>VXAB01007539.1:25056-51747 GCA_013399175.1 Odontophorus gujanensis | reverse complement strand
CTCTTTGCGTCGACTGCCACACACCCTGAGTGTAAACTCCAAAAATCCATATCCAGCTCGGGAGGCGAGCGGGGAGATGATGTGGATAGGGCTCGGCTGGGGCTGGTTTGTTCAGCCCCTTCCCAGAGCGGGCGCTGGGACTGTGCCTGAGCAGAACAGGAGGCTCTGAGCTATCTGTGCTGCACAGACAGCAGCAGTCAGGGCTCCCTAAGAATGTGCAGCATCAGCCTCACGCATACTTCCAGTGTAGTAAACAGTGCAGGTGAGGAGGGAACAGGGTTACGTTCTCCATCAGGGCTCTGTGATCGTCTCCTTCGGGACACCCTTTTACCTACAGCACACCTTTTCACCCTCTCCAAAGTTTCCCCATGGACTTCAGTTGGCCTCCTCGCAATCCTGCTGTGGGAGAACGGCACAGCCTCCTTCCTAGGCCCTACAGAAAGGGGAAGGGGAGGAAGGTCAGTGGGGGATGCTGCTTAAATACCTCTAATGCACTGACATCACCTCCACTGTGTGCTCTATGCTCTGACTGGGGGGGCTCACGAGGGGAGATTTGTGTTTGCACTCTGCGGATGGGATTTGCTGTGAACCTGGGTGAGACTGAAGCAGAGTCTGCACTGTGCGTACTCAGCTATGGATGCGCGTGTGGTTGTGCTCGCAGATGGAAGAAGCCATGCGACTCCAGCAGAGCTCTTCACGTTCTCACAGAGTGGTCCTTGAACAGAGACAGAATGACGGCTGTGGGGTTGCCACCTCTCCCCCAAGCCATTCCCTGCTCCCTGGCTGCCGCTCTGCTCTTCCGGCACTGAAATCAGTGCTGAGTTCCCGGGAAGATGCAAAGAGCACTAAAACAAACACGCACTCACAAAACGCTTTTTCTGCCGAGTGGCAAAGGGCTTCGGAGGCAGACAAACCCCAAATCAACGCCTGGAATCAGCTACAAAGGAGAAGACAATACCGAAGGTGTAAATCACCTACAGGGAGACCTGCAAGGAAGGCAGCGTGTGCATGCTTGTGTGAACGTCTGAATCCCTGATTCACATCACGAGAGTATCAGTGCAGCCCTGCACACTACAGTGTCTGCGTGCAGGGGAACTGCAGGGCTGTGCAGCCTCCATGCCAGGGTGAGACCGAGACGCCGTGCTCAGCGTGGGGTGGATGGGGCGAGTTCACAACGTGTGTTTTGTGTGCTTCGTGTGTGAAAGCGTGCAAGGAAAAACCCTGCTGCTTGCCTGTGTGCTGTGTGGGAGGGAGAGAGCCTGGGTTTGTCTGGCTGTCACTCACGAGAAGATCTGATCAATCTTTTTCAAGGCATAAAAAAATACGTATCCTTCTATATTTCTTGCAGCAAAGCGTCACCTCCTTTTGACTTGGCGTCTCCGCTTCTCAGTAACCCTCAAACACTTCTCTACAACTCCCAGAAAAGCAGCTTAACTGCCATTAACAAATGATTGTTATGCACCCAGATGAGCAGCCAGAGTAAAGCATGAAGGATCCTTCCGTCCTACCTAGCGCAGATGTCGATCGCAAGGCTAAATCCACACATTAAAGCTGCCAGTGCTTCATCTGCTGCTCGTTTCTCTCCTCAAAAAAGAGAACTGTATGTAAGAAGTGATTCCCCTCTCCTTTCTCGTCTCACAGAGGGACTCTCCGAAGCCAAAAGATACACTCACACCTACAGCACCCCTCTCTTTCGGTCATAGCTGGATTTTAACCCCAGGCTGTGCCGGACCCCGGGGATGATGTCATGGTGGGGAGATACCCTCTGTCATCCTATTCCCCGTGGGCAGAAAAAGGCAAACTTGTGCTCCACGACAGCACTGAGCTGGGAGAATCCAACCTCCTGCGCTGTGGGATGCGGCCCCTCCGCCATCGCTGCCCTCCCCCGGCTCTGCTGCTGTCTCCCAGTCCCCACTCCGAGTAGAAGCAATCAGCCCAGTGTGAGATTCGAGGCGACAGACTTTCCTTTTCCTCCGCGATTTGCTTGTCACTTGCTAAAACGGAGCGGTGGATTAAGTGGAGANGGAGCAGAGGCACACTTGCGCGGGGCTGGGGGGCAGAGATGCCGCGGGCGTTACACAACGCGGCCGAAGACAGGACGGGGACACCGGGGTAGTGGCATCGCTGCAGCCGCAGCGCCGCGCTCTCCTTACCTGATGCTAATGTCCCTCTCTGGCGGAGATCTGCTCGCCCGTGGGTTTTATTCGGCTCGGTAGGAACTTGTGGGAGAGCTTCTCTGTCCAGCTTGCATACTGGGTGCTGGGTTGATAATGCAGGCGTGAAAATCCTGGGGCTCTAGCAGTCCTTTTCATGCTCAGACAGAAAATCCCCCTCCTTGATCCAGATCGCGGGCATTAAGGGCAGAGGAAAAAAAAAAATCCTTTTTTTTTTTTCCTTCCCTCGTTCTTTTTGCTTTTTCTTTTATTCTTGCTTTTTATTCCCCCCCTTTCCTTATTCCTGTGCCCCCCCCTCTCCTCTGCTGCTCAGTTCGTAGCCATCGGGGGAAGGAGCAGAGGCAGCAGGGAGAATGGAGAGGGGGTTAGAAATAAAAATGAAAAGGGCTCCAGGAGGGAAGCGAGAGGCTGGGCTTGACACAAGGGGGAGGGGCTTGGGGCGGACTGGAGAGGATGAATGGGGAACAGGAAAGCAGGGAGGAGTCGCAGCCTGGCCATTTTATTCTAAGAAGTGTTTTGTACATAATTAGGAAAGGGGGAGGGGCGGAGAGGGGGGAGCAAAAAGGAGGGACTTAAGCTCCGTCCAGACGGAGCCTGGGCCGTGGGAAGGGAGGATGAGACTGGGAAGGGCCGCTGGACGGGGCTGGGGGGAACCTAAACTTGTCTGCCCCCCGTTTTGAGAGAGGAAGCTGCAGCGAAGCTGGTTACGATTCCAGGCAGCCCCCTTCCTTTAAATATTTCAGATATCTATTTTTTCCTTTTTCTCTCCGTTCCCTTTCCCTCTCTCGTTTTCTCCTTACCGGAGCCGGGCAGCACAGGGCTCGATCCTCCGATCAGGATGGTAGGAAGGAAGGAAAGAAGCAGGGCGGGAGGACACGGGGGGCTGCTCCCCCAGCTCTGGCTCCACTCTGGACTGCCCCCGCCTCTCGGGGTGGGCGGAGGGATCCGGTCGGCCGGGTGCGGTTCAGCACCACGGACAGCTCTGTCCCAGCGGTGCCGCCGTGCCCGGGGACCGCCCGGAGCACCCGGAGCCTTCCCCGGAGAGCAGCAGAACCTAACCGAGCCGAGCTGAGCTGAGCTGAGTTGAGCTGAGCCACCCCTGGAGGCAGCGAGCATCCAGCTGCTCTCCCCCGTGCCTCCTCACTCCGTTTATAGGTTGGGTTCGCCCGGCAGAGTGAGTGAAAATCCCGATGCACATCTGGAGAAGGTTTGGGAATGGGATCTCCTGCACTTCCGCAGTTTGCCTCTGGTTCACATTTACGGGATGGACCTCTGCAACTGCCTGAGTGCTTCAAAAATCATGTAAGAAAGACAAGGGAGGAATGAGTTGGAGATGGAGGTGCCTCAAGGGCATCGCTCACCCAGACAAATCTCCGCAGTCCAGCAGAGCCCAGCGCAGAAAGAGCAGTTAACATTCCCTACCATTGTGTGAGGTTTCAAGCCAGAGACCTCTCAGAGAAATCATTAGCTGTACTGCGTTGCCAGAAGGGAAAATATTCAGCCACTGTGCAGGGTATATGGGGCAGGAAGGACAATGGAAGATACCCTCCTGCCACCTCCTTTCTCAAACCTGCAAGGACAGCCAGTTCTGCCCTTCTCTCACCCATCCCCTGTGGCTGCAGAACATTGTCTTAAGCTAAATCTTCAGCAAATCTTTCCTAAGCAGAATTAGAAGCTATTTGCTTAAACTCCAGGCTGCTCTGATAGGGTTGAAGCTTAGCTTATCTCAGTTACAGTGCACCCAAAGCTTTTGAGTTTTACTTTTTTTTTTGCAGGCAAAGTTCAGCTGCAAAGCATGCTTCTCAGTAAACCACCTCTGATTCTATCTTTTTGGCTCATGTAAGAAATAATGAAATAATTCTCACAGATCTTCCTGGTTCAAGGCCGCAGGGGAATGGCATACACCATGACAGAGAGGTTTGAGAGATTAGCTCTTACATAGACCATAAATCAGCAAAGCATTTGTTTAAACAAAAAATAGTGCCTGGGGTTATCACTTATGTGTATTTTCTTTGTTGATCATGGCATTTACCAGAAATGAGAGTGAGATCCTAGATCATAGAGAGAAATCTTAGATGAGGATATTTAAAATCAAAGCAAAATCTCCAGGAAGGAACAACTGCTGTTGTCACATGGGATTTACTGATTCATCTAACAGAATAATACAGGGTACCTTTCCTCATTGCCCCAGGGAAGGTTACTGTGTGATTAGGTCTAGCAAGACCTGGGACAACTCAGATGAATATTTCATATTCCTATGAGGAGTCAGCAAGAGAATACAGGTGAGCTGATACTATTCAGTCACCCAAAGGTCTCAAGGATCTAAAGAACAACTCAAAAATTCCCTACAATGTAACACCCTATTCCATAAGGTCAGAGTCAACAAAAGCCTCTGATCAGTGTCCTGACTGAAAACAAGAATTACCACTGAAATCATAAACTTACAAGAGGAGAAAAAATCAAAATGAAAAGAGAAGTTTTGCTCGTAATTTTCCTGCCCCAGACCGTTGTCTCTCTTCCACCCCAGCACATAAACACACTGTTCCCTCCTCTTTTCCATAAGCTTTTACTGTTTCTGTATCAAAAGAGGATTATTTGGTGCACTGAGTATTCAACATGTTCTCTTACAGTATTGTTGTGTTCAATGAGCTTTGCTCATCTGAATGGACACTCACTGCATAGTCCACTGGTTTGATTTGCTGCTTTGGAAACCTAAGCAGGTTACAGCATATTTAGCTATGTGTCTGTTCTTATGCGTCAAAGATAAGACTTCTGGATGCCATTTTTAAAAACAAAATTATTTCACTCTAGTAGCTTTCTCTTTTCTGTCATCTCTTCTCTTTAGTCTTGGATATTTCAACTTGCCTTCTGCCTACAATGAACGAAGTCTGTATCTTTACCCCAGATCAGCAAAGCTCCATTGAACATGAATCTTTATTTCTTCTTCCAACGAGGAGTTTTTCTGAGTTGTTAACAATTTTAGCGTGTCCAATTCTCACTTCTTCTCTTCCAACGGTTCTCTTGAAAGCAATGATTAGGGTTTTTTAAATTACAATATTCTTCCCATGAAGAAAATAGAAACTAGTCAATCAAGAGAGAATATGAAGGAGAATAGAAATTCGTAACATGTGGTGTAAAAAAAAGTCTCCCGTTTGCAAATAGTAGGCAGAAAAAAATGGTGGTGAGGATAGAGAAACAGTAATTTGGACTGTCAGAAGCTTAGCAAGACATTACTTGAAACTGAGAGATCTGAAAAGCAGAAATAAGTGTCCATGTTCAGGTGAGTTTCCACTACATGCTCCAAGTGTTATTTCCTAGTGCAAAAAGTATCTGTATGTGCCAAGTGCACGTGGTGAGTGCTTCATTTCTATTTGTGATTCTACAGCAAAACTTCACTTCAGGGTCCCCTAGGTTGGTGAAAATAAACAGACCCTACTCTTGAGTTTTTTCTTGTGCTACCAGCAAACTTCTCCTTTCTATGTATCCTCTTGTGTTACCCTCCTTGAGGATGCAGAACATATTCTTGTCAATGTTTTGCAGACTTCCTTGTTTATTACAGGGTAAAAATGGATTAAACTTGCTTTGTGAGCATAGTATTGGTATTCTGGTGCTCTCCCAGTCTCTTACGAAATGTATTTCCTATCTCCCCTGCAAACAATATCACAATAAGTACTGATCTTATTTAGACCGTGTTTTGTGTTCGTTGTGTAGATATCCAGCTCCTAAGCACAAACCATATTAATTTGCTGTTGGTATCCCTTAACAGGTTGGCAGGTGGCTCACAGTTCACAAAGCTGGATGGGTGGTACTCGGGGCTGTGTGGCCAGATAAATACCAGGCTGTTTTGATGGATGATGGAAAAAGTCTGTGTGTGGACTCAAAGGTCAGGGTTAAGAGGCAAGGAGCTGGCAGAAACTTTTTTGCACCATACCTAGTGCAGAATTAAAGGTTTACAGTCAAAGCTAAGCAAAAATGTTGACAGGTCCCAGGAGAGTGGGAAGAAACTGTTGGGAACTTAGTTTTTCTGACAGGAGTTCCTGATAGCTGGCTCCTCTGCATTAAATTGAATCATCCTCAGTGCAGTTCTAGAAGCCTGAAAGACACTGAACTCACTGAATTTTCCAAGTGGGTGCTGTTCCATCTTTGCACTGCACCTAAATTAACATATCCCCAAATTATCTATCGAGATAAATCACTTTCCAGTTTCAAATCAGCAAAGGAAGAAATACTACAGTTTTAAGATTGAATTTGCTGTCCTAGGCACTCATCTTTCAGATACTTGTTCTGAGTACTGTGAGCCTCTGGGGCTGCAGAATGAGGTTTTCAATCTCCTGAGATTTAGCTTTCTGATGAGCTTTTTGGTTGTTTTTTTTTTTGTTGTTGTTGTTATTTTTACTACTGGTCTTGGGTAGAAAGCAGATGGCTTGTGAAAAAAAGAAAAAAAGAAAAAGAAAAAAGAAAAGAAGTGATAGTAGTTTGTCATTGAAGCTTAAAATAAGACATCGACCACTACAAGGTCAATTCTAGGAAGACACAGTGGGCAGAAAAGAGTAAGAACAGATCATTTCCCAGCTCAAAAGAAATGTTGATATGAAAGTTCTTAGCCAGGGTTAATTGAAGCAAAATTACTGATATGATTCACTGAATTAACGTGGAATTATAACAGAACAGGTGTTTGGTTTCAGATATTTGTCTAAATATTTTCTTCAGTCAGTGGAAAGAGTTTTAATTTGAGGTTTTATCTTGTTATCTTAGACACTGTCTTATATATAAGATGAATTTCCTTCTGAAACTCTCTCTCTTTGTTGACTCTAAGGGGAAAAAATTAGCAGCTTAGACTGAACTGTGAAATTTCACTTCGATGAACTCAGAAGAGATGAGTCCTATCCTCTGGAGCTTGCTGATGTGCATGGGAATGCAAGCAAATGAATCCATATCTGCTGCATTTCCCATCTTGGTCAAGCAAATGAATCCATATCTGCTGCATTTCCCACCTTAGTCACAAATCTATCCTTTTTATTAGCACTCTTTCATATTCACCATTGTTACTATTGTGTAGTAACAAGTACAAGCCATTAGTATTCATCACCTGCAGCTTAGCTTCCTTCTGAACTTGGACTAAGGCTTTTGAAATCAAACTACTTGTAACTCCCAAACCATCATGAGCTGCACACTGTACAGAAAGCTTCAAGCCTCACTCTTCTTCTATCTGCAATCACTTAGCACTTCAGACCA
The DNA here is from genome assembly GCA_013399175.1 of Odontophorus gujanensis. Lineage (NCBI taxonomy): Eukaryota > Metazoa > Chordata > Aves > Galliformes > Odontophoridae > Odontophorus > Odontophorus gujanensis. Next base: position 44,338 of record VXAB01007539.1, on the reverse strand, counting down.
CTCAAAAAAAAATAAAATAAAGTGTTGGTAGATGAAACCTACATGCAGTCAAATGCAAGGACTAGAATGTTCACTTGAGCTTTTTTGTCTTATTCTTCACTCCAACGTATCTGTGCTCTTGAATCTTTCATTTCTCTGGGAGCCCCAGAAATGTTCATAGCAAAGGGGATGGCAAAGGAAGAGGCACTGTTATCTCCTGATATATGTGAAAGAGTTGTGAGAAAAAGACCTTATTGCCCAACTAACAGGGATACCAGTGTTTGCATTTTTACAGAAAATCTCTGCATAAACGCAGCCTCTTATACTATTCTGGTTAGTGGTCAGAGTAGAAGACAAATCAAAAGATTTGGGAGTGTGTTTTAGGAAACAAAGTCAAGCTATCCAAGAAGAAGCCTTTGTGTACCACACACAGGTGTGTAGGATGAAGATCTTGGTGTGTAGTGAGGAACACAGCTGCCAGACTGTTTAGATATAGATTTTATGCCACAGTTTCCCAAGCAGCACATTAAAGAGTGTGTATAAAAACTACACCTTGTTTATTTTATTTGGAATCTTCCCAAAGCAAAGACTGCTACTTGCTCTGTGTAGGCATACCTCTCCCAGAGCACTCCTCAACTCAGCAGCTACCTTTCTCTGCTAGCAGTAGTATTGCTAACAGTGAACTTCGCCTGCAGTATTCTTCACCTCCTGCAGTCCAGATATGTCTGTGTGGCATCATGGTACATCTTTCCATGCTAAACACTCTATTCACTGCGTTTCTTTTGTACCAGGTAATTTCCCACCTTTTCCCTTCTTGGGAGCCTGCTTGTCCATTACAGCTTCTGAGTCAGCCCTAGAGCACTGTCCTCTTCAGTGTCACAGTGCTATTACAGTAGACTCACACCTTAGGTTCAGTGTTTAGAACCAACATTGCTTTTTGGTTGCCAGCAATTGATTTTGTGCACAGATATTCAAGAAAAACGACTATGCCTGTCTAATGTTTCTGTACATAGTGTTCAATTCTTTTTTTCCAGCTTTTCTTTTGCTCGCAACATCTCCAGAAACAAACACTTCTTCCTCTGCTAGTTTTAGACCACTTTCCTCCAAGCCACTCAGCATTTAATTCTTCCCACATCTCTCGAGGAAATTCACCTCTGGAGGGAGTGACCTAAAGCATAGGACTGACTTGGACACCTGAAATCTATTTCTGGCTCTGCTGCTGTATGGCCATATGACCTCAGGGGGATCATTTCACTCTCGCTTCCATCTATGCAGTACAAGTGGTAACACATCAATCTAATTCTCCCATCTTGTCAGAATTATAGTTGTTTCTACAACTGTTTCCCAGAAGCCAGAACTGAGCTAACTGCAGTTATACACCCAGCTTTTTGTCTACAAGCAGAGTGAAGGCACGATGGCAGTAGGCATGAATGTATTTGTACTGGCTTTACTCAGCTAGTGTGGGAAATGGCAGTGCTGAAAGCATCATGGTTTGCACTCACGTCTCCATTCTTGCAGTTACCCACACCAGCAAGACTAAGACAATACAGGAATGCTAACATGCACTACCAAAGCGTCATTTGGCTTTGTAGACTTTTCCAAGGGGAGATGTAGGGCTTGCTTCACAGACCTCAATATCACAACAGGTGAAATCAAAAGAAGATGCTAGTCACCCTGTTGTTTCCTCTGCAGTTTATGAGAAAGAATGTGTTTTGCACAAAACCAGAAGCAGGAGTAGGGACAAACTCAGATATCCCTAGCCTCTGTTAAGCATTGTTAATCTCCAAATCATCCATCTTTACACATGTGCTGACAAAAGCCACCATAAAGAGGCAAAGTAATTATTTTTATTTTCTTTCTTTCCTTCCTGTTTCACCAATAGCTGATCAATACTGTCATTAAAGCTCCAAGAATAGGTTCTGTTGGTTAATCTACACCTTGAGTACCACACAGGGAAACAAAGGAAAACAAAAACCCCTTGATCACATAGTTCTTCCATAATCACCAGCCCCTTTGTTCAGAAAAAGGGCCCGTCCATGGATGTCTCTTTCACAGATGCCACAGTGTACAGGTCTGAGTTTTCAATAGGCGTTTGGAGCCTAAGAGATATTTCTCACCAGTGACAATCTGTAGGTAGGTCAGATTTAGAGGATGAAATGACAGAGGTATCCTTTAAATAGCTGGCTTATTGTATACTTAGTGCATTCCTTTAACAGGCTTATACTATCATTAAGTCTTCTAGGGAGGAATGGAGCCATTGTGACTGTGCAACACCGACCTAATTAGCTTTGTCGAGGATTTATTTAACAGGTTTATTCTAACCAGTTTTTTCTTTAAAAGTCTGATAACTGATTTGTTATAACTCTATTTAATGAGTCGCTGTCTTCGTCTGTTGAGTTTAATTCTTTTTGCTGCCTCTCAGTAAGCGTTTGCGTCTATAGAGAAGGTTGATTTTATGGTGTTTCGGTTTTGATAAGCAGATATTCATTTCAGTGTGCTGAAGTAGGGAGGTGTACCAATATTCATGTGAATAGTGAGCTGTGGAAGGAGGAATTTTTTTTTACTTTTGAATTTCAATACAGTGTCTTTCATCCTAGTGAGACCCAAGCAGTATTACAAACCATCACATTCAAGTCCCGCTTGCTGAAAAGTAGGATTCCTACGAATCCCAAGTAGGTTTCTCATCAGACCCATAGACAAAACTCCCAGCAGGTGTACTCACTGAAAGAATGGTAGGAGAGAGCTGGAAAAGTGTGGAAAAGAGAACTCCAAGCATGGTGTGTCCTGGTTGTGTATCCATTGCACTTTGACATCTCAGTGACAAGCAGAGATGTTCACCATGCTTTTATAAGATCAGCACAAGATTATACTGACCCTAGTGCTGAAGTTGAGATAGGTTCACTTTCTCCAGCAGGCCAAAATATTCTATGACTCTCTTTTCCTGATGTAGAGTAATGGACATTAAAATGTGAACAGAGGATCATTTAGCTGCTTTGTATAGCTCTAGATGCATTTATTTTGAAGTTAATTTACTAGCATTAATTTAGAATCACACTAATGAGACAAGGTTTCTATATTATTTTTGCACGTAAGGAAATTCAAGCCAGAATGTCAGAGCATTAATTGGAACTGACACACAGACCTGTAGAACAGATTTTAGCTCTCCCAGACCAGTTCTGTAATCTCAGGTTGTGTTCTACACACAGAAAGAGGAATATTCTAAAAAAAAAAAAAAAAGAATTGAAAAGCCCTATGTTTAGGCCAAAATATATTATGATTCTTCAGACTAATAAGAGTGATAATTAATAACACATAATTTGATTAATATTTAAGTGTTATTTATATATGTTACACAGCTATAGCTTGTTAAGGTGTTAACACATTTTGATCCACATTGTTATAGTGAGTACCACTTGATTCAATTCTCAGTAGACAAATTCCTCTCACTTGATTCAGTTCTCAGTAGACAAATTCCTCTTTAGATGAGCTTACTCACAATAGCATTAAACCAGGACGTGCCTCAGCTGCAGAGAGCATCCTGAAATTGATGTCTGGTGGCAGAATGTTGTGCCATCTTTAGAATGAAATTTTGAACAGGAAAAAGAGAAAGTTCAGGGGCGAGCCAAAACTTTTGCCTCTGGAAGCTGTGAATCTGCTGTAAGAATGAAGTAACGTCTCTGCAGAAAGGGATGAAGGAGTGTAGGTATATGTCTTGTGCACACAGGTAGACAGAAAACTTCAGTCTCCTGTATTTATTTCCTAATACATTTAGAATAAGGTAGAAATTCTCTTATTATTTTTGCACATGAGAATCTGACAGACTGATTGGTCTTATCCCCAGAGTAACAGAAAAAGCGTACCCAGGAAAAAAATTAACAATTTCTTCTAATATAGCAGGCATTTTCTTTTCCCTCTGAACCAACCACCTTCTAATAGAAGCTTTCATTCCACAGTGCCTTAAAATGCATGACTTCGTATCATCAGAAATACACAAAGAATTAACCAATGTGGCTTTGTGTACAAAGGAAGACTTGACTCCCTGGGGATAACTGGCTGTCCTCATTTTTGCCACCTCAGCTCTGCCACTGTTTCTTTTAGACGGTCTGCTCGAAAGGTTTTACAGTATAAATCAAAATGAAAAAGAAAAATTCAAAATAATTCTCCATGAAAATATTACTAAAGAGTTCTCAGCATGAAGGGACGTATTTCCACCACAGTGATATATCTACCACCTGCTACTAAAGATAACCTTTTCTACCCCTTAGAGTCCAAATGGGGAAACATCTCTAATAACAGAAGGCTCTGAGAGCAATCCATCAAACACATGGTTTCCCCAAACAAACCATATTCACCAGAGACAAAATGTTCCATCTCAGCACTTATTACAAACATACAAATTGATCAATACCTACAGAATAGAGCTGGGTGAACATTTTCTGATGAAATGTGTTTGTTTGCTTGTTCTTTTCATTCAAGAATGTTAGGGTTTGTTTAAACACCAAACTTTGCAGGGGAAAGATTTTTCTTTAGTAAACTTTCTCAGTCACTGGATAGTACTTCCAGTAAAAAAAAAAAAAAAATGGGAAATTTTCAGCCTGGTAACACGGGATGTGCAGGTATGTCCAGAAGGCCAGATCCTGGGATTCTAGTTCAGTTATTCCTTTCTTCTTACATGATCTGTCTCTACCCAGGTGTCAGATAGAGTTCTCCCCCATATAGAACCTGTAGGAAAGGACACGGTGAATCCACCTTATGGTTTGCCTGTCCCTTTCATCTTCTGCGCTCACTCTTCTATCCTACTGACTAATACTAAAGTGAGGTATACAAACAGAGGCAGAAATGGCAGTTCCTGTCCTCTCTGGCACAGAGTGCAGTGCAGATGGTGAGATTTCTTTTCAGCTCCTCTGCATAATACCCATGCTAGTACTGCGGAAAGATCAAATTTAGTTCCTGGAATACATATTTATCTACAGCTTCTCCTGCTGATAGCATATTGAAGAAGTAATTAGGGACAGGACAACTCCATTGATGCTTCTCTTCAGTCCTGATGGTAAAATTCTTTCAGCTTGAGCCAAAGTTTGACCTTAGCCACAATTCTGGGTTGGAAGAGACCGTTGACTGAGGGTTTGTTTTGACATCTCTTACAGAGTAAGAAGGAAACATCATCACCACTGTTCTCCAGCCTGTCTTACTCTCTGTAAGGATAAATCTCCTCCACAGAAGAAAGCCCTTTCTGCCATCACATCTCAGGTTTCATCACTTCTGCCCACCCCTCCACTGCTTTTTTGTGACCACTGCACAGTACCTTTGAGTAAGTAATGACTGTCCAAGCTGACCTCCATAGGCTTAGATCTCTATCTGCAGCAGCAAGGCTACCTTCTACCAATGGGCTTCTGTTCTGTTTGCAGAGATAATAAAAGAAGATATACCTTGGCTTCCCACCAGTTCAACATAGTTGTTTAATACAGTAATTCTGTGAGAATGTACATGTTGTGAATGACTTACTGTTATTACATGCATTTAGGGCAGCCTGAAGATTCAAAAACAGAGATAAAAGTGCTATTATCCAAGGGACCCCTTTGCCCAGACCAGTGTTTATGAAAATCATTTTGTTCTCTTGCAATTTGATTTTCCATTTTATTAAAGTGTAAAGCATGTTAAAAGGAGAGTGGAAATACATTTGCTTGCTGGAGCCACCTCAATCAGATCAGGAGAGGGCATGGGATCATCCCTCCAATTTCTCTTCTACCTTGTGAGAAGAAATGTGGTCCTGGAAATTGGAAATAAAGGTGTGGGTTTTAACTGATACAGATATTTTCTTCCAACTGCTGCTAGAGTACCAGAGAGGTTTAAAAGCCAGGCTGTGAAGGTGGAAAACAGCACTGGCAGATCACAGCTACCAATTCCAATTATCACCATCATACCACTTGAACAGTCCCCGGTGTGACTCTGAACAGTCACCCTCTCTTCTGAAAAATGGGACTTTTTTTTATCTGTTGTTTGTTTTAGAGAAAAGATTCTGTTATAGTATGAGTTGTCATTGTAACCAGTGCTTTTACCAGAGCTCCAGAATGTCAAGGTTTTGCCCATTTGCTTTGAGTAGGTGCTTCCTTCATTTGGAAAGAAGTAATGCATTCATACCTCCTTAAACCAGCAGAAAAAAGATAATGAATATGAATCCTCCTTAGTCAGCAAAAGAGGGCACACTCCACCTCTCCAAATTCTTTCGTTATTTTTTTACTTTAAGTCATGTGCTCTTCAGTCAATATTGTTAACTTGGAGAAAAGAATTATCATTTTGGAATATTTTAGATTCTATAAATTCTTCTGTATACTTAGATAGGAATATCCTCAGTCCACATATGTCTCTACTTACGTGTCTGAACATCCCATGGTACAACAGTGCCTTGATCTTTGCAAGAGCTCCGAGTCGCTCCTGTATTGCAGTTGGTAATCTTTTTTTCCCCCAATTTTTCATTTGAGTAATTTCATCAGTTGCCATCTGAAACGAACACTGCTGATGGTCCTTAATGGTTGTTACTTCTGCCTTTTGGAGGTTTGTCAGAGTAGGCAAAACTCATCAATATCATCCCACCTGCGGTGCTGATCTTGTCATCCTCAAAAGCAATGCAAGGCTAATCTGTGCAGGAATGCTTACAGAAGTGTAGCAGCAACATTTTTGCTGTTATCATTGTAATTAATGATCTGTTAATGCTGGACTCCAAATTTCGGGTAATGTCTCTGGCCACGGTGCTTCCAGAGACAGAACAAAGAATTTGAAAGGGCTATGCTACGTATTTGTGGTAGAAACAGAATAGAAAAAAATAGTGCAGATATGTAGAAAATAGTACATCCTGCTAGAAACAGAATGGTGATATAGCAGATCTGTTCAGTTTCAGATTGGAGAGCTCCAGGAAAAAATCCATGTATTGACAGAATGTCCATGATAAGTTCAAGCATTAAAAAAAAAATACACAACAGTTTTTCTCTACCATCTGTAACACACTTTCTATAAAATAGAAAACATGAAATGGGAAAGGATATTTTATGTTCCTTCTATTTTCTGATCCTTCAAAATGGTCATGCAAGATTTTCTAGCTTTTATTTTCTATTATGAAGATTGGAAGCTTGATGTTTTTATCAATTAGCTAACAGATGAACTATCCAATAATTATGTCATCAGAATACATCTTTCAGAATAGAATTGATATTATGAGGCTCACAATAATCTGATTAAAATGATACCAGTGCACATTACTGATGAAGTCCCTTTTTTTTTCATTATTTTCTCAGGATGCCTTACATCCTATTGCAAATAAAACAAACTATTAGATTTCCCCCTGTGTATATGTTTCCTTCTCCCTTCTGATACCACTTCTCAGGCTCCAACAAGCACTGCTGAGTTCTGCTCCAGGAGTTGCCTCTCTTCCAAGCTAATGACTTACCTTTCTGTAGGGTTTGTTGAAGGACCTTTAGGAATTACTACCTTGATCCAGCTGCCCATGGCAAGGGTGTTGGAACTAGGGAATCTCTGAGGTCCCTACTAAACTAAGCCAGTCTATGATTCTATAAACAATATTCCGCTTTCTTGGTGATATGGAACAGTCAACACCCAGGGATCTATCATAGCTTTAAAATGTTGCCAAAAGCAGTTTTCCACCCAGATGCCAAATCCAAATAAGTGTCTTCATAATATCAATCTCATTGCCACAACTCTGTCATTTTAGTAGTGGGTGAGTAAATCTATGCTCCTTGACTCAGGATTAAAACATCGCAAAGGGACAGAATGACCTGAGATCTAGAAAATAAGCAGGATGACAACAAAAGCTGTCCTCCCACCAAGCTGTGTAGGGGGAAGTGACAAACTCTGTTCCAGGAAGCCGTGCCATTCCTGGAGAGCCCCCTCCTGCACAGCCAGAAACAGGACAACCTAACCTGACTCGTTTTTCCACCCACTGTATTTCCTGAGCATTGATTAGATTTTGCAATCACAGATCAATTGATAATTTCATAAAACTAAGTGAATGGTTGTCAAGATTAATCAGTGTGGTATGGTGTGTATGCATCGACCTTCAATCCCAGGAGCACGTGTCAAAGATAAAATGCCTCTTTGCAAAGCCTCTCCCTCCCACTCTCCCCAGGCTATTGCTGTTTATGAACTGAGCTTTTGTTTAATTGGTTACAGTGAACAGGGAAATAAATAATACCAATACTCAGTCTGGCTCTAGCGACTCCCAGATGGCCATGGTGAGCAAGCTTTGCTCTACAAGCAGCCCTCAGGAAAAGTTTGTAAGCCTTCTATGAGGGAAAAAGCAAAAGCTCTGCTACAGAGGACTGCATTTCTCCTGTACTTTAATAAGGGGAGTGAAGTAAGAATCATGTTAAAAGTTTATTTATGCCTTTTCAATTAATATTGTAGGGCTGGCTGTCTTTTCCTCTCCAGTTCCTCAGCATGAACTGCAAGGATATGGCACAAGCAAGGCTCTTCCCATGTGTTGTCCTTCCTCTTTTCCCTTCCCCCTTGACCTACAGCTGTCCTTGAAGGAGTATCAATATTATCCAACATTTACAGACAGGAGAAGGGAGCAAGAGAAGCAAATTACTGACAGGAAAACTGACTGAAATCTTTTCAGAGCATCACTGTATTTCTTATCTGTTTCCATTTGCTCATCATTTCACATCAAGTAAATGTAGCAATTCCTTTTCACTTGCATCACTTCATATGCTTTTCCTGCAATTTGTTATTTCTAGAGCTTGAGAAATTTACTAGCCATGCAAAATCTCTCTTTCTGCCAGAGATTTCCACAGACAGACTTTAATTTTCTGAAACATCTTCATTGTGCATAGCCATTAGTGCTCAGATCCCAGGCAGCTCCTCCTCTTCCAGCAGATGCTCAGAAACATTCACAGGGTGGCAGTTACTATGCAGCTATTGGTCAGTTAAATGACAAAGTCCTGTTGGACCTATTTCCAGGTTAGATCACAGCTCCTAAACTGTTGTAGCTAGAGGCTTGCACTGTTTCTGCGAGTTCTCACACAACATTGCAGCAGCAAAACATGACTGTTCAGTTTCACATAGAGTGGAAGACAACTCAAAGTCCTGGCTGACTTAGATTTCCCAGCTGAGGTTCCCAGGAACCCTGTGTTGCACAATGGTTTCACAGTCACCTCTACGTGGCTCTTTAATCATGGAAAAAATAAAAGCCCTTTTGACTTTGGTATAAACATGGCATGAAGCGTGAAATTAACCCATGTTGTACATCATCTGGAATAACCACTCGTGTGCAGATTCTAGTCTAAGTAATTAGCCAAATAATTAATAATCTGCTAAATAATTAGCACACAATTAGGTGTGGACAAAAATCAAGAGCCTAATTAAGTATGTGCTTCTGGAGTTTGGGTTGTACTGAAAAAGACCAAAATGCAAACTATATTTTAAGCCCATAATTGCACATTATGGCTGGTGTGGTGTTGGAGTAGCTTTTCTAACAAAGTAACATGTGCCTCAATGTTGTTTTGAATATTTCCCTTGATTAATAGCAGACCAATTTCTAACTTTTTAAGAGCATCTGACTCCAAGAACTTCACAAGAGATAGGATTCACTACTCTTAAAATCCAGATCCAGAATCCCATTGTGGCCAACCAGATCCACATGTCAAGAAGATGCCACATTCTGGTTTTATAGAAAATATTGTGCATGATGGCCTTAATAGCCTTACCTGAGTCATCTTTCTCTGAATGTATCATCATTCAGTTTATTTCAAGCAAGACTTTTCACCTTAAGTTTGCTATGGAACAGGACAGTGGATTTGAACAATGGCTCGATGTCCAGATGGAGGTCAGGGATGAGTGGTGTCCCTCATCTGGGACTGGGACCAATGCTCTTCAATATCTTTATCAATGACATGAACAGTGGCATCAAGAGCATCTCAGCAAGTATTTTTGATATAGGTAGGGAAACATGGGTGGATGCCCTATTCTTGGAAATATTCAAGGTCAGGCTAAACCATACTCTGAGCAACCAGATCTACCTGTAGGTACTCCTTTCCTTTGCAGGAGAATTGGACCAGATGACTTTTAAGGGTTCCTTCTAACACAAATGACCCTGTTATTCTAAGAGTTGTTGGCACTGGATGACTTGGGATTTTCTAAAGTAGGAAGAAACATATTCCCCGAAGCTTTTTTTTCCTCTTCTTTCCCTTTCTCAGAGTTGTACAAGCAAATGCTCATTAATCAAAATGAGAGGAAGCTGTTTGTGCCCATGATGGAGACCAGCCGTGCTATCTCTGTGAGGTAAAGCCACAAGAATCCAAAAGCCTTCTTCAAGACGTCAGCAGATGGCCACCTGGTAGAAGGACGTTTAGTGTTATGCCTCACCTCCAAACTCACTGATGAATTGATGTCTTACACACCTTCTTCTAGCCTTCCAAATAACAATTTGTCATGGGAGGCAGGACAGCAGGCAACCTGGCTAAGTGGCACAATAAGCAAATCCTGTCTCTGGAGAGGTGTGTTCTGTGCAGCTTCCAGCACACATGCAGGTCTCCATCTGCAGCCGTGCTGAGCCAGCCCTCCCTTGGGTGGGTGTGGGGAAGGAAGCTTTGGCTGCATTTTTCCCCCTGAGGCTGATGTGATATATTAGGTGGAGGTGACACATGGGTCAAGTGAGCACCTGTTCTCCCGAGGCCTCAGGGAGCCTTACTAACATGGGAAGAATTTATTTTAACAGCTAGAATCTGGGGGAGATTATCACTATACATTCTCTCCCTGGGAGCTGTAAACTGCTGGAATTCACGTCTGCCCTTTGGGATGCTGAGCAGAGGAGAGGAATGGTCTCTCTACAAGGGCAGGAGGAAGGGCTTTGGATCTATAAAGCCAGGCTCTGTGTTAGGTTTCAGTGAGGATTACAGAAGTTGATGGATATCCTTGATATGTTAAGGGTGACAATGAAAACTCTTCGCCAGGGAAGCTGGAGTGTGGGGCTGAGGCCATTTTGTGTAATCCAGAGGATTTGTCATTTTGTTAAGACAAGGGATAACTTCCATTTAACAATCATTCAGAAAGAAGCAGCCAATGCCTCATGTTGTCAGTGTTCAAGGAGAATTTGGATAATGCCCTCAATAGTATGCTTCAACTTTTGTTAAGCCCTGAAGTGGTCAGAGAGCTGGCCTAGAGAATTTCTGAAGGTCCCTTCCAACTCAGATATTCTATGCAAGAACTGAATATCCCTTCTAATTTTGCAGCACTTGTGTAAAGTTAATTGTTGTCCTTGCCCATCTTCCAATGTCTGAACATGCCGTGCAGAGNTAACAAAGTAACATGTGCCTCAATGTTGTTTTGAATATTTCCCTTGATTAATAGCAGACCAATTTCTAACTTTTTAAGAGCATCTGACTCCAAGAACTTCACAAGAGATAGGATTCACTACTCTTAAAATCCAGATCCAGAATCCCATTGTGGCCAACCAGATCCACATGTCAAGAAGATGCCACATTCTGGTTTTATAGAAAATATTGTGCATGATGACCTTAATAGCCTTACCTGAGTCATCTTTCTCTGAATGTATCATCATTCAGTTTATTTCAAGCAAGACTTTTCACCTTAAGTTTGCTATGGAACAGGACAGTGGATTTGAACAATGGCTCGATGTCCAGATGGAGGTCAGGGATGAGTGGTGTCCCTCATCTGGGACTGGGACCAATGCTCTTCAATATCTTTATCAATGACATGAACAGTGGCATCAAGAGCATCTCAGCAAGTATTTTTGATATAGGTAGGGAAACATGGGTGGATGCCCTATTCTTGGAAATATTCAAGGTCAGGCTAAACCATACTCTGAGCAACCAGATCTACCTGTAGGTACTCCTTTCCTTTGCAGGAGAATTGGACCAGATGACTTTTAAGGGTTCCTTCTAACACAAATGACCCTGTTATTCTAAGAGTTGTTGGCACTGGATGACTTGGGATTTTCTAAAGTAGGAAGAAACATATTCCCTGAAGCTTTTTTTCCCTCTTCTTTCCCTTTCTCAGAGTCGTACAAGCAAATGCTCATTAATCAAAATGAGAGGAAGCTGTTTGTGCCCATGATGGAGACCAGCCGTGCTATCTCTGTGAGGTAAAGCCACAAGAATCCAAAAGCCTTCTTCAAGACGTCAGCAGATGGCCACCTGGTAGAAGGACGTTTAGTGTTATGCCTCACCTCCAAACTCACTGATGAATTGATGTCTTACACACCTTCTTCTAGCCTTCCAAATAACAATTTGTCATGGGAGGCAGGACAGCAGGCAACCTGGCTAAGTGGCACAATAAGCAAATCCTGTCTCTGGAGAGGTGTGTTCTGTGCAGCTTCCAGCACACATGCAGGTCTCCATCTGCAGCCGTGCTGAGCCAGCCCTCCCTTGGGTGGGTGTGGGGAAGGAAGCTTTGGCTGCATTTTTCCCCCTGAGGCTGATGTGATATATTAGGTGGAGGTGACACATGGGTCAAGTGAGCACCTGTTCTCCCGAGGCCTCAGGGAGCCTTACTAACATGGGAAGAATTTATTTTAACAGCTAGAATCTGGGGGAGATTATCACTATACATTCTCTCCCTGGGAGCTGTAAACTGCTGGAATTCACGTCTGCCCTTTGGGATGCTGAGCAGAGGAGAGGAATGGTCTCTCTACAAGGGCAGGAGGAAGGGCTTTGGATCTATAAAGCCAGGCTCTGTGTTAGGTTTCAGTGAGGATTACAGAAGTTGATGGATATCCTTGATATGTTAAGGGTGACAATGAAAACTCTTCGCCAGGGAAGCTGGAGTGTGGGGCTGAGGCCATTTTGTGTAATCCAGAGGATTTGTCATTTTGTTAAGACAAGGGATAACTTCCATTTAACAATCATTCAGAAAGAAGCAGCCAATGCCTCATGTTGTCAGTGTTCAAGGAGAATTTGGATAATGCCCTCAATAGTATGCTTCAACTTTTGTTAAGCCCTGAAGTGGTCAGAGAGCTGGCCTAGAGAATTTCTGAAGGTCCCTTCCAACTCAGATATTCTATGCAAGAACTGAATATCCCTTCTAATTTTGCAGCACTTGTGTAAAGTTAATTGTTGTCCTTGCCCATCTTCCAATGTCTGAACATGCCGTGCAGAGACCCACCTTGGTTCTAGCACTTTTCCAAGGGCCACTTCTTGGCTCAAGAAGTGCTGGAGACTAGAGAAGAAGTAGGAGTTTTTGACATCGTTTTGGGGCAGGAAGATAAACCAGTGTTTGGTCACACAAAAACATTTTGAAGAATTTGAATGTCTAAACTGCTTCTAGGGGAAGGAAATGGGAAAAGACAAATGCAGTCAGAATGGGGAGAATCAACATTTTTCCCCACTTGTCTTTAAGACGTTGATTTTAGCTGTGGCTTAAAATGACTCTTTTGATATTTCCTTTAATATCTTTGTCTTACTCAGCACAGCTTTTTTGACTACTAAGACTGGTCTTTTTCTTGCCCTAAATGAAAGCCATTTTGCTGTTCTGGTTTCCATTTAACTAAAAAAAAAAATAAGAAGAACTGTGGGTTATTCACCAACCTTGTTGGAATTGCTGCACTCCTCTCATTCCTACTTCTGGTACTATTGGCATCAATTCAGCAGATGAGCAGAGGATTTCAGTCTTCTAAAGCTGTCAATCCTGCACCTCTCAAAAATACCGACTGCACTTTCTGTGATAGCAATGAATCCCTGAGCTGGTGATGCAGAGCCCACAGACAGTGCCAGGAGCAGAATTCAGGGTGAGAAGCCTGAGTAGCTCTATGGAAATCAGTCATGTCCATCTTGTTCTCCACTGGGATCAGCTGAACTCATCCCAGCCTCTCCTGATCCCTAGATGCAAGCACAGGCCACATCATTTGGCCCAAGGGCTTTGTCCATCAGGAGCCTGGCTCATCCAGCTGTTGGAGAGAGCTTGAAGCAGCACATCCCTTCTCTGTGTACTGAGACAAAAGCAGGGAGAATGGGAGCGATGTTTTTCAATACTACTTCTGCCAAACAAACTTCTGCCTTTCCTGCCAAATGTGCCCACCTCAAAGGAATAACACCCTTACACCACCTGCGGCTGCTGTTTCTCCAGCAGAGTGCCACTTGCTTGGAAATGGCTGGTTTCCACCATGGAAAATAAATAGAAGTCACTCTCAGTGGCAGAGAATCCTCTGGGAAGAGGCACTGCACAGAGATGAGAAGATTGAATCACTCAAACTCCTTCACCAGCCTCAATGTCCTATCTCCTGTGGTCCCGTTGGGTCTGGATATATCCCTGCACACCCTAAAGCCTTTACTTAAGGCCATATAAGCAGCACCTCCCCCCAGCTCCTGTGCAGCTGTCCCATTGATGCCAAGAAGGGATAACCATGGTAATTAAAAGGTAGCAAAGCTCCTCGTCTGCATGAACAGGGGACGAGTCAATACAGTTCAATCTGCTGCTGAATTGACTGCAATCAATTTCTCGTTCTGCCCATCCAAGGCTGCAGCTGTAAAGCACTCGCAGTCTGATCAATGGTGACCTTGAGAGCAATGAAGAGAGACAAAGCCACACTGCAAACTGAAGGTGGGACGGAGAGAGCAGACATTAAAGGGAAGGTAGAGCATAACCCTCTTCTAGAGCAAAGCAGATATGCACTGAGGTCTCATGTTATCAGCCAGGGAAGCACGCTGCACATAGGGATGCATTCTTTCACCAGCCCTCCAGAAAGAGCAAAGCAACCATCCCACGAATGGGCTGCATCATGAGAAAGAGGGTTTAACCACGGGGTGGAATGGTCCTTGCCCAAAAGACATTAGAAATGATACTGATACATCACCATTCCTCATTTCTCATCTCCATGCTGCAGGAATGGAATACTCACAGGTAGTGCCAGGCATCTGAGGCAGCCCAGCATCCACACTTGTGGATGAGTCTGACAATCTCAGGCAGCTCCTGCAGAGATGTCCAAAGAAATAAAAAGAGATTGTGTCTTAGCACTTTCTCTCACACTCCCGACCAGCTCCATCCCAACCCAATCACTGGTAATGAATTAATAATTAATCAATCACTACCTGATTTCATTTTCAGCTTGCAAGATGAGAAAAAGAAATGAGATCTTAAAATAATACTCTGCAATGGGTTGTGTCTGTCTCTAGCAAATGCAATTTAACCACCTTAATGAAATGCTAATTGGTAGAAAATATATATAAAAAACATCCTGAATACTACTCTAATTAAATTTCCTTTTTCCAGATCTGCAAAGCAAAATGCTCAGTGCAGAAAGAACAGTAAACAGGCACAAAAGCTGTCCTTCTCAAGAGGGGGTAAAATTACAAAGAACGGAACGAGGGTTCTTCGGGAATAACACCACCGTTGTTCCTAATTGTGTGCGTGTGGCACAGCAAAATAAAAACAATGCTTATAGAGAGCTTCCTGCTTCTTTGCTGATGGACTGGAGGCGCTGATCCGACAATTAAAGCATCGTCTCAGTAATAGCCATAAATAAACAGGCAGCATTAGAACAGACTTGCAATAAAGATGATATTAAAAACAGAACGAAATGAGAAGTAGCGCTGAATGGGAAAGGGTGAAGTGTAAGTCAGGTTGATTTGTTCTTTCTTGCTGATAAGGAAACAATGAGATGTCCTTACCGTGGGCCCCCAACACTCAGCAAAGCTGCTGTAAAAAAGTGAAGGACAGGTCTCTAACAAGGGGCGATGAGTTTGTAAACAGCATTTAATCAGAAAGAGGGGGGTAAAAAGGGAATAAAGTGGACACAAGAGCTGGTTAGAAGTCTTCTATGGAAACTTGTGTAGGAAAATACGGATTTGTCAGAATCTCAGGTTCTTGAAGGCCAGGGTCAGTTCCAACTCATCTTCTGTAATTCATAGAAATTCTGAATCGCCAGAAATGTGACACTGTCAGAATGTCAAGTTCCCAATTTCAAGCTGGAATGGCGTTTCATATAGAAATTGTGTATCACTACAATAAGAGAGAAAAAAAAAGAAAAAAAAACAAGAAAAACTGTACCTCGATTACCAACACAAAATGCCAGCTGACCTAACACAGCTACTGTCCACTTCCTACTGACCTAGGAAGGCTTCCAAAGTTCAAAGCCTTCGTTCTCTTTTTGAGAGAAGTGCTGACACTCCAAAAACTTCCCTGAGTAGGAGAGCAGAGCAGCAACCTTCGCTGTGATGGACATGCTGCAGCATCAACTTATCCTTAGCAATTCCATCAGCAAGGCTTGGTCTTGTCACTCACTCACAGCATCAGGGCTCTCCAGCAAACAACATCACTGCCAGCAGCTTGAGTCTGGTAGTCCACACAGACAGCACATTTCACTTGCTCCAGGCCCTATCTATAGTACTATCTTTAAACCAAATGTGCCAGCATACAGACTTTAAATGCCTTTGTAAATAGCCTTTCCAGCTGAGTATAATTACCTTAATTAAAACCCCACCTCATCCTTCTGACTGGAATGGTACACGTAATCGCTGTGTTTATCTTAATGATCTCATTAGCAGCAGGATCAGAAAGTCTTTCAGCACCTCTGCCGATGGGCTGAGACCTGGATGTGTATCATGTGAGAAGACACACATTTCCCTCTGGGGAGCGAGTATCTGGGCTGAGGTTTTGGGCTGGATGAGTGGATGAGCTGTCTTCATCTTGTTTTATGCAAGCCTTGCTAATTTATGCTCCCCCTTTCTTCCATGGTATTGGAATCTCCTGAGTGTGTTCTAATGCCTTCAAAAAGTAAAGGTTATCCAGGCCGTTTGTACCTAGCTAAGGAACAGATAGCAAGATAGCATTTGCTATATGCTAGCAGAAAATACTTCTGTTCCTTGGTTAGAGCAGGCAGGGAATGTTCATTGGCCGCTAGTCAAAGCAGAGCAAACCAATTTTCTTTCTGTGTCCCAAGGAGTAGCTTAGAAAGCAGAGAATAGTCACTTTGGACACGCATCCTACTTGCCTTGTGTCCACTTTTTATAGGTACAGCATGCAAAGATATCCACTCCTTTTCTTTAACAGCTGCTATCGGGCTCTCAAAGTCCAGAGGTAGTTTTCAGTATTTACACTTGCTGTGTGTTAGATAATGGGACTGCTGGGGCAGCAGATTATTCTAAAAAGACCTTTTTTATTTCCTCCTCCCATATCCTCATTCCACTCAAACAGAAGGGATACCTCAGTGTTTGGGCTGCAGGCTGCTGAGAGCTGAAGTGAGGCAGCAGCTAAGTCTGGTTGAAGGTGTCTGGGATGCTGGCTGCTTCTTCCTCCTCACTGGGTGTGCAGACACTAGCCCTGCTTCTCCTTTCTTGCTGCCATGAAAATTGCCTTATTGAATTTTTAAATAAACTGTGCTGGCTGGAATATCTGAAGAGCCTTTGCACAGACCCTGATAGGGTCCTTTCCTTTTTTTTTTTTTTTTAAATTAAGAATCTTGGCCTCAGGCAAAATGGAAATGTCTTCAGCTATGCAATCAGTGCTCGTGTAACATATCTGAAATGCAGTTTATAAACTGGTGATTTGATGGGGTTTGTTCCTGGGGGCTGTAATGAATGGATCTGCAGATTCTTGGAGTCCAGGATGACATGACACAAATTGCTACTGATGACCATCACAAGGGACAGGGGTAGAATGGGGAAGAAAAACAAAAGAGCAGTCCAGTTCTAATTGCTGAGTTACACATGGGAATCACATTGTCCTCTTACATATGCTCCTCTGTATCTTTGACCCACCAAGATGTCAAGTCTGTGCTGGGGGCAATGCATTTAAGAAAATAAAGAAAAAAAACACTGCCAAGTAGAAAACTTCTATGAGTTGCAAGACCAGTGACCTGCGTGTGCCATCCGCCTGATGGAGGTGGGGAATTAAAAACTAAGAACCTGCTGCTAAAGGCTGAGTGTGAACAGTCACAAAGAAGCTGCTGAGGAGAAAGAGGCTTGAACTGTGCCTTGAGGCAGATGTCCCCACTCTCTGAGCTGGATCTTCTGATTAGCTAAGGCCAAAGGGAAATCTGGTGGGGAGATGGCCTGGGAAAAGAGGGGAAGTAGTGTAAAACACCTTGCTTGCTTTTCCTCTCTCAAGGACATAATGCCACTGGCCTCAGCTAAGGATGAAGTGGAAGATGAAATCACTAATGTCCTTGAGTTAAATGAGTAGAGAACATGAAGGGAGGGAGTCACTGAGGTAAGACTAAGGACTGAATGTTGAGCAGAGCAGAGGAAGAGCTGAACACAGAGATCCAGTGAGGCCAGAGCTGTGTAGAGGAGAAGCTGAGCACTGAGGCTCTTTGCTGACGCCATCCAGAGCATGCAAAGACAAGTGTTGCAGAGATTCATCAGTTATTACTAATGCAAGGCTAATGCAAGCTGTGAAAGACATACATCACTGTGCAGAGCTGGATCAGAAGCTTCAGGGATGTTGTCTTGGAGATAGAGCCCCTTGTCTGCAGATCTTTCTCCTCTGCACTTACACCAGGCTCAGCTGTCACCTGGTGGGATCATTTCACCTGGAACAAGCAAGGAGGGAATGTTCATGGTCCCCAGAGGGATGATCCACATTCTAAGTACTTGGAAATTTCACCTTATTGCAAACAACGCATTGTCCTCACAGCACTGTAGTTTACATACGTGTATCCCACGTGTATCACTTTATTTTTTCTCTACAGGGTTAATCCAGAGGTACCCCTGATCTCTGCCAGCCCACCCTTGATGAGGGTCAATCTGCTCTCCTCGTCCCTATGCATGACACACGGACCACCTTTTGGCACACAGCAGGAAAGGAAAAGAAGGAAAGCTCAGAGTCACAGCAGGAGGAGGAACAGGCTCATAGGCAGATTGCACAATGCTTGTGGGGTCAAAAGTATATGAGCTGAGGGACATCAGAGCTAAGCTGTAGGGCAGGGAGAGGAATGTGCTGAGATGCTGAGCACTGCTCTGGGAATAGAAGCAGGTCGGAGCAGAGCTGGGCTCCGTAGTTTGGGGCAGGCCTGGGAAACACTGTTTTTGCTCTGTCTCTCCCCCCCGAACTGTAAATGATTCTTATCCATCATTATTATGTCACTGTGCATGGGGATGGCCTAAGGGCTCTGCAGAGGTCAGCAAGCTGATCTATAAAAGGGTGCCCAACAATCGTCTGACTTTGTTGTGAACTGAAAAGGAGTGGGTGTGATCTTTAAACCTCTGCAATCAGAAACTGCTTGGATTCTTCGTAGCCTGAAACTGCAGTTTTCGGTATCCATCATTTTTCTAACAGCTTCTCAGGATCTGTTTGATATGAATTCTTTCAGGGCTCTCTCAACCAAAGCTGAAAACTC
>VXAB01007539.1:0-25020 GCA_013399175.1 Odontophorus gujanensis | reverse complement strand
ACTATTTTTTTTTTTTTTTTGTAAAAGGAGATACAGCCAATTTCAGTATCTTCTTCACACAAAATTTTTGGGGGAAGGGAGGTTTGGACACTGTCCAGAAGCTATCACTGGCATGAGATGGAAAATGACAGTTCTCTAGTTTGCAATGTCTTTTCTCATTCTGCAGCTTAGCAAATTATGAGATTCAAGGGTTTTTCGTTTGCTTTGTCAATACATGACAAAAAGAAAGAGAAAGGTTTGTACCCTGTTAAAAGAGCAAGTTTCACTTGATTGAAAGAGATTGGTTTTCTCTATGTATTTTACTTATTTTGACTTTGCAGAGGACTTGAAATTTCAGCCTTGCAACTTGCTTCGGGATATGACCATTTTTCAAACTCACAAAAATGTTTGGAGACAGATAACCCAGCACAGCTGTGCTACCCTGGAAAATGAGAGGCTCTCTCTGTTTCCTTACATGTCCCCAAAGAATTGTGACAAACTGGTGAAAGGTGAATGAGTTCTTTCTGCTGCCTCTCAAAACCTCTTTTGCTTTGGATCAGGCGTTTATGCAGTGGTCCATTGTGGTGCCTGTGTGCAGCTTCATTTCACACTACCAAGCTGTATTTAAGGGCAGCCAATGCCTCCCTATGGCATATCCCCAGGAAATATTTCATCTCCTGGTTGAATCCCAAAAAAGCATTTTCTGATTGGCAACCCAGTAACAAAACTCCCTGTGACTTGTCTAAGGATCCCAGAAGCAGAAGAATCCCATTCTTTCGCAGCGAAAGTGCCTTCCAGCCCCATCTGGAGGAGATCCCATGTGGGTGGAAGACCGTCATGAAACCCAACTCTGACCTCCACAAACAACAAGGGCAGCTTGGATGGGGCTGTTTTCCAGAGTGATGGAGAGAGGACAGGTAAATACAGAGAGTGTGCAACCAAAGGGCAGAAAGACTGTGGGAGGGTTTCGTCATTCCCCTGTCTAGAAGATATTTCTCCATTGACTCTATTTAAAGTCAGCCTCAGGCTTGTGGGCTTGGAGAGCTTTTAGCAGATGAAAGAACTCACTCATCAGGCGGAGTTTTTTTGATATATTCTTTTTTTCTCTCTCTCTTTTTTATTTTTTTTCTTTCTCCCCAGCTCTCACTGGTCTGTTTTAAAGCCATTTCAGCAATTGTTGAAAACTGTCAGATGCCTTTGATGGATCAATACCTTACTGTGGAATTTGCATGGCCTGTTAGCCAATCAAAATGCAAATTGGGGATACATTTAAAACACGAGCCCCCAGTTTGTCTTCCAAACGCTGCTGGAAAGTCATGAAAGCAATCTAGCTGTTCCTGGGACTGCACCTTGTCTCAAGTCTCACTTCTGGCAAAGCTGCTGTGTTTATTATTATTATTATTATTTTATTTTTTTTTTGCTGTACGGGAATGTGAGTGTGTGTATGTGCACATGCTACGGGCGTCGTTTCCAAGCTGTGAGCATAAATCTTCCTTTCTGACAGAGTGAGATTTATGGCCCTGCCACAGTGCTCCCGGCACCTCCCAGCCCAGCCACATGGCTTGGGATGGGGATGGAGCAAGGGATGGCTTGGGATCCCTTTGCCTTTCCCAGATAGAGTTAGGGTTTGGAGACAGGGCAGCGCCAACAGCTCACACTGCGACAATAATGAGAGCTGTTTTAATGAAGGCTGAGTGAATAAAAACACGCTCCCCTCTCAACAAATGAATGGTTTTATTCCTTCTCCTTACTTACAAAGCTAGGAGCTTTGTGTGAGGGGAAACTGTCGGATCAAAATCACAAGACATGAGCGTCTTTGCTTTGGCTCTAGGTAGGGGTAGTCAGTGTCCTGATGGCACAGGCTGTTGTGTTGGTCCCTGTTCCTGCTCCTCAAGGTGAGTAAGCAAGTCTGCCTCCAAGCACTCACCCCCAGCCAGCAGCATCCATCCATCCATCCCAATCTGGGAACCCACTCTGAGCCTGCTTAACAGGTTTTATCTCTTTTTCTAATAGAAAACATTTTTTTCCTCTCCTTTTAAGCCTTCTGAAAGAAAAGCCCTGCTTTGTCTGAAAATAATTCATTTCCCCTGAAAGTATCCCTCCCCCCATAAAGAACATACAGTTTTGATTTAAAGCTACCTGCAAAGGTGATTTTGTCTTTAATGAGAACTTGAAATGCTCTACGTAAGACAGAAAGCCTGACCAGCCCATTCTTCAGCTGGAAATGACATTATTTCATGCAGACTCATGCATGAAAATTTACCTATATTATTTTTTAAACTGGTTTGGAAACAAAAGGCCCTGTCAGCTGTTATCTACCCATGGAGCTGTCTATTTCTAACAGCTGGAACGAACACACTGGTATCTCATTATGGATTGCTTCCTCCCCAGGAGACTTGGGAACAGGCAAATTCTGCTGCATGGGACCTTTCCTGGCACCCAATGCAGGATGGTTACTCTGGAAATGATCTTCCAGTGGGCTGGGTTCCCTCCAAAAGAAAGTCTTTCACACCCATCAGATTTGGTTCATAAAATGAAACAGGCAAATCTTCGCTCTAGGACTATTTTGAGTGGTTTTCAGTTGTTCCTCCTCAGCAAATGATTAGTTTTCCACCCCCTGCTTTCCTTGAAGGTCTGGGTTCTCCCTCTCCTTGCAGTCTGCTCTCGTCTGGCTCACCGAGGCAGCCAGATGGTGTAATTTGCAGGTACCTCCACAGCACTTACTTGTCTGACATGCCCGAACTGATTGAAACATGCACAGAAACATTTGAAACCTCATTGAAAGGGTCTGGATAAAGTCCTGGAATGTGATAGATCTGTGAGGCAGACCAGGCACATCCAATCACCCCTGGAGAGTGCACGAAAATCCAGGGCAAAGAGTTTGTCTGTGCACATCTGTGCACGGAGAGGAGGTTGCTATAAGTCTTAAGATGTCTATTTCCCAGTAAATAAATACAGTGTGGTTGCTCATACTGCATTTGTATGTGAATGTGTGTACTTGTGGGTATACAGAACTCCCCCAGCTTTGTGGGTCTCTGTGCTACATGCATGTGCTCGACGTGTATACGCTTGGGTTGGGTTGAGCTTGGTGATCTTAGAAATCTATTCCAATCTTAATGCTTCTACGATTACCTTAAGGTCAACATTAACTATATACTGTGATTCCACCATTTTGCCTTTTCTCCTATGCTTCTGTGCCCTCAGTGACACCTGAGCACCTTGGAAGCATGCAGAGAGAGGCACGCATGGAAAATGCGCCAAAGCAGATTTAAAAGTATTTCTTTTTTCCTAGGCATCTCTTGCTTCTTCCTTTCAGGGTATGCTGTCAGATGTCAGACGATTGGTGAAGGGTCAGTGTGCATGACGCTGGGCCAGCTCCTGCAGAGATTGCTTCCAGTGCTTAAAGACAGCTTATAAACAGGAAGGGAAGTGACTTTTTACATGGTCTGATAGTGATAGGACAAGGGGGAATAGCTTTAAACCAAAAGAAGAGAGATTGAGGTTATCTGTTAGGAAGAAATTATATCCTCAGAGAGTGGTGAGGTGCTGGCACTGCTGCCCAGAGCTGTGGGTGCCCCATCCCTGGAGGTTCCTAAGGCCTTGGATAGGCCTTGGGCACCACAATCTCTGGAGGGAGCAACTAGCCCATGGCAGGGGGCAGAGCTAGATGATTTTCCAGCCTAACCCATTCTATGGTTCTATGAGATCTGCAGCAGCCACAGAGAGCAGAGCTTGCTGAGGCCCTTCTGAGCAGTGGGCGACAGAGAGCTGAGTTAAAATGCTTCCAAATTCAGGAGAGTCAGCGCTCAGTGTCTGGATCAGTGCATTCGAGGGAGGATGCCTGCTGCCATATGAATAAAATCTCCCCTGGAAATGTGTCTGTGAACTGCAGTGGCTTTGTAAACAAACACCTGGCAAGAACAGAATGGAATCAAGCACTGATTTAAATGCACCAAGAAAACTGGCAGGATATATATATATATTAATTGTATTTTATTGCTGGAATGAAAAATAAAACAAAGCAGCAAAAAGCCTTTCTCACGCTTCAGCTGGGACAGGAGGAGCTGAGCAAGGGGCAAGACATGCTCACACAGTGCCTTGTCGTGCCAGGGCTGGCAGCACACTGTCAGCACATCATGAGAAGGAGCTCCATCTTTCTTTCTTACATGGCCTGACAGCTTTTCAGAAGAGATTTATACAGGGACAGATCGGAATATCTGTCATAGCAAACCACAGTGATCAAGAGAAATGAGACGCTGCACCTCCAAGCTGGGACCTCACTTTTTTTTTTTAGGGAGAGGAGATCTTGTTCCAGTGAAGGGCAGAACCATGGGAGCTGCCATGGGAGTGGAGAATCCCTGGGCTACTTGGCTATGAGTTGTCAATGCTGGGATTTATCTGACTGTGCACAGACATCTGGAGAGTACAGGCCTGCATCCCTGCGGCTTGGAGAGCCTCCCTTTATGATCAAGGCAGAGAAGCTGTCACTCTGAGAGCCCAATTCATCTCTTCCTAAGGCAGACGTCTAAAGCAAGTCATATGAATTGTGCTGAGGAATTGCTTATTTCTCTACTGTAAGGGGAGCCTAGACACCTCGCCTGGCTGAAGGTGCTTGTAAGCAAGAAGGGAAGAGCCTTAGCCCTAGTGTGCAAATGGGCAATCCCACAGCATCTACCCGTGGCCATGTAAGACCACTGCTGCACCTGCTGGCAAGAGGGGCAGTGATGCATGAGGTGTGTATCTCATGGGGAGCAGGGTGGTCCGCAGTGCTGCGAGGTGCTGGTGCACAGCCAGCGTATCAGGTCTTTTAAACAAGCCCAGAGAGACTAAATTTCAAATTTGCCCAGATGGATTTAAAGGAAAAAAAAAAAAGAAAATAGTCGCAGAAGTTCTCTGATGGAAAATCTCACCGTTAGCATTAGGCAGCAAGGCTGCTTGGCTCGCCCCCTGAGCCACTCTGCTGTGACAGAGCCACGGGAGCATTTTACAAGGACAAAGGTTGCTGGCTGGTGAGCAGCAGCGTATTAACATGGAAATGACAGCAATCCATGTCAGAGCAAGGTGCCCATGCAAATCTTTCTTCGGCTATTAGCAGTATGAGGAACGCATCCTCAGATGTGGGACGCTACCGTGCAGGCACCGGGTGACTGGTTCGCAGCCTCGCAGTGCTGTATGGCTGCTCTGAAACAAACCTACTATGCTGTATCAGCGGGGGGAAGAAAGAAAAAAAAGAGATAGGGGGAAAAGAAAAAAAAAGCAGATTGCAATTCAGCCCCCTGCCTTTGCACTGAAGCTCCTCCGGACCCCAGCTGCGGTGTAAATTGAGATTCCGCATGAATGCTGTTGCCTGCTTTCACTGCTCGTTGGGTGCAATTTACTTGTCTTATCCGATTTACACTATGCACTCAGGTTTGGAGCATAAATATACAAGCTCGTATAACTATGCAAGCATCTTTTTTTTTCTGCCTCCCATCTCTCACATGGGCCCAGATCCATCAAATCCAGAGGAAGAGACTTTAATTTTGGTGATCTCTCTTTTCTCACTTAAAGCCCCACTGATTTCTGTACTGAGACTTCCTAACCACATCAGTAGAGTTTTCCATTGGTTTTCATTTTATCCTCTGATTTGAAGGGTTTAAGTGGGAATTAAGTGATACCTAGGCTCTGAGCACAGCCCCCCCTCCTAGGGGTGAATTTCAGCCTAAATGAAAAGTGCATGCATTAGGAACGCGCTCCCCAAGCATGAATAAATGTTCTCAGGGTGCTCCTTAACAACATACAATCTTCCACGCAACAGGTTGCTTTGCTTGGATTAACAACCTGGAGGAGAAGGATTAATATAATTGCTACTCCTTACCACATCCTCAGAAAATAATCACAATGAAGTTAAATAAAACCTTTGAAACCTGTCAGGGGTTGTTTTGCACTATTTTAGTCTGTGCATATCTTTCAGGAAGTTCTCTGATGTCAAGCAGGATATGCAAGCATTCCCACATTCCCCTTCTCCCTTTTCAGGGAGATTTTGATGCTCAGATCAAAAAACAGTGCATTTTTCGGAGAGCAACACACAAGCTGACCTTCCCCATCCCTGTTCCACATATGACAGAACTGTTAGAAGGGACATCTGGAGATCCAATCCCCAAGATATTTTGGGTCACTCCATGAGAACAAAAAGAAGAAATTGGTCTGATCTATCCCAGTATCTTCTGTTCAATAGTGGCCAAGAACCATCACCAGGACTATACCAGGGTAAGTGTAGCTGCATTTCCTTTGTACCCTTTCTCAAACTCCAGCAAGTAGCAGCTCAGGGACTCCCTGAGCCAGAGATGTTATCTTTCTTTGGTTTTTGTGCCCTTATTGGATTTTTTCTTCTGTGAAGGTCCTAGTAGCTTTACAAAACACGTAGCCAGGTCATAGAGACGTGTTTCTTGTGAGTGCAAGTTTACATAGGTTCCAAAAGCAAAGCTTGAAACCACACCGTGTTTTCATCTCTGGATGTGCTACCAAACAAACACAAACACACCTTGACAAGGAAGTCAGAAAATGTATTTTCAGGAGGCATTATGATTTATATATATATATATGTATATGTATGTACGTATGTATATATGTATTTCTGGAATAAAAGTATTCTGCAGCAAATATTGCAAGAAAAACAGTTCCCTGCAATCAACACCCCTTTGAAAATGGCTCTCAGTGCTTCTCCAACCCATTGCCACAAGGGCTGTTGTCAGTGCTGGTACCTGATTAGAGACAGATCAGATGTACTACAATGTATTTGTCCTGCTGCCCAGAAGTGGAACATCAGGAGCTGCTGGACTGTGACCAGTTGAGTAATTCTCAACAAATACATGGAAATAAACATAATCATCTTCATCACGTTAATCACAGTCTCTCAGGAAACCTACATGGATTTCAGTGAATTCAGAGCCTGTCTGTTCATTATCTCTCATTCTCTCGTGGCCCTGGGCAGCCAGAGCAGAACTCACCCTTGTTTAAAATCCAGCACAAGGCCAGTGCATCACCTGCATGCTATCTGCATGGTTCTGTGGTTTTGACCTCTACAAGGTGACTTGGTGATGAGGCCTTGTAAGACCTGTGCAGCCATACACAGTGCAGGCCAAGCAGCAGAGCACCAAATCTGTGCTTCCACCCTATAAATTTTTCCCTTCCCTCTCTAGCTGTCAAGACCTTCCACTTGTTATATAGGCACTAAGGAATAACCCATTCACTTATATAGGAAGGTTTTCAACTCCCACAAAACATTCCCACTCCAGGAAACTTGTTTTAACACTTGCTTTCACCAGTACAGAAACAGCAGTAGAAAGCCAAGCCTGCTGGCTTCAAGAGGAAGAATAAGCCTCCGTTCTGCAGCAAGCACCATGGGATCTTTAAAGTCTTCCCAGAGCAGGAGTTAGTCTCTCTCTCTCTTACCTTGATCACTTTGTGCATGTTTTTGTAGACCTGAACTTCTATTCTGAATTACTTTTGAAGCCGAATCTGTTACAAGTCTGAAGATCAGATCCTGGTTCATCTTGTTGAATCGTAGAATCACAGAATGACTTATGTTGGAGGGGACCTTAAAAATCACGTAGTTCCAACCCCCTACCACGGGCTGGTTGCCAACCCCTAGATCAGGCTGCCCAGGGTCCACCCAACCTGGCCTTGAATGCCTCCAGAAATGGGGCACCCACAGATTCTCTGAGCAGCCTGTGGCAGTGCCTCACCCTCAGGTAAAAAATTTCTTCTTAACATATAACCTAAATCTTCTCTCTTTCAGTTAGAAGCCACTTCCACTTGTCCTATCACTAATAGACTGTGTAAAAAGTCATTCCCCCTCCCGTATTTAAGATCCCTTTGTTCTCATTTTGAGCTTGAGCCAATGGTGGGGCACTGTCCTTCTACAGCAAAGGCAATGTCAGTCCATTCCAGCCCCACCAGATATTCACTCCCTGAAAGGAGGTTGTGGTGAAGTGAGGGGTTGGCTTCTTCTCCCAGATAACAGCGAGATGACAAGTTATGCCAGGGGGAGTTCAGGTTGGGTATTAGGAAAAATTTCTTCTCATAAAGAGCAGTTTGGCATTATCTCAGGCTTCCCAGGGAGTGGTGGAGCCACCATCCCAGGAGGTGTTTAAGGAAAGGGCACATGTAGTACTTAGGGACATGGTCTAGTGGGCTACATTGGTGGTAGACAGATGGTTGGACTTGATTATCTTACAGGTTTTTTCCAACCTGAATGATTCTATGATTCAGATAGCTTCAGATCCACATAAACAGCTCTTCTGTGAAAGTGGATGAAACCTTTCTGCCTTGGCTTTGCTTAGGAGAGACAGAGAGATGCCCCTCAGGCACAATGAAAAGGACCCAACTAACTCTGTGATGACAGCACAGTAAAATTTCCTGGTCCCTAAATATTTTATCATCATAAAATAAACATAGATCTTCTCATCATGAAATATACATTAAAAAATGTTTAAACATGTTAATTATTAAACCAATATTGATTCATACTGGATGAAGCATTAACGGGTGGAGTTTGCAGGAGGAAAATTGGCAAATGTATTTAATGCCGAAAGAGCGCTTGCCACATATCAATATTCATCAGGCCTAACCACTAATAATCATAAAAGTGACATGCTGGATTTACAGCTCCTGTGTGCAAAGGCAAGCCTGTGCAAAGCGACAAACTAAAATATTAAGATGGGGGGACAAAAATTCAATTTTTTTCACTAACCCATTATTGTGATTTTATGGATGAACTGGGGATTTGCGTACAAGACTCTGAGCAAACAGGATCTTGGGAGGCTGTTTTGGAGCAGGTTATCAGGAGGATATAATCTGGCACTCATGATAACAACTGGAACAAGACTGCTTTGCGAAGTAACTGGCATCGTAGTACACAAAGAGTTAAGTGTTGCTCATATATCCTCTCTTTGGAAGCCTATAAAAAAATCTTAAACAGATTATCTGAAAGTGGGAGAGTGGGAAATGCACCATTTGCCACCTTTAGCATTGGCAGGGTTGAAGGTGAAGCTGGAGCTTGGGGAGTTTTACAGTGCAAGTCAGTTACTTTGATTTGGGGTCGTAAATACTCCCCTGAGGAGAATTCCTTGCTCACTACCTCTGTACAAATATTTTCTTGCAGCATTTCTTCCATGGAAGAGCTAGGTATGGTCGTACATCCTGACTGCAACACTGACAGACATGGAAGGTACTGGAAACCATAATTGCCATTGATATAGGAGACTTTCTGAAGGTCCGTAATTTGATTTAGTTTTAAATGCAAATGCCCATCCAAACCACTGAAGGAGAAGGAACCCTTATGTGAATAACCTGTCTCAGAACATTCCTAGCACTATCATCAGGCATTGTTTTTCATTTCTATCTAGATATTCTTTTCCCTTGGTTTACCTCAAAGTGAACAGGTATACCAAGACCTGACTCCTCAATCTGCAATACTGTGTGATTATGTGAATGTAATAGCATTTTTGTGATTCGCTTGAGTCTGACGAAACTTTAGAATTGCAGAGTTCAATGTATTTAAAATATCTTCTTGAGAAGTGTCTCCTTTTCTGGTCTTTAAACAAAAAGCACAATGAAGTTCACTGACTGTGCTCAAGGACTCCAATTTAAATTTGTTCAGTCTACAAATCAAAAAAGAAATTTGTTTTCTTAACAGCCACCTCTGCAAACACAGTATGGTACCAGAGAGTTAACAGGTGCTCTCTGTCTTGTATGCCAAATTTATGTAATACTTCTTATTGCTGTATCTCTTTGAAGGACTAATACGAGTAAGAAACAGCAAACCAACAGAAATCTTTCCTTCTGAGACTGAGAGAGGATTCCTATGACTACCAATGGGCAGAGTCAAACCAAGGAAACTTTCTCACTGCTTCTTAGTCCTGGTGTCAGGACTGGTATGTGACTGAACCACTGGCATTATTTCCTGCTGATGTATAGGTGCACAAGCTGTTGTACAGGAGACCAGAACGGTGAGAAAAGGAGCTCAGATGAGGAGGACATGACCACTCAATTGACCAACTGCAACCTTGAAAACAGCTATCTTTTAGGTCTTTTATTCCCCCCCCTTTACCCACCCGCACTTACTGCTGTCAGGAAAGAACTGCTATTCCTTTTTTTTTCTCACTACAAAACATATGCCACTGTGACAGCAAATGTCAACCTTTTTCTGTGGGACAACACGTTCAAAGGCCAAAACCTTTAACATCTGGCAGCTGTAGTATTCTGTTGAACAACAGCTTTACTGTCAATGTTTATCCGCTGGAGAAATGCTTCTGAGCCTATGCATAGAGATGATACACTAAATTGTCCATTTAATTTCCACTTACTGTGAGATTCGGCATACATTAAATAATATTTGATCATTAAAAGCATGTTTATGGACTCTCATATTGCTATCAGTGATACGTGACTAATACATAGTAAAGTGCATTTTGTCATGATCGGTTGATTTCAGAGTAATTTGTCATTGGCAATTGTTAGTCTGGGGGTTCTCTTCCACTCTCTCCTACTGCAGCTCCATAAGTCGTGCCCAGATGGAGTCCTGCTATGATGGTGTCCTTGTACAATGTCCTTGTATACAACAAGGAGTGGAGCAACCCACTCAAGGAGGGGCCCAGAATCCAGGATGGGCCCTGGTACAGTTTTCCAGGATGACACTGACTTTGCTGGGAGCATCAGGGATTTCTAGATGGAAGAACAATGCCGTTCATGTCTCTAGTGTCCAGCTGCATAACATAACATGCCTCTATCAATGCACAACCAAAAACAACCTGTAGGAAACTGGTCCAACCAACTCTTGTGAAAAACGTACTGTTTTGGATGTGAGAACACCTATTTCCCCATTTCACTACACTATCCCATCCGCAGTTGAACAAATTGACCAATTGCAATCAAATGTGATATAGACCTAGTAAAATCAAACACAATAAATTCTCACAAGTTTCATGAAAAAGTTAATTCCATCTGAGTTCCTAATTAACTACACACCCAGGAATTCAACCACAAGATACATATTCATGGAAAATGAGCTTCATTTCCAGCGATCACAGAAGTAGCTGGCATCTTGATGGGATGTTCTCCCACTGGAAAACATCAATTTGTCAAAATCAAAACATGCTACAGGAACAAACACTGCTTTCAGTAAAATTTCATCTGAAGATAGCTGTTTAGTCTGTGGTAATAGAATATTTAGTTGGTTGTTTGATTGTTTTTTTTTGTTTGTTTGTTTCTTCTTTTGTTGTGAGTTTTTCTTTTTTTCTGTCTTAAAATATTATCCTTCCCCTAAAGATACGCTATCATTCTTGCGTATAGAAATGAAGTGTATATAGGGGGTGGAAAGGGGCAGTAAGAGGGAACTGTAGGTAGTTTGTAAAAAATTATATTATTCTAAATGTGTATTGGAAATAGAAAGCCTGAGTTCTGACCATAGCACTAATAAAGAACCCTCCTGTACCTGACTGTGCTATCTGTGGTAATGAGCAGCTAAGTCTTAATCAATTGTTCACCTGCTGTGTCTAGATGATACCACCAGTAATGCTCATCTAACACAAATACATTTGGTATTCAGGCAGGAAGTAGAGCCAGGTACTCTAGTTCTGCTTGCCTTTGTTTTTGGCAACCTAATGCTCACATCCCATTGCCAAGCTGTTAGCCTCTTTGGTAATCAGCAGAAGCCATGTCCCTCTAGCTGATGTACTACTGGTAGAAGAATGCAGATCTCCCTTTGCTTGATAGTGGTTGTAATGGCAACAGGACCGCTGCAATAAAGTGTTAAAATAAAGAAGAAAATGAAACGTTCACCCATCTTCAAGGAGCTAAGCTCACAGGAAAAACCCCACAAAGGAAGGACCTCCAACAAGAGAGTCTTCCTCAGTGGCAGTCAGTCCTTAAATGAGGTCTAAGAGGGGTGGAACCTGGCTTCACCCCTTCCAGTCACACGTGTGAATTGCCTTCACCTGTGTGCCCAGGGCTGACCAGGATTTGTTCAGATCAGGGTTGCCCAGTGAACTGGGATCCCTCTATCTCACCTTCCTCCATCTATACAGTTTTCTGGTTACAACACCTTTTTTTGGGCTCTCTACTGAGGCTATCCTTTTTGAACATAGACTTTGTCATAGCCTGGGCAGCAGTTAGTCCACTGACAGCTTGATCTCAGTTGGATCACTAGATATTGCTAAAATAGACCCTAACAGGCACCATTCAGTATGGTAAGCTTGCCCACGAGCTGGGATGTAATGACACGGGACACACTTTGCAAATGCATCTGTCTTCTGGCCTAACAGCGGCCACATTGTATGGGGTGCAATTAGGAGGTCACAGAAATGCTGTCACTGATGGCTTTCTGTCTGTCTTTGTAAAATGTTCTCAACACATAGCTAATAAGTAGGTTTCTTTTATACCACTTTGGTAGTTAAGGACAGCAGGAGGAAACAAGCAGAAGACCCAGCTCGGCACTATTATTCCTTTTAACTTTGCTTAGCAAATGATTCTGAAGTGCTCAACACAATAACTCCCCCTTTTAAGCATAGGTTTTCTACTCCTCTTCCTCTGCTAGGGTCTAATTTTAAGGGAGCACTTTGGGATTTTAATAACAGAATTATACACTTTCCCTACAGGTCTTTAATCTCTCGATGTTTATCCCATCAGTTGCATCTCTGGCAAGCCTTTATCCTAGGATGTTTGTCTATTAAATTAACAGTATTTCAGAAGAAGAGAAGCCATTTGCAAGGAGTAAATCACAAGGCAGTGGCATCCACTTAGCTTTTTCGCTGTTGCATCACTCAGTGTATTATACACTGTTCTATATACTCAGTATATCACCAAGTTCTTTATCTTCCCTTCCACCCCCACCCTCCACCTCCATGCTGTCTGCAAAATGCACAAGCCTTTCAGAGGCAGGTGAATCAAAGGAGAAGGAGGCAGGAGAGATTAGTGCAAGCAAAGAACTAGGAAAGTTTTGAATGCTTGGATGGCATGCTGGAATTGGATTTTGGTTAGGACTGGATTTTGAGTCCAGTGACTGGAGGGAAATCACCCTGAGAAGGAGGCAAGACCTGCAACAGTGTATAGCCAAGTACTACCGCAGTGCAAGTTCAACACGTTCAGATATCATATGAAAGAGGTAGAATGAGTTGGACTGGCTGCCACAGAAATGGGTATCATAATCCTGCTATGCACAGAAACTAAATGAATATATGGAATCTCAAATGGCTTTGGATATCTTGATGTCCAAACGGAGCATTCCATAGGGGAAAAAGCTTGCAATTGAGGTTCCTATATATATATATAGGAAGGAACTGAGTTCAATTTCACTGAGGCATTGAGAACCATGAGGTCCCTAGCAGGATGCAGGCTTTGTGTATCTACAAGCAAATGAAAAACACTTCCATGCAAGCATTTGTAAGATGTCTAACTCTGTTTTCCTCCCATTGTTTTCTTACATGAAATTCAGAATGTTAAGGGCAGTGCAAACCAATAATTTCAGGAAAAATATCAGAACAGGTTGTACAAAGCAATCTGTTCCAATGATTTCTATTTTATTTCCCTGTTGACTTCTTGTTTCCTGCCTTCCTTGTAATCACCTTTTACAACACATTCATGCAGAAATCCCATTTTCTAAATCAAAACTCTCTTAGAAGGAAAAAAAAATGAGAAACAGCAAATTGTGGTCACAGACTGCACAACCTGACACTTTGGAAATTTTATCTCCCCTCCTTCTTTGATATACCATCAGAAAAATAAATAATTAAAAAACAACAGAACAACAACGCCAAAACCCTACAGCAAAATGGGGGGGGAGGGGGAGGGGGGAAGGGAAGTGGCTATTTTACCCAAGTGAGCCTTTTCTGTCTAATCAGCTAAGATACCTTGACCTCTTGCTGTCCTGGTTTCATGGATTTTAGGAGGTCCATTTGCACTTGGTCCACCTCCCCCTGTGGCCAAGTCATTTGGATTCCTCCAGTTATCTGCATTTTAAGCTAAGTTACTTAGGTCATGTCTTTCAGCTCTTTGACGACTTGACTGTTGCATGCTACATGCAGTAGATAACAACGATTGAGATGATATCCAGCTGAAATTGTTCACAGATGATGAGTGACCTTTTTTCCTGGCTGGGGAGGGAATAAAACTATGCAGAACACACTTCCATTGGGCTTGTTCCAATCCAGAGCTAAGCTTGCCCCTTTCAGCATTGCCAGAGCTGCTTTGGGTGAAGGATTCCCAGTTTCAGGCTCCTTTTCTGGGGCTGGAGATTCAGCTTCATTCTCTGCACCCCAAGTCGATTCCATGACCATCTGCTTCTAAAACTGTCCGCTGATTGTTTGTTTATTTCTCTCTTTTTCCCTCCTGTTTTCTGAAACTTCTCTTTGGATCTCATAAATCTTCTTTATGGAAATATTTTTGCAATAAACACATTTCCAAGAAACATTCAGGCTCCAACAAGGCAGCTTTTTATTCCATGGGCAGAAGTTTGTCACTGTTTTCCTGGATGACTTTCATCAGTGAATCGTGGAAGTCTTGGAGATCCCTCCAGTAGGATATATTTGGAAGTAGTTGCTCTTGTCTGATAGCAATGCTTTCAGAATGTGGCCTCTAGTTTTATAGCTTCAAATAACTGTGGTCAGTTTTGCCTATGCTTAATTTCAACACCTTGTTTCCTCCAATTTTTAAGGCCTTAATTTTCAGGAAAGTACAGAGCTGAATGCTCATGTGTTCTCCTGTAAAAACACTTTATGGCCAAATGTGATGACATGGTTCTCTGCATCTGCTAACATTCAAAATTTTTTCTCGCACACCAGAGATCCAGGTGATGCTGGGATCATCAGTTGATATGATCACCAGAAAAAAGACCATCTCTTGGTTAGGCTGACTGATAGTTCTCTGGCTCCCGAAGAGCAAATGCGTAACTCATTTCTTATTCACTGTTCCTGTTGGTAAATTCAGCAGTCTTTTAAGCAAGGTTAAATTTAGTGTACTCGTAGAAGATATACAACTGCAGAGGAAAACAGCTGACAGTGGGAGTCAATCCCACTGGTCCAAGACAGAATCGATCTACTGGTGTTGGATCCAAACGATGTACTCCAGTCTTTTTTCAGACTCCTTAGTCATGATGTATCAAGTACTACACGAGGAATTTTCTGCTCTTTGTGGAGATGTGGCACTGACTGACATGTGTCAGTAGCAATGGTGTGGTTGGGGTTGGGCTTTGTGATCTTAGTGGTCTTTTCTGTGATTCTAGGATTACACCATTTTCCTGGGCTATTTTTTTCCCAACATTTCACTCTCTATAGTGTTAGAAATCTCATCTAAATATCCTTTATAATTTAAGACCATCTTTGAACCACTCCAAAATTAAATTGCCTCATGTTTAGAAGAGGATAGATAAACCTCAGGTACTAGATCTTATGGCTGTACCAGCTGTTAGCCCATAGAAACCTTTGCAGGGGCCTCACTGCTGTTCCTAAATTCTTAGAAAAAGATTTTCCCAGGAAAGTGAGCTAGTGCTTTTCCATGCTCTACCATCTGCGCTTGCTGGAGACCAGCACAGTTACTGGCATCCCGCAAATCTGTCAATAGGAGACAAAACCATTAAGAAACCAGCAGAGATCACTTTAAAATGCAAACAAAGCAGAATAGTGAGACACTTCAGGCCACATCCCTAACTACTGTAAATCAGTGAAACTCATGTATTTCAAGCAAACTATGCCAATTTGTGCCAGCTGAGGATTCGGTTCTTCGTCATTAACTCCTCCAGCGTTACACAGCCAGGTTTCAGAGGCTTTGAATGACTTCCTGCTTTGAGTTTACAGCTGTTCCAGCAAGGCCTTTGGTTTATCCCATTAATTTATCATTAGCCTGTGTAAACAAGAAGAACAAAACAAAAATGGATGGGAAAAAAGGAAAGCCAAGCAGATGCACTCAGTTTTCCTCCTCTTCAGACAGACTTTAGGAAAGAAGCTTCTCCAAAGTGGAGATCTACTGGGACATGTTTCCTAGTTAAGGTGAGGATGTTGGTTGAGATCTAAGGTATGAAGAATCTCAATTCAAATTAATGAAAGAAAAAAAAAATAAGCCTTCAACTCTTACCCAAGAGTGTTCTCTTTCATTAAAAGAATATTTCACTCTACATCTCGGTGTTTTCCAGTCATTCTGATTCCACCTGGAATCGAATACAGATGTCCTGAAACACCAGCAAGGAAGCTAATTCTGACAGTATTGCTGAAGCATAGGAAAGCAGAAAATGACAAATGTTTTAAAAAAATCCCCCTCTCTTGATATCATCCATCCATTTTGGCAGATTAATAGATGTTGACAATTTGAAAATGCTTCAGGTACATGAAGAAAGGGCAGAGACCTCACCTGACCACAGCCTTTGTGTCAGGTTGATTCCAGCTTGCAAACATCATCTTGTAGTTGATCCTGAGCTGCATCATGCCGTTATGCTTGGAGATACCTGTGAAACCAAAACTAATATCCACATGGGCAAACCTTTCTGGATTTTTGGAAAAGGGAAAGATCTGTCATGCTATTTTTTATTTCATAGAAAACTGTAGAAGGATAGCTCTTCTCTTTAAGCTGCTTAAATTGTCTAATGAACAGTTCATTTGTTTCTAGCTTTAGTCACCAGATATATTGCCAGTTTTTGTCCTTAGACTGACTTCCCACAGTAGGGAATGGATGAGGAGTCCAAGAAGGGATTGATAGGATTTCATGGCTCCATACCCTTCTTACATCAGTGAGAAAATAAATGGGCCAAAAGTTATGCATTTCCATAAGCACTCTTGTGAATCCTTCCAGGCATTATTTGTTTTGTCACACGGTATTTTTTATAAAGTTGACTCACAGTGCCATAACAAGGGTCACACCAGTTCAGAATTAAATCCCAACATACCCAATCCATCAAAAATATATCCTGAAACATTTTCTACTGATCTTGTTCCTGGTAACAACACAAATACAAGACAAGGATTTCATTGGATGGAAGCAAACCAGGATCAATCTTCCTGTAAGCAGTGGCAGACTGAGAAATCTCCCTCAAAAGATAATGATAAAGGCAGCTTTCCTGTCTTTTTGGCAGAATTATCTAATGCTCTTCCACAACCTCAGTAGGTGGCATGTGTCCCCAGCACAGGAGTCAACTTTGCTGTTTCTGATTCTTGTCATGTTGTCTTCCATAGGTAGCTTATCAGGCAGGCAAACTAATATTCCTTCTCAGTCATAATAGAAGTTTGAGGCAGATTAATCTTTCCATGAAAACTCTAAACATTTATTTGTGTAGGCCTCTGATAGAAAGGCAGATAACTATTTACATGGGTATATTAGAGTGCATACTAAAGCAAGTATACAGTGCTGCTGGTCTATGTACACGTTGCTTTGCATAGCTGTGCTTTCCCAAGCACGGTGTCAGGGAATCTGTCCTGTCACAACGCTCCTTGGTGACAGATGCTGTGTGCACTGCTGCAGCCTTACATTGCGCTGACAGAGGCTCTGCAACATGGAGACAGCAGCAGCCATCCTGGTTACAGTGCTCACAAGGAAAGCTGCTGGGCTGAGTTTATAAGCAAACAATATAAAGTGGCTCTTCTTCATGCTTTTTCTTTTCGGGGGTTCCAGTTATACAGTGAGAGCTGAGATCTGGTAACCACCCTCACCACAGAAAAGGAAAGGGGAAAGGAGGAGCTTGATGTGACCAAGATCTCCCCCCGAAGCCATCATAAGCTGCTCAGATGATGTGACAGATAGGGTAGGTCACATTTCAGGTAGTCAATGTTGATGCTGAGCAGGGCGTTTTAGACTGAAAAATGGCAGAATACTTGATGTCACGGAGATGGAATCTGTTTCATACCAGAGCTCCCACTCATAGTGTTGGTAGGACACATAGAAATGTCCCAGGATGATGTATCTATTCTTCTTAGACTTCTTAAAGTCAGCACGGCACTTCGAATCATGCCTAGATTTTGTTGCCCACACACAGTACTGAACATTGTTCTTTAACTTGCCATGCAGAAATGGAGAGTACCCTAAGGCACTCACCATTGCCTACCTGATTTGGAAAATTCAGGGCCAGATTGCAACTCTGCTCTGTGTACCCCATATAGTTTCTGCTTTATGCTGTCATTGCATGGGATTAATATTACAATAAACAATGTCTTCCAGTTCAGGAGCAGTGAGCCTACATTGAACATACAAGTGATAGAGAAACCTTGTGTTTCAGATGAGAAGTAAGACCAAATCTTGCGTTGCTCTTGATGGAAAAACACCCCAAATCTGGACTGAATTTTCAGCAGTACATCCAGAGCAGTAAAAACATTATCCTGGAAATCTCATTCGACCCAGATAGGCTTTCTTTATGGGTTTTCCATATTTCTAGCTGTCAAATATATTTAAAACATGACATCAAGAGCCTCTCCATATAATATTCTGCCTCTTCTTTTTCTAAGTGGTGAAAAAATGATGGAAGTTAGGAACGCATGAAACTGTAAATCAAAAATTACTACTGGTAGTAGTAATATTCCTGTTAATTACTGTAATATAACTCCATTTAGGAACCCTGCCAGGGACTTTGGTTTAGGTCCTATTCAAGGTGAGGAAGCAGGTGGCAAAATCATTTTCCATCTCAACAAATCTCCCCATTCTCTGTTTGTAGCACACATCAACCTGGCCCTTTGATGCGGTACAAGATAGTTTGCCTCCCAGGAGAATTGGGGGCCAGATGCTCTGACACAAAGTAGCTCCATTACATCTCTATTACTTTCCACAGGGCATCACAAATTTAAATTGGTCAAAGACTTTGCTCTTGAGAGCCATTGGGGTGAACCGAGGGAAAGATGCAAGTGCTGTTGTTTTTGAAACAGACTGTCAAAAGAGAAGTGGAAATAGCAGAGTTTTTCTCTATGAGACAGCCCCTTTGGGCTGCAGAGTAAATAAACTACTGAAGTTTAGAAGCTCGCAAAAGTTTGAACACTCATGAAGAAAATATTTAGCAACGGTGTAATGATAATGTTAGTTCCTGGTCAGAAGTTTGTCTTAAACTGAAAGCTGAAGAGTAAGGTTTTCTACCTCATAGAATTACAGAGTCAGAAGGGACCCTTAAAGGCCACCTGGTCCAACTCCCTGCAAAGAACAGGGACACCCACAGCTCCATCAGTGCTCAGAGCCCCTTCCACCCTGACCTTGATGTCTCCAGGGACGGGGCACTCATGGGAGGTTCCACACATGCACACAACAGCCTTTCTGTGCATCCTCACATGTGCATCCACTGCTGCATGTTTTTGTCCCTAGGCACATGCTATGCTGGGTCTTCCATCAGTCCTTACCCATTGGATTGCGTGGCTCCCTTTAATTTGCATATCATAAATAAATGCTTACCTTGCTTCTGTGTTTATGGAGATATAGATTCTCTCATTACCATAAGCATGTAGGAACTTTGCCTTATAAACCAGCCTACTGTGGAGAAGATAATCTAATGTGGCTGGCTGGACAAACAGTCAGACAGCACAGCATGTATTTGGGTACATATATATAATTTTGTACAGCCTGCTTTTGATTGCTTACATATATATACTGTCACTGAGTGCACTTGACTGCATTGCCATGGCTGCTCATGTTTAAAACCCATCTGTACGAATCACATCTGTGCATATAGCAGTTTTCTAAGTGCAGACAGCACTGAAATGGCTCAGGACCAGATGCTCCATATCACTCCACCAACTCAAGCACAACTTTATGGCGAGCACACAGTTGAAACCCTTCCCTGCAGAGCTCAAGTTTTGCCACGGTGTGTATTTATTTTATTTTATTTTTTTTTCCACCAAGGGGATATTTACCTACAGTGGGGTTGTGTGTGTACAAGATGGTGAGTGATGGGGTGTGTGGATTTGTTCACTCAGGCAATGCCCAGCTGCCACCAGTGCACTGGCAGAGGCAGCTGGTAACCTCCCACTGGCTCCAGCTCAGTTCCCATGCAGGCAGTGAGTGTACAAACGCATTGCATGTGCGCAGCAATACGCGTGTGTGTGAATGCACTTCCCTCTAGTGGGCAAACGCGTGGCAGAGCTTGGAATTTTATTACAGATTCAGAATATTTCCTCTAGTTATTGCAGTAAAGTCTTGTGCTCTTAGTGCTGAAGGTCACAGGCTGAGGACATCAGCACCTACGTGGTGGATTTCTGAAGGCTGACTCAGCTCATTGGCATAACAGCACATGTGAGGCTGCAGCTCGAGCACTTCACTGTGTTTCCACGTGATCCCACAGTGCAACCCTAGAGCTGGTGCTGGGGATGGTGTAGGATGAGCCATGATCCCCATCACAACCCACATCACTTGCCACAGGAGCCCTGGCAAAGCAGCAATCTCAGTCCCTCAAATCAGCCTCCAAAGTGAATCCTCAGAGCGACGTTTGGAGGGAGAATCCCAAGATATTTTTTGATCAAACAAGATCAAAACAACTGTATTGAAATATTCCATTTGATAGTGTCAAAATGTTTCATTTTGAGAATGTCAAAACACTGTGATCTAAATGTTTAATTAAGTGGCACGTATGTGCAGAATATTGCTATTATTCCAGTTCAATTTTAGGGTTTTTATTCCTAATAATTCCCTGAAACTGCAGCAAAATCGAATAAGAGGGCAAAAAAAAAGTCAACTCAGAAGATTTTCTTTTGATTGCTAATTGTTCTAATATTTTTCTACTGTAAGTGGCTCTACGCTTGAAAATATTTTCAAGCACTTTTTAATTAACCTATCCTTCCTAAAGAAAACTCAGCATCGCTGTACAGCTCTGCTCCTCTGTTCTTCTCAGTCAGTTCTATGGTTTTTGGTCTTTTTAATCTGTGTTGAATTAAAAACTCATGTTTCCTGGCTCACAAATTACTGGACTCGATAGGCCATCATGTTTGCAAGATTTAATCAGAAGGCTGAGAGTCCTCCTTCACCCAGTTCCTCTGCCAGTTCTGATGGAGGGAGGTGGGAGTAATGAATGCTGATTGAACCTCACTCTGGGAATGAGTGAAGGAAAAAAAAAAACAACCCTATCACTCTTGCGTGATTCAATTACCTCTGAGAACTTTTATTCTCTTGGGGATTTATTCATACGTTCGTGATGAATTCAATTTGTGAGGGATGTAAGGGACAGTGATGGCGCCCACGCCATGATGCTGTGACGTGAGGACGCGGCGGTGGAAGGAAGCCAGGTGGCCAGAGGGAGTGGAGAAAGCCCTTTCTGTCAAGGTGACATGAGGGACTCAAGCAGAGGGATGGGACCAAGGAGACTCTGGGGTACAAGGAAGGAGAAGCAGTGGGAAGGAGAGGCATGAGGGAATGCAACCATGATCTGTTTCCCAATGCTTACTTTTAATTTCCAGGATGCAAAGCCAGGTCAAAATGTTGTCAGATTTGTGTCAAATATTATTACAAATCAACGCATAATTCTGGCCTAGAGAAGAGGAGGTGAGCAGAGGGGCAGTTTCTAATTCTGTGTTTTAACAAACAACTGAGTTATTTAAAGAAAAAAAAAAAGGTATTTTTAAGCAAGCTGAATTATGGGTATGGAGCTTTTCCCTGATATTAATTTAAATATAAGGAGAGAGAGAAATGACTGGAAAAAACTGGATTTTGTCCCCCTTAAAAGAGGATTCATTTCCTGACAAAATTCTATAGAATCTCTAATGTGGTTCTGTTTGTGTTGGCATTTAATTCTTTAATGTCACAAATGAAAACCACTAACTCTTCAATTATAGAAAAAACTGTTCCTCTTTCAGTCGCAGAAGTGCTTCTCATCACAACCACTGTCCAAACACAATCACAGAGAAATGCTTCATTCCCCATGGTCAGAACACAGCTAATTCCCTGAATTTTTAACGTTTGTTTTTGTCACACATCAAAATGCAAATGCAAAATTACCCTCGGATCAAGATTGTCAAAATATTATTGGGAACAACATAATGCTTGATTTTTATGAGCATCTCCTACTTCAACAATGTCAAGCTATTACAGTGGAAAGTGAACATAACAGGAAACATCAAATAACATTTGCTCATTGTTTCAATATAAGCCATGTGTTTAAAGAGTGCGACATCAGCAATGTCATCAAAATGAATATTTTCACCACAGCCAAAAGGAGAAGTCCCACTTCTACACAATGAAAAGAGAAACTGTGTGTTTATGCTTTCTTCTGTTGAAAATGTGATGGAAATTGAAGCATTACTGTGACATGCTTTTGTTTTAATGGAGCTCTATTTGTTTCAATAGAGTTATATTCTTGTTTCAATAGAACAATGAAAAAAAAAAAAAACCTATTCATTTTAATTATAGTTCAAACTTATTCTCCTAAACCTTGGATAATCGTGTTGGAGGTCATGCACAAGGAAAAGGGAAGGGCTGGGGGATCAGGAAGCAGGCAGTATGAGCCATGGGGCTGAAATGGAGTTGAACCCTGTGATTGGTTTAGTCTGTATTACATAGAATCATAGAACCATTAAGGTTAGAAAAGACCTCTAAGATCACCAACCCATCCCCACTATACCTGCTAGCCATGTCCCTCTATCCTTTTCTTGGAAACCTCCATTTCCTGGCAGCTTGAATGATGCCAACAGATGTTCAAAGACAGAGGCGACGGTACAGTTTCACATCAGTTTTGCAGATCCTGCTCTTTTAAGTAGTGTGACTTCAAAGGGGTCTAAAAATGGGATGGGGAGGCCTGACCAGCTGGAAACAGACCATCCTTTGCCTACCTTGCTGTCTGCTCCAGCAGCAGCATTTGCTTGTTGTTTTCTAACTTGTCGTCAAATTCAATCAAGGCAAAGACTGACTCACAAAGTTGGACAATAAAATATTTATAGGCTCCTTCTTTGGGAAACAGGCTGGCCCAGGGAAAAGAGACCAAGGTGATGAGCAGAGCAAAGAGCACAACACAGAGTTCTGTGAGGACCATGGTGAGATTGTTTCAATTTTTAAAGGAAAAATGGAAC
Source organism: Odontophorus gujanensis (assembly GCA_013399175.1). Lineage (NCBI taxonomy): Eukaryota > Metazoa > Chordata > Aves > Galliformes > Odontophoridae > Odontophorus > Odontophorus gujanensis. The sequence goes on along the minus strand of VXAB01007539.1, from coordinate 2,053 downwards.
AGAACAAAACTGACCTTAAAATGATTACTTTTAATACATAAAGATTAGGTGGAGAAAAAGAAAGGGGTTGTGGATAAGAACAGAAGAACAGTACTGAGCTAAAGGAATTGCATTTGCTGAAGCTTTGTCCTCCCAGGGTGGCATGGAAAGGTCTCAAGAGGCTGATGGAGGATTTCCCACTGATTGCATTTGGACTGTGGTTTTGATGAGAAGCACTTCTGTAACCCACCTAGTGAAGGAGGACATTTTTTACTGTAATTAAAAAGGGTTGTCAGTTTTCATTTGGGATATTAAAAAATTAATTATTAACACAAATAAGCAGGTAGATCAACTCTATGAAGTCCATCTAAACCTGACACAGGGCCAAATGGCACGAGAAGAACAAGAGTTTGCAATTCCTTCCCAGAGGGAAAGTACTAAAAAAAATAATAAACCATCCAAGCAAATAACATATCTGAAGTCAGATGGGTGTCTTGTTTTCACAAAATGTTTTGCTTCAATTTATCAGTAAGAAAAAAAGCATGCATTAATAACACAGTTCAAAATGAAAAGGCTCTCTAAAAATCTAATGAAAAAGTGAAAGGGTGAGAACGTTAGAAGAGACATTTCGACATTGTTTGGTTTTTCCAATATTAGGCTCTGCTTCTGAGCTGCAAGTTCAGTGGAGTGACACGGAGTTACCAAGATTTGAAAGGCAAATAGAAAGCGGTGTGAAAGTAGAAACAGGCACCAGTCTGGGACTGGTCCAGCAGTGCTCGGAGCCCAGCACGAAGCCCAGCAAAAGGATTCTTGCACCCCTCGCTCTGAAAAGCCAAACGCTGCCCTTCATCAGCCTTTCAAATGCAGGCAGAGGTGTTTGATACTAGCAAGGTCTTCCCTTTTTTTTATTTCTCTTTAAAACGGGGGAAATCTCTTTGAAAGGCAAAACTTAAAAAGGACTCTCGCTTTCCTTATTTTGCTAGTACACTTATTCCTTTTTTTTTTTTTTAATTATTGTTGTTACGCACAAACAAAACTACCAGGGGAGAAGCTGAACGATTCTCTCAGAACTGCAGATGAAAGTAATGGGCTTCTTAAAGACTTTATTTACATTATTGAACACAGGGAGAACAGAGAGAGCGGGACAGACACGCTCGCATATTAAAGGACAGCTAGACTCCCTTTCAGCACCAGCACCAGCCTGGCAGATCCCCTGCAGGCTTGTCACTGGTCCCTTCCCCTGGCAGCACTGAAGATGCAGCACAGCTCAGACCCACGCTAATTCCCCGGGCAGAAGCATGCTGTGTCCAAGGGAAACATATCTGAAAGCCACGAGGATTCAGTTTCTGAGTGTCAATGGTTTTGCTGGAGACTTGGAGAGGGAGAAAGGCTGGACATCGCCTGCTCAGTTTCTCTTTCCTTTCTCAGCTATGCAATGGGGGCCTAAAATGTGAAATTCCAAAAATGTGGTGGAATTTTCAGGCTCCAAAGGACCATCGGAAATACTGCAGCCTCACAAACACAGAAGCCTTCATACCCTTGTTGTCAGAACTTCTTGGAGTGTGATTTATCATAATCTGGAAATAAAAGCACTTTAATTTCATTTTAAGTGTTTTTAGCTAGCTCTGTGAACTCTTTTTTGAATACCTGTGTAGTGCCTGAAAAGGGAGATTTAAAAGCACTTCAGGAAAGTTAATGAATTACACTTGCTGAGAACAATGTCAGGAAGCAAAGTGTTATAATTTATATTCTTCAGATAAAGAAACCCAAGAACTGGTTTGGTTATAATTCTTCTTCAAAGCCATATGCCTTGAAACTGGGAGAAGTTGTTCTGTCCTGGATGGTTTTTTGTTTGTTTGTTTGTTTTTATTTTGTTGTTGTTCTGTATTTAACTAGTCCAGAATTAGAAGTGTTAGTAGATACAGAAGATAATTTATCTGGTAACATCTTCTGCTTAAAATTCTTCTGAATCATCCTCTAATTTTCCCCATGCCACAAGCTGCTCTTCCTGCAGGCATTACCACAAATATAACTGTTGAAGAAGAAAAAGGAAAAGGAGGAAGGAAGGAAGGAA
>VXAB01007538.1:9757-58928 GCA_013399175.1 Odontophorus gujanensis | reverse complement strand
AGTTCAGCCTTGTCCCTTGGCCTATGGCTCCTTAGATATTTATAGATGTGGATTAGATCCCCTCCGAGTCTTCTTTTCTCAAGGTTGAACAGACCTAGGTCTCTCAGCCTCTCCTCTTCTTTGTTTTTCACTGTTTTGAGGCCCCCAGGCCTGGATGCAGTACTCAAGATGTAGCCTCACAACAACAGAATGAAGGGGAACAATCTTGTCTCTACACTCCCCTTCAGATGGGGTGGGACCATGTCAAAGGCCTTGCAGAAGTCCAGAAAAAAATTAAGAAAAATGAATCAAACATAATAAAAACAAACTGGAGGAGAGAAAGAATCAGTCCAAGTCCTTATCAGCAGGACCTTTGTGCAGCTCCCTGAATAAATGAGAGCTCTTCCCAATCCCCTGGAATCAGAAGTCATGTAGAGGCTCTCAGGAAATTTAATATCTCTCAGTGTATCTTCCTCTTGGTGATTCAGAACTCATATAAGACTGAAAACCAGGAAATATAGCTCCGCAATGCACCATGCCTATGCACCCAGCAGCCTGTCACATGATGTCATGAAATGGAATAGTGATAAATCCAAGACAGACACCAATTGCCTTTTTTTGTCTACTGATGCTGTAATTCCATCCTGGGAGGCCACCAGATTGGTCAGGCATGATCTGCCCTTGGTAAAGCCATGCTGGCTGTCTTGGAAGACCTCTTCATCTCACATGTGCCTTAACATCTACTCAAAAGGATTTGTTCCATTATCTTCCCAGGCACAGGTGTAAGGCTCACTGCCCTGTAGTTCCCCAGGTCCTGTTTTGCTCCAGTTTATAGGAGGGAGAGGAGGTTCTTTGATACATGTATACCCTGCGTGAGATTAAGAAACAACAGTTCAAATGTTGGTCTGTCCAACACTTTATTATTCCCCATATTATATATGGGGAAGAGGAGGACATACACTATTAAATTAGGGTGATGGAGAAGGAAGGCAGGCAACAGTGATAGAAAAGACAGCAAAGAAGCAAGAACTGCACGAAGCAGGGATAGACACCACTAGGATCCAGCAGCAGTCCCTCTGAACACTGTTCTGATGGTCCAAGGCAGAAGCGCCTTGAGGAGAGCAGCAGCAGCAGTGATGGCTGGCCTCGGGCAGCAAGCAGTTACCAGGAAGGAGTGTCAGGGTAAGTCCAGGAGAAAGCTGTGGGTCTCAGGTAGCAGACCCAGGATGGAGTCTGTCAGCGTGCAGGGATCAGCTCTTGATGGCTCTGATGACAGAACACCTCTCATGGTTGTTGGTCCTTCATTTATCTCCCTTTTTTCCTGCCTGTGACATCCCTGGGTGCTCGGGTAAGTGTCATGTGAGTCCCCCTTGAGGTGTCTATCTCCCTTAAGATAAGTCCATACAAAAGACTGCTCTCCAGCCATTAAACTGTGGCTTATCTTTCTCTCATTGCCCCCGGCCTTGTCCATATGTGTACCTCAGACAAATGATTTCTCAGCCCTTGACCTGGACTTGTTCATCAGCAAACTTTGAGGCAATTGGCATAAAAGATGAATCTCTTACAGGTCCTCCTTTTGTTACAAATGGGAATAATATTTCCCTTTTCCCAGTCACTGGAGACCTCAACTGACAGCCACGACTTTTCCAGTCTGATGGGAGAGTTGTTTGGTAGACATCAGACTGCTCCCTTATGACACAGGACCCTGTGGCCACTGGCCCCTTAGACTTCAACATATTCAATCTCATGAGGCAGTTTCTGATTTAGTGAAAGACATATATATTTCTGAGACAGGTAAATGACATCTAGAAGTTCTTAAACAGGAAAGTATCATTTCTAGTGCTAAGCAGAAAGTTTTATTGTAAAAAATTTGGAGGAAGGAAGAGAGGTGAGAAAAAGGAAGGGGAGGGAAGGGGAGGAAAGGGAACGGGAAGAAGGAGAAGTGGAAGGGGAAGGAGGAATAGGACTTATTCAGTGTCAGACTGAGCTAATGTTCTAGACACCTGTATTGATAATTTGTTTTTATAATTAATCTGCTACTCAGAAAATCCTCCAAATGGCTTTCATCTCAAATGACAGTAGAGTTTCACATTAGAATGCAGTCATACATAGATAATGCTATATAATGAAAGTAATTAATAATTAGAATTCTGTTTTCCTTAATTCAGTGAATAACAATACTGAGAATTTATACGGAAAAGGAAGACATTACTCATCAAATACCATGGGGTCAAGTATTCTAATTTTACAGTTTTTTTACCTATCTGCTCTGCAATCCTACTACTTTATTTGAAACCATTACATTTACGCTGGCATGAGCATTTGCTAGACTGAACATGAGCTGACAGTATGCCCAGGTGGCCAAAGGGCCAACGGTATCCTGGCCTGCACTGGAAATAACGTGGACAAGAGGAGCAGGGAGATAATCTTCCCCCTGTACTCAGCACTGGTGAGGCCACACCTCAAGTATTGTGTTCATTTCTGGGTCCCCTACTAATTGAGGCAGGTGTTCTGGTAACAGGGGATGCAGAGAAGGCGGAGATGCTGAATGCGTTTGCTTCTGTCTTCACTGTGGGAACTCCCCCTCAGGACTCCTGAACTGTGGGAGTAAGTGAGAGGGTCTGGGGAATGGAAAGCTCCCCTTTGGTGAAGCAGGAGATGGTCCAACAGGATCTATGCAACATCAGTGTACGAAAATCCATGGACCTCAATGTGATGCATCTACGTGTGCTGAGGAAGCTGGTAGAGGTGATTGCTGAACAGCACTCTATCATTTTTGAGAGGTCCTGGAGAATGGGAGAGGTGCCTGAAGACTGGAGAATAGCCAGTGTCACTCCAATCTTCAAAAAGGGCAAGATGGAGGGTCGATGGAACTACAGGTCAGTCAGCCTCACCTCTGTCCCTAGAAAGGCGATGGAACAGTTTGTTCTGAGTGCTGTCTCCAGGCAGTTGAAAGGTAAGAGTGTTATCAGAAGTAGTCAGCATGGGTTCACTATTGGGAAGGTCATGCTCAACCAACCTGGTGACCTTCTATGATGTCATTACAGGCTGGGTGGATGAGGGGAAACCACTGGATATAGTCAACCTTGATTTCAGCAAGGCATTTGACACTGACTCACTCAGCATTCTTATAACAAAGCTGGGGAGGTGTGGAACAGATGAGTGGACAGTGAGGAGGACTGAGAACTGTCTGACTGTCAGAGCTCAGAGGGTTGTGATCGGTGATGCAGAGTCCAGTTGAAAGTCTGCACTGNCTCTTACTGCATTTGCTTTATTAATCTCAATTACACTTATATTGCATTATATTTTGTTATTTTGTATCCCAATATCTTATTTAATAAATTAGCTTCCCTCCTCAGATCATTGATGCTGTTTTGCTTTTTGCTTTTAGGCCCATCTCCCTAACCTCTCCCTTTTCCCCCTTTCTCTTTCCCAGGGCATGGATCTGTAGGGACCCTCTACCCCATTAGTTGCAAAACTGGGCTGAACTGGCCCATAAACTGTAGACAGTAAAGAATTTTCAATGGAAAAATATGAAATCATATGCACTTGAATAAATCCTTAAAAAAAAAATAATCTGGGTCAAAGATTCAAATGTTATTATTTTTTGTTTGTTTATGTTGCTTTGTATATTTTACTGGGAGAGATGTTTTTCAAAACAGCAAGCTATTTAGACCAGTAGTGTATTGCATATGAGAATATTATTGATGTTACAAATAATGATTATAAAAAAAGCTAGAGTAAATAGAGTAAAGCTGAACGATGTATTTAGACCAGTTGTTATCTGTTACTCTTAAAGGTCTCTTTCAGAAGAGCCTGTTATTATATTTCTAAAGATTAATTTGCAGTGCAGTTACATTTGTTTATTCATGTTTTGCTCAGCTCTGCATAGTGTTCTTGCTACTAAACTTCCAAGAGTCAAATAATTTCATGCTCTTTGACCCATCAGATTCTAACTCATGAAGCAGCTTTGTTTTCACTGAGTTCACTGAGATACATGCTCTTGAGAAATATTAGAATATCAGTTATCAATTTTCATAAACTAAAGTCTAGCCATAATTAATGCTAATGTCTTAATAGCAAGGAAGAAAAATATCTTGGTTCACAACGGAATACTTCAGATTTCTTACTTACAATTTGACTTGTGAGAACAGAATGGATCTTCACAGTATTTACGTAAATTAGTCAAATCAGAAGGCTTACATTTTCAAGTAATGATTCCCAAATGAAATAAATGCATAGAAACACAAGATGTCATTCCAATATATTTGCATTGCAGATTAGCAATCAGATCTGAACACTCTCTCTCCAATAGCCAAGTACTGACATCTTAAGACAGTAATACTTTGTGAAGTGGGCATTAACATATGAAGTTTAACAATTAGGATTTAAGGTTGAACCACATTCTTACTTGATATATAATGTTGATCAACATTTGTAAACATATAGGAAGAACTGCAAATAACTTTGATTTTATATTATTCAAAAATAATAACAAACCTCCTTATTCTTGAGGCAGTAACATTGCTTTCATTTTGTCATTTTGTGTTGGATTTTCAACAGCTTGTGCTGATGGAATTTATTCCTAGGTAGCAGACCTGTTGAAGGCCTAGAGACATCTGTCTATACCAAAATTTATGTCATTTTAAACTGTGGACACTTATGGGCATTTGATTTATTTTGATTTTCTAATGAACTTTAAACATCTTTTAATAGTAAGATATAATCTGGCAGTTTCTCCCCATAACCCCCAGCATATCTAAAGGGTATTTGAAGTAACACTATCTCACTCAAACAGAAGGTGTTTTAGTGCATTGATTTCTAGAAATCAGCCCCACACCAGGAACATCTATCTACAAAAGAAAGGTGGCAATCCATAAAAAAGTAAAATTCTTTCTTCTCTGGGTATTTATTTTCATGTTGAAAAGGAAGATTAATGAATATGTTATGATTTAGCACAAATTCAGATTGAGATTTTATATAAACATCTATAGAAAATATATATTAAGAAAAGTACTTGTAAACCTAAGTTAACATATACCCTAGTACTAAGAAACAAGAAAAATCCTATAGTTACATAGGATTCTTAGGGGTCTTGATCAACAGCAAGTTGAATGTAAGTCAACTGTGTGCCCAGTCAGCTGGGAAGGACAATTGTATCCTGGGGTACATCAAGCATGGCATTGCAGCTGGTCGAGGGAAGAGATTGTCCTGCTCTATACTGCACTATACAAGCCTCACCTTGAGTACTGTGTGCAGTTTTGAGCACAACATTACAAACAGAAAACTATTCCTATATTTGTAATATACAGAGTATCCAAAGGAGGGCTAAACTTATGGTAAAGGGTCTAGAGGGGAAGATGTATGAAGAGCATCTGAAGGCCTTTGCTTTGTTCATCCTAGAGAAGAGGAAACTGCAGGAAGACCTCGTGATACACAGCCTCCTCATGAGGGAGAGCAAAAGGGCAGATCTGCTCTCTGGTGACTGACTATTAAGAGATCCCAAGAGAACATCATGAAGTTGTGACAGTGGTGGTTCAGGCTGATTATCGGGAAAATGTCCTTCAACAGGGGATGATTGGGCACTGCAAAAGCATCCCCATTGCAGTTGTCATGGCACAGTACTTGCCAGAGTTCAAGGTATGTCTAGACAATGCTCTCAGACACTCGGTCTGAATTTTGGATGGAACTGTGTGGGACGAGTTGCACTGATGATTATTATAGAACTCTTCTCTATTCTTTCCCTGTAATTTTCTATGAATCTGTGATTCTAATTCCTAAAACTGTGAGCATAATAACAATAAGATTTATCCCAATTTTTTTCCTTCTATGCCTGAGATTACTCACTTCTTCTTACGTCTTCTGATTAACCTCTAGAGTAAGATCATTTATCATCAGAAATTTTCAATAACATTCACTTGGTATCAAGGTGTTATCTGCGGTAGGGACACAAGTGGGAAAAAAAAAAAAAGGAGAGAGGGAGGAAGAAGAAAAAACTGTTCTATCAGTGGCCACACAGACTCCCGAGCAGAGCCGTGCGCCCTCAGATGAGGGAGAAAGGGTACAGAGATAACAAATTATCTATAATTTCACATTCTAATTTTTTAGTGATTTATAAATATTATTTAATAATAACAAAAAAAATCTCAAAAAATCTAATCAACTTGGTAACTCACTTATTATTTTTCTGTCAACACTGTATTTATTCAAGTGACACGGCAAGAACTTTACTGAACAAATTTTTTTCTAATCTACTGTACATTTACAGCATTTATTTAAGCTTTTATACATAATTTTAAGCAAGAATTTTTAATGATTGTTTTATTCAACATAAGATCAGAAGTTTTGGAATGAATGTTTAAAACCACTGAAAATAATCATACACAATTCCCTGAAAAACATTAAAGAGATAAAAAATAAAGTATCCCACATAGCATTAGTTACAATATTTCTTGGTATCTGAATGTCTGACCCTGAAAATTTAACCTAGCATTATGATACAAAATGAGATACTAGGGATGCTCCAAAAGTAATGCTTCCTGTTTTATTATTTTGGTCCAGAAGCTCAGAGGCAGATGTTGGTGGTGCAGTAGTAGAAGTTGAACCTTTCCACCAATAATGAATGTTTTTTTTTTGCTGTACAACAGATGCTAGCAGAGGGGAAGTCTGACCAAATGACATCTGGCATGGAAGTGTGGATGAAAGCAAGGTGAATCATTGAATTCCTCCATCCAAGAAAAATAAACAAACAAACAAACAAACATCAACAACAACAACAAAACTAGGACACTGATATTCACTGATGCTTGCTGAATCTTTGTGAAGACCAGACCATGGATTTGAGCATAGTGAGGCAGTGAGTGGTGTGTTTCAACAGTAGTGACTGAAACAGAGGGTCATCTCTGCTGGGGTGAATTTTTATGACCATGGCATGTTCATTACTGCTGAAAATGCTGGCGAGTATGTTAAGAAATTGTGTTTCATAACTGAGAATTTTCTCTATCAAATAGTGTTATTGTGATGTTTATATCTATTCTAATTTCTATGGAAATAAAGAGGAAGTATTACTTTCAGAGCCTTTGCCAAAACTTGTGAAAAATAAGATATACTAGACTAATATTTTAGTTTATACTTCAGATATAAGTTAAATTAGATAGAGTGTAGAAGTTCAGGTTTCAGGAAGATGAATATTGTGAACTAGAATCTGCTATAGAGCTAGATTAATTTGAGGTGCATAATTTTATTGTATATAATTGAAAATCTTGTTGTTCATGACGGCTACAAAACTGCCTCAGTAAACTGAGTGTTTTCATGAATGGACAGGGCATGTTCTTTACCTTTCTGATCATTTATTATATTCAATACACTTCCACGAGTCAGACAACACTTATAATAGTCAATAGGGAATTAATTTTCATGTTCTTTTTATTTATTTATTTATTTTCTCTGATTAGTAGGAGCATTTATGATTTTCTAATTGTAAATATGACTTTCCAATTCAGTCTTGAATAAAATTATACAAAAATATTTTTTCACCTGGGTTTTTACTACCGTAAGAAATTTGCGGGTATACCCCTGAACAAGTATGAATATTTAAAGATCACACTTTCAGCCAATTTACATTTTGTAAGTTTATATCTGTAAAGCTGTAATCACACAGAACTTCTGCAGTGAAAGTAGAATATATACCTTCTATTGACTTTGTCCTGCAATATGAGTTAACCTATATTTTGTTATCTATTCTGAATACCATATTAAGTAGATAGATTTTAGTTATGTTCATAGAATCGTAAGATAATTAAGTTTGGAAAAGACCACTAAGATCATCTAGTCCAGTCATCAACCCAACACCACTGTACCCACTACACCATGTCCCTAAGTGCTATATCTACCTTTATCTTGAAAACTTACAGAGACATTAACCATCACCACCTCACAGGGCAGTGTGTTCCAATGCCTCACCAACCCTTCCGAAATGAAATTTTTCCTAATACCCAACTTGAACCTTCTCTGATGCAATGTGAGGCCATTACTTCTCATCCTATCACTGGTTATCTGGGAGAACAGATCAGCACCCAGCTTGCTACAACCTCCTTTCAAGAAGTAGTACAGAGGTATGAGATCTCCCCTGAGCCTCATCTTTTCTTTATCATAGTGTCATGGTATTATGATTATTTTTTTTGTTATCAGTATTCCATATCGTAACATCATGTAAGGCACCGGGAGTTAAAGAGTGAATCCTCCATTTCTGTGGACTGCTGACTTTCCTGCTACCAAATTCTCAGAAGAGAACTACATACCCCAGAGGACTTTGCATTCCACTCAGAGGGAAAGACAAAACTGCATTCAAGGCCCAAGACTTCCTCTTTTTCCTCCTTACTGGCAGTGGGAGCTTCCTAGCAGTCTTTCCTTCCGTTTTTAAGTAAGGCCTTTGGTTTTGAACACTCTCATTTTATTTGATTTAGTAGTTTCAATTCCAATTATACTGTATTATACTGTGTTATTTGCATTCTGTTATCATATTTTGTAAATTAGCTTTCCACCTCAGATCATTGCCACTGTTTTGTTTTTAGGCCCACCTCCCTACCCTCTCCCTTTTCCCCCTTCCCCTTTCCTGGGGCATGGGTCCGTAGGTCCCCCTCACCCCATTAGTCATGGAACCAGCCCGAACCAGCCCATAAACTGTTGATGATCCTCATGTTTTTCATATTGTAGTTTGCAATTTCATTGCATCTAAATCAAACATTGTTCTAACAACTGTATTGTAGAAAATATTGGAGGCTCAAATAACTTGGTTTCATAGCTTAAGCTTGCTGCAGATTAGATCATTATGTTGTAATTTCTACCACTAAGAATGGCAGAATGGATGCCCAATGGCAGTAGCTACCATCTCATTAAAAATTCCATAGATAATATGTGAAGAAGTGGAGAGAAGATTAAGTGATTCTGTCACACTCCAATATAAAGGAGGGAGACCAGGTTCTTCAAATNAGCACCAGGAGGGGCAGCAGCGAACAGTGATCAGCTCGTGAGGGTTCAGATGGTAGAACACCTCGAAGGAGCAGCAAGGTTCAGGAGAAAGCAGCATGTCTCAGGCAGCAGGCCCAGGAGGGAGTTCAGCAGCAGGGATCAGCTCATGAGGTTTCTGATGGAAGAGCAACAAATCTCATGGCGGTCAATACCTCTTTTATCCTCCATTTCTCTTGCGTATCTGACAAATCCCGTGCTAGGATGCCAGGAAAGCATTTCCTGAAATGGCTATCACCCCACGGAGATGAGGACCACACAAAAGAGTGTTCAGCGGCCATTGAGCTGCAGCTTATCGCTCTTTCTTTGCCCCAGGACATGCCCATCTGCTTGTATCTTAGACAGAGGATTTCACAACCCTTGCCCAAGACTTGCTTGGACATGTTCGGACATGTTCATCAGCAAACTTTGAGGCAATGGTATAAAATAATAGTCTCTTACAGATTCGTGGCTCACAGTTCAGCAAAATGCCTAAGTGCATCCTAACTTGAGAAATAACATATACATTTAACATCAGTATTTGCAAGCATGTGTCTGGATGTAAGCCAGTGTATCTACATGAAAATATGCCTCAATATGAGGTAATATTGAGGTATAAAAGCACACATCCTTGCATCTCTTAAAGCAGCCTACTTTTTCAAATAGAAGTTAATACTGTTTCCTGAACAACAAACCAACACACTGCATCAAGAATCAACAGCAGTTGACTGACCAGGTGGATTGAGAGGGCAGGTTGTCTGAAGGTCATATGGAGATAGCTTTGTAGTCTCTTCTTATACATGGGTAATTTTTTCAGTCATTTCTTCAGTGAATTCTCACTCGTTTCCAGTTTTCAGCTGGAAATGATTTTCAATTTCATCAACTATCAAGTCTCGGATGAAGCATTTAGAGATATTCTGCACAGCAATCTCACTAATATATATGTACACTGCTGTGCAGAATATATATATATATGTGTGTATACGCAGGACCTTTTGGCAGTTGAGGAATGAGCTGGATTGTTGCATACAAAAAGTTGCAATAAATGTTTCAGCATCCAGGTAGAGACTAGTGATGAGTGGTGTCTCTCAGGGGTTAGTACTGGGACTGGTAAAAACATTTTTGTTGGTGACATGGACAGTGGAATTGAGTGCACTCTCAGGAATGTTGGGGATGACATCCAGTTGAATGATATGGTTGACCTATGAGAGGGAAGAGATGCCAACCAGAGTAACTTTAACAGGTTTGAAAAGTGGGATCATGCAAACTTTACAGTTTAACAACATCAAATGCAAGGTCCAGCAACTACACGGAGGAATGAATACATGAAACACGAATACAGCCTGAGCAATGATTGGAGAGTGATCATCCCTGAGGAGAAGGACTTGGGTCTAGGAGTGAATGAAACACTGATCATGAGCTAATGTGTGCCCAGAAAACCAACTATATCCTGAACTGCATCAAAGAAACATAGCTAGCAGGTTGAAGAGATTCTCCCCTTCTACTTTGCTCTCATGAGACTGCCACTTTTTGCAACAGTGTGTTCAGATCTGGGGTCCTCAGCACAAGAAAGACAAGGATGTGTTTGAGCAGATCCAGATGAGGGCACTGGTAAAGGTTGCCCAGAGAAATTGTGGAAGCCCCGTCCCTGGAAGTTTTCTAGCCCAGGAATAGATGAGACTTTGATCAAACTGATACTGTGAAAGTGGAGATGGAACTAAATGATCTCCAATATATCTTCCAATCCAAATTATTCCATAATTCAGTGAATCAGGTTTTCAGTCATTAGTTCTTTTATTACTACTATTATTATTACCTTATGGTACAGTACATATTTAAAAAACAAGTGTTATTTTCTTTCTGATACCAGGAATTTGTAACCTGCTTTGCCCTAATGGCAGTATCCCTAGGTGGTATTTAGTATCTGTAAGAAATTTTCCGAGATACCAGCTGCAGAATAATACTCTCAATATTTTTACCACTCTCAACTCATTAAACACAACTGAGCACTGCAGTGTAAAGCCTAGATCTTTCAGACTCATTGTGGCATTCCAGCATTTGAAGAGAGATTATATGTAGGAGGGGGACTTACTTTTTACATAGTCTTACAGGGCAAGGACAAGGGGAAATGACATTAAATGAAAAGAGGATCATTTGTTCTCAGGGTGGTGAGGCATTGGAACAAGAAAAGCCACGAACATGTCATCCCTCATGGTGTTCAAGGCCATATTGGATGGTTCCCAGGGCAACCTGATTTAGTGGGTGGTAATCTTGCCCATGGTAGGGAAGTTAGATCTTGATGACCCTTAGGCTTTCTTCCAAACTAAGTCATTCTATGATTCGTGAAAAGGATTTCTATCCTTCATAGCAAATCTGGCTTAAAAAAATGTGAAATACATGCTACCTTTTAAGGACAACAAATATATGTGATATTTACCACTATAGACATTTCAGGAGAGCTATCAGAGCTGTAACTTTAAGACATAATGCAATTTCTACATTCAAAAAGGGATTCCTTCTGATTCTAAAAATTTACTACTGAGAACAATGTAGGCATATGAGCAATACTTCCCTTGGCATTCCTAGGAATTTTGAGACATAGTACTCTCATATGATCACAGAATCATAGAGCAGCTTAGGTTGGTAGGGACCGTAAAGACAGTCTATTTCCAACCTCCTTGCAATGTACAGGGTTGCCACTCTCTAGATCAGGCTATCAATGTCTCCATCCAAACTGTCCTTGAATGATTCCAGGGATGGACCATTCACTGTTTCTCTGGACAACCTGTTTCAGTGCTTCAGTGCCACTACAGGTAATCCTAACACCTAGAGATAAGTAAAACTGGAAAAGAACAGTAATTAAAAAAAATAAATAAATAAAAATTGAAAAATCAGCTATGAAAAATCTCCCAAGACCTTTTTTAACTCAGTATATTGCATGACTCTGAGATGCTCAGAGATCAGCTAGACTAATACTGGAGTGACTTCTGTCATTGCTACTTCTGTATCTGTATCTTTTACAAATTGATGTGAGATATGTCTACACTGACGGACAATGTTACTCTGTTTCTTTTATGAGAAGAAGCAACATAACAACAACAAAAACAAGCAAACAAACAAATAAAAACCACAAAAAACAGCCAAGGAAAATACCTTACACAAGAAGCATGTATGTTGAAGACTTTGAAAAGATATTTACAGAAGCTGCTGTAATCCGGGTACAGAACAAAAAATGAGGCTGCATCTACTTACTTGACTTCAGTGGTCAGTTGGATTTGCAATTAAGTACATAACTGATTCTGAGATTCTTACCTGTCACTCTTCTCCTCATCAAACAGCTCATAGATGACTTTGCACAGCCTCTAGCCAGACTTGATGGAAATCAGCAGTTGATATGACTTGATTTTTAGGATCTTGGAAAATTAGGTACATAACAGCACTACAGTACAGTACTGACAGCTTGTTGGAACAATCCTCTTCCCTGAACTGAACTGAGTTATCACTGCAATGCAAGATCTTGAAATGAAACCTTATGGTAATGGAACAGTCACCACATCAATGAAGTTAATAACTAATAAGTATGACACATAAAATGCTATCTGCTTTGTCTACACTCTTTCTGAAACAACAGTCATGAGAAATACTCTATGGCTTAAATTATCAATAACTGTGAGAATTGACAAAATCTAACAACGGTCATAGATTAAAAGTAGAAAAGCATGCTGAAACTCAGTACTTCATTTTATCCAGACACTGGTTTACCCTTGTCTGAGACTGTAGAACATTTATTTGCTTGCTACGTTTGCTAGGCATCCACAACCATTAATCTTGATTCTCTTACTAAGATGTAGGATTTCTTGCATAACACCCAAACTAAATTGTTACTACTTAACTAGATATTGGCTCCCTGTCCTCATGATGACCATAAAATTCTGCTTTCCATGAGTTCTTCTAGGGAGGGGAAGAAAATTAAGATATCTACAGTCAGTTTCAATTTTGTACTTTTTGAAGCAGTCCCCAGTCTTCTCTACCTCTACTTAGATGGTTGATTTCAATTGCAGTCTACCATCTAATTTGCTAATCTTAATCCCTTTCCTGCCTTCCTGCATTTGGATACCTTCTCTCATAACTTCTGCAAACTATGAAAAGTCAGCTGCAAAGAGCAAGGTCATTTGAAGACAGCAAACTAAAATCATTCCATATCTGTTTTATCATCACTCTTACAACACAGTGAACAGCATGTGAGTATCTAAATGAAGGGCAAGGAAGCTCCTAGCTCGTATTCATTACCTCCTCTTATATTCTTTTTTCTTCTCCTAGAACTTCTGTTTACTGAGTATTTCGAATATAACCTGGCAATAAACAACAGCAGAAAGCCCAGCAGCTTGCATTTCTACTCTTGTCCCACCTACATACATTCATACAACTAAATGTTCTCTAGTCAACTCCATCTTCCAACTCCCCATGCCCTTTTATTTTATTTTCCTCCTACTCTCTTCCAAGAACCCTAATTCTTTGTTTATCATTTCTCAGCCTGTGTAACTAGTTACTGAGAGTTCAGCCCCTACATGATCTTCTTCCTCAGGATGTAGCTTGCAAAAACATTAAAACACGTTTGTGACAGGGTTGGGTTCTGCTACGCAGAAAATTAGGTGTCTGTAAAAGGAGATAGAAATGCACAGTAATTTAGCTGTTTATTATACTCATCAAACCTGCTGGCAGGCCAGGTGTTGTTTATGTAAGCAACAGTTTCTTCTGATAAGACACTAGGTACTTAGTGAGGTACCTTTGAGGTTGGTTCTCATCATCTCCCAAGAGTTGGTCTTGAAGTTTATACCTCTCTTCACCTTCTCATTACATCCTGACACTCTTCTGTAAGAGGTCAACTCAGATCTACCAGACAGATTTAGCAGCAAGCAGATTACGTCCTACATCAGTCTTGCACTATGTAAATTCATTTTCCATCCTGTGATTCCTTTACTTCTAGAAAAAAGCTTTTTTTATTTTTTTCTCATTCTATAAAAACGTTTATGTCCTCAAAGCCAACCTTGTACTAATAGAAACCTACCTTTAGAAGTAAGGAGAAGATGTTCCCTACAAATAATTTACTTGTGATTCAAGGATTGCTTTCCTGTAATGCATCTTCTATATCAATAATATTTCTAGTTTTCCCATCAGGTTACATACACCTCTGAGCAAAATGGGAATCTAAAATTAAATGAGTGTCCTTTTGTCTTTTTTTTCCCTTAAGTTAGTGATGAGTTTCCTCTTTTCCATATTAATAAAAATAAAATTAAAATAAAAATGAAGTGGATGCCAATGACAGAACTGTCACAGAGGGATGGGAAGCTTCTTTTATATGAAACAATCTACTTTGATGTTCCTGTAGATTGATGGATTCAGAGACCTTTTCAATAATCCGGTCTCACTGTCACTCTATTTCCGGTTTAGAAAATCATTTTTAAAAGCACTGTATCTGCTATCACTTCTTGCCATAGATGTTCTCTATATTTCCTCATTTGTTTAGTTCTCCTAGGTGATTTTTTCTGGATATACTTGGTGATTTGAAACACGAGTGTTTATATTCTTCTCTTTCTACTAGGAAACAGACAAGAGCGGCAAAGCAAGAATTTGTTCCTCGGGATTCCTTAAGCATTAGTTACATTCATAGAATCATAGAATATCCTGAGTTGAAAGGGACCCATAAGGGTGTTGATTCCAATTCCGGACTCCCAAAGGGATTACCCATTTTGATCTAAATAAATGTAAACAAGCTTAAGAAACATACAAACTTTCAAAGATGTCTTCAGAAACTGACAAGGGAAAGGGCAAGAACAATACCATTAGGAGGAGAAATTTGTCCCACGCTTTTAGTGAGGCCTCACTCCCCATTAAGTGAGAGTCTCACTCCAGCTAATAGGAGGTGAGAGCAGGTTATTTTGATATATGTGTTACCCTACAGTGAGATGGGTCAAATGTTAGCCTGGTCAGTTTTTACAAATTCTAGTTGCTTAGTTAGATGGGGGAAGATGAGTGACAGAAAAGAGATAGGAAATAAAAGCAAGAAGTCTTAGTAGAAAGCAAGAGAGAGATAGTCACCACTGGGATTCCAACATAACTTATCAGGTGCTGATCTTCATTAGTGATGGGCTGTCTGGTCATTGGAGGTTGTGTTGTTTGGTTGATGATGGCTTCTTCATTTCTTTTTATTTAACAACAATAAAAACTTGTTTATAGGTCCAAAATGTTCTAGTCAGATTTTTTTTGAAGAGACAGCTCGGGGCTTTTGGATCTCAGCAGGAAATCCTTTATTCCCACCTTCCAGGCCATGCCAGCAGATATGAGGGAGCAGGGAGGTGCCAAATTGTATCTTGTCTTCACAGGATACAATGGTATCATCCCCCAATATCCCATACCAGTTATTTGGTCACACGCTAGATCTTTCACCAGTAAAAATTCCTGAGCACTCCCTTTCAAAGGCAAACACCTCCAAAGAAATGCTTTCAAATGTAAAACTGTCAACAAAGTGATGCTGGCTGCATGACACCCACCACTCACCTCCTAGATAAGTCTTATCACAAAAAATGCCTTAGAAAGGAAGCTTTGAGCCATGAAAAAAAACAGTTGTTGTCTTTCACAGTGTGGCATAAGACTACTGACACCTAAACCATAAAATCATAGAGTCATTAAGGTTGCAAAAGGCCTCTAAGTTAATCTAGTACAACCGTCCACCTATCATCAATACCACCCACTAAGCCACGCCCCTCAGTACCATATCTACATGTTTCATGAATATTTCTGGGGATGGTGACTCCAGCACATCCCTGGGCAGAATGTTCCAGTGCTTTACCACTCTTGCAGAGAATAAATACATCCTAATATCCCAGCTGAACCTCTCCTGGTGCAACTTCAGGCCATACCCTCTTTTTCTACCACAAGTTAGCTGGGAGAAGAGGTTGACTCCCATGCAATGTCCTTTCAGTTAGCAGTAGAGAGTTGTAAGGTCTCATCTGATTCTCCTCTTCCCCATTTCTCCATTCTAAACAATCCCAGCTCTCTCAGTCGATCCTCCTAAGGCCTGTGCTCAAGAACTTTCATCAGCATCTTCGCCCTTCTCTGGACATTCTCCACGGTCTCAATGTCTTTCTTGCAGTGAGAGGCCCAGAACAGAACTCCACAGTGAATAGAAGTGTGTCCACACCAGAGCTAAGTACAATCTCTTAGTATTAGAGAGTTAGAAAGTAAAGTCCTTAGACTGACAGCCACTTAGTCCTCACTGAACTTGTGATATTTGTCTGAATAACTTTCAGACAAAATGTCTTCCTGGACAAAATTCTTGCAGCAGAGTCAGTCTACTGTGTTCTTGTCAAAATTTAGTATCATCAAAATTGACAATTATTCTCCATTTTCAGTATGTACAAATCTGGGCATATTTTCTTTTTGAGATATTGCTCTGAGCTTTCAGTTTTGTCGAAGTTGAAAATCAAACCTGAAAAACCTTGTCTTGATCCACAGGATGAGGTAAATTGAGATAGAAATTATCACTGAAATATTACTGTTGAAACACTAAAGCCAGTATTTTGAGAATCTTTTCTGATTGTGATCATACTGAGAATCTTCTGGATTCTTCTGGAGCCAAAAACTTATGAATGTATGTATTAAACAGTGTTTCCTGATTTCTTCAAGGCCAGTTCCTTTATGGTGGACTTAATGTGTTCCTTGTTTTATGTTGGGAAGGGTAGGGGAGGAGAGGGGACGGGAGGGGAGGGGAGAGGAGAGGAAATGTGTATCTCCTTAATTTACCTGAACAGTCATGCAAATGGTTAATTTGGATTCTTTTTGAACTTTTTTTTTTTAACTTTGCCATAGAGTGTACCACTACAGATTTTTAGAAGTACAAAAATAAGAAGTCTTCATTTCTGGCCAGTCAGGGACAGGTAGGTGACAAATAATACTTGAGTAATAGTTGACATTTCGGAAGGAATTATTTGTTTTGCTTTGTGTATCTATTCTATTCTATTCTATTCTCTTCTGTTCTGTTCTGTTCTGTTCTGTTCTGTCCTGCCCTGCCCTGCCCTGTCCTGTCCTGTCCTGTCCTGTCCTGCCCTGCCCTGCCCTGCCCTACCCTGCCCTATTCATTGCCTAGGAAGATTCTTTGGTTGTTTAACATTAGTAATTTTGTTGTGTGGGCACCTTGCATACCGCCTTTTAAAAGTCAATATAAAAACACCTTTCCTCATGAATATCTAGTTCTGCAACTCTCTTTTAAAATACTACTCACATGGGAAATGTTATAGAAGTGATACAACAGAAAAGAAAGAAAACAAGAACAGTTCATCCCCCATGAGACTCACCCTTAGTTTTGACAACAAGCCAGGTGTGAAGTCAGGGAAGAGGAGCTGACAGCTGGGTTCTAATGGTGGAGAAGATCACTGCAAAGATACTTTCAACCTTGCACCTGCAATTTAGACTAGTGTTGAACTGTAGCCATATGTTAAAAGTTTGTCAGTGTTCTTCATTCCTTCAACAGATGAACTGCCAGGAGAGTAGGAAGCATTGTAAATGAGGCAATGTGTTCTGAAGTGCAGTTCTATTTTAGAAGTATATACTGAGCTGAAGGACTGGGACAGTTCTGGAGATAAATAAGGAGCCCTTCATTCTTTCTCACTTGTTTCTCTATTAAGAATTCAATTCATATCAACAGAGGCTAAAAACTTATTCCTTCTAGAACTATCTCGTACAACTCATGGGAAATGGAGCAATGGATTTGGAATTTCAAAATTACAGAATAATTTAGGCTGAGATGGATCACTTGAGATCATCTGGACAATATCCTTCTCAAGACTGAGAAAATAGCAAAAGAACACTAGGAACATGGTCAAAGTTTTATCAAGTGTCTCCAGCAGTGGAAATTCCACAGCTTTTCTGGAAAATCTGTTTTAGAGAGTATCCAATATCATTGTGAAAATTACACAATTTCTTGGTGATGTTGTCATGGTTTTATGTGTGACTCCCCGCAGGAGTCACACATTCATTCTCACCAGAAAGGTCAAGATTTTACTTGCACAGAGGCCAACATCTTTTACTTTCATATCAGATTAATGGTGATATTGAGGGACAACAGTCTGTTGTGATACAAGTTCTGCAAAACATTTTAAATCATTTTCTTACTTTCCAGAAAATTCAGTTATTTGTGGGGGAGAAGCAGAGGAGAACTATTTCATTTTACTCCCCTTCTGACTAGCTGAAGAAAAGGTATAGAAACAAAAAAGAAGTTCAAAAAGAAGTTCTAACTTTAGGACAAAGTATCTATTATCTCTGGGAGAGAATATGTCTCACTGAATATATCCATAACTTAAAATATATCTGTTTTGAAACCCTTAATGAGAATCATCCTCAGGGAGAAGTTTTCTCTCATTCTATTTGGGAGTCACACAGTTTATCATCTGAGTATCCATTTGCCATATTAGAATTCAGACAAATGTCTGCATATTTTAAATGTCTGCCTAAATACTGGGATCATTTGTCAATGTCCTTGCTGAATTGTTAGTCAGACAGAATTGTGCACATTATTTGAGACAGAAAATGAACTATTTGGGTTGCTATGGTTACATCAACAGTGAAGATAATTTTGTGCAGTTTCTGTCTTTCTTGAGGAACTGGGGTTTGGGAAAGTGTCCATGGTTTATGGTTGGTTGGGCTGCATCATCCCTGTCTCAAATATCTGCTTAGTTTCTTAGGTCCTTGCAGGTGTTCAGAGGAAAAATTCCATGACACCGGTGATGCCCATTTCTCTAAATTCTCTCCCAAATCCCACCAAATTCCCTGCCAGTCAGTATTCTCTGGCTTTGGGGAACGCTTCTTCAAAATTTTATAAATACAGATACTGATGAAGAGTACATTCAGGGAGACTGACATCGTGATTGCTACGATCACTGAATGAGCATTCAAAAAACACACAGCGGATTCAAAGGAGAGACTGGGAGACTGTTTAAAATCACAAGTTCTGCAGAATTAGCAACTCTCTCTGGAGGTGTATGCCACATTGTGTACAGAAACCATATAGGTATTTCCAACAGAGTTCTCAGTTTATCATATGTACCTATAGCTCCAAACACAAGACTGGCAAACTTAATTAAGTCCCAGTATGTTCCGAGCATTAAAAGGGAAAAAACGATGAAATGCAGTCCTTTTAAGAGCAGTTTCAAAAGAGAAAGCATTTTTTTTTCTCTTTACTAAAACAAGTTGGCAGCACCCAAAAAAGTTAATAAACATCTCAGTCCACATGGGCTTCAAGGCCATGTTTTCAGTACAGTCCCAGAAAATGGAAACAAAGGAATTTCTGCGGAGAACCAAAAACTAGGAGCTGCCTTTCCAAAAAGAGCTGACTTGACCATTTTGGACTTATAAATTACCTTCATTAAGAATTTAGGGAGAAAAAAAAAAAGTGAAAAAGGAGCGTGGAGGATGAAAAAGAATTCATCATCATGAACCAAACAACATAATCTCACGAACCCTTCACTATCAGAGATCAGTGAACTATGAACCTCACCGGACCCATGGTGGTGACTCTCTCTTGTGCTTTCTACAAAAGAAGCTCTACTCCTTGCTTAGTATTTCTTATCTCTTTTCTATCACTCATCTTCCCTTTCCCATATCCCTAAGCAACTTGGATTTGTAATAAACTGGTTGCGCTAACATTTGACCCACTGTCAGGTATACATATACTAAAAAGAACCTCTTCTCCCTCCTATAAATTGGACTGAGACACCTTGTGAGGCCTCACCTGGAGTACTGTGTTCAGTTCTGGGCACTCCGGTACAAAAAAGACAGGGATCTCCTTGAAAAAGTCCAGTGGAGGGCCACAAATATGATAAAGGGTGTGGAACTCCTCCCTTATGAGGAAAGGCTGAGAGACCTGGGTCTGTTCAGCCTTGAAAAAAGAAGACTCAGAGGGGATCTGATCCACATCTATAAATACCTAAGGAGCGGGAGGTCGAGGGATGAAGCTGAACTCTTCTTGGTGGTGAGTGGCAATAGGACAAGGGGAAATGGCCACAAACTGTAGCATAGGAATTTCTGCACAAATGCACGTGGGAACTTCTTAACAGTAAGCNCTTTACTAAAACAAGTTGGCAGCACCCAAAAAAGTTAATAAACATCTCAGTCCACATGGGCTTCAAGGCCATGTTTTCAGTACAGTCCCAGAAAATGGAAACAAAGGAATTTCTGCGGAGAACCAAAAACTAGGAGCTGCCTTTCCAAAAAGAGCTGACTTGACCATTTTGGACTTATAAATTACCTTCATTAAGAATTTAGGGAGAAAAAAAAAAAGTGAAAAAGGAGCGTGGAGGATGAAAAAGAATTCATCATCATGAACCAAACAACATAATCTCACGAACCCTTCACTATCAGAGATCAGTGAACTATGAACCTCACCNTTTGTGATTTTGTGATTCTGGGATCAGTACAAGCAGAGGAATGTATAGATAATGCATAGCCCTGCCACAAAGGACTTGGAAGCACTGGAGGATGGCAAGCAGGAAATGAGCGAGCAATGCTCCCTCAAAGCCCAGAAAGCCAACAGTATCCTGGGCTGCATCTAAAGAAGCATCTTCAGCAGGTCGAGGGATACTGTTTCTGAACTCTGTGCTGATGAGACTTCACCTGGAGTAATGTGTTCAGTTGTGGAGTTTTCAGTACAGGAGAGATTTTGACCTGTCACAGCATATCCAGAGGAGGGCCACAAAAATGATCCAAGGGATGGAGTACCTTCCCAGAGAGGACAGGATGAGAAAGTTGCGTTTCTTCCTCCTGCAGAAGAGAAGGGTGTAAAGAGACCTGTTAGCAACTACTCAGTATCTAGAGGAGTCTGTAAGAAAGGACAGATTCTTTAGCACGGTCTGCTCTGGCAGGACAGGGGAAATAGTTTCAAGCTAAAGTACAAGATATTTTGAGATTTATTTTTAGTAAGGATGGTGATGAACCAGAACTGCTTGTCCAGAGGTCTGGTGAATGCACTGTCCTTTGCACATTCAAGGTCATGTTTGACAGGGTTCTGAGCAACTTGATCTAGGTTTAATATCCCTGTTCGTTGCAAAGGAGTTGGACTGGGTGATCTTTAAGGGTCCCTTCCAACTCAAACAATTCTATGACTCAATGATTCTATGGTTAAACCTAACATTATCTACAAGTAATAGAAATCATGATGTATATATTATTTGATACTTTTATTCCCATCTGTATTTATGAACCAGTCCAGAAATGTTCTAATGTCAGTGCTATTTATAGTAATACACCAGTTCATTAGCAGGTAAACTAATTTCATAAGTGTTTTTTCATGCTTGTAACCACTGTTTCTCAAACTGATTGTTTGTACCCCATAGTTGGTAGTTTGTGATTACCCATCTGAGGAGGAGAAACCAATGAACAAAAATAAAGGATGAAATATTACTTCGGCCTGATAATTATACTATATTTTTTTATCACTGTGAGACATAATTTTGGAGCTGAATGAACATTGCTAGTTAAAATTTCTGAATCTACAAAAGAAAGTAATACTGAGAGATATACGGCTGTCAAAACATTCTTATATTCTGAATAATCCCTGGAATAAATTTGTGATCTCACATTGCTGTTTTCCCACACCTTCTGGGATCATATTAATTTGCTCTAGTAATTTCAACAGTGATTAACTGTTTTTATGCAGTGACCAATACTTAGATTTTGATTGTCTCTTTTTTATTTGTATAAATCAGGTTTTTTAAGAAATTCAATGACCAAGATGTTTCTTTTTAAAAATATCTCATAAGAATTAAATTCATATTAACAAAAAATCTCCTATATGAGGCAAGACAGTGATTAACAAAATTTAGATTAAAACTTAGAACCACTTTTCCTACCTGTATCAATACTTCTAATTCATTTCTTTGTAGTGATTATGTGAGATAGCAGATAAAATTAAATTAGACACATTTCTCCTACTCACAGATATTGGTTGATAATAACATCGGTAAAAATCATTTTCAGGACAAAATCTTGTTTTGTCTGGCAAGAAGTGGGAGCAGCAAGACTCCTCATGACAGAGGTGGCAGGGCAGGACTGAACAACGAAGTCCATCTCACCACCCCAGCTAGGAGCAGAGCAGCTAGGAGGCATCCACTGGAGCATCCCAAACCTTGAGCACTGTGCACCTCTGTGGGGGCTACGACTGAGGCCAGGTCAGGATATGGGCTTGGCTCAGCCACCCCCAAGGCTGAGCAAAGTGAGGAAAGGGGAACTGGAGACTGGTTCTGCTGTGTTCTTGTTGGGACAGCTGGTAATGCCTTCAGGTGTTGAAGAGGGGTCCTGGACTCTGAGCAGAGCTGGGGAAGCCAAGCAGGGAATGCCTTCAGAACCCTGTCAGCAGCCTCCACAGCCAGCAGGGTGTGTCCTCACACTTTTCAGAGGTCTGGGTTCATAGGGAACTTGCAAAGAAGTTAGAGAGTACTTCAAATACTATACATTTTTGGACAACTATGCTAGGAGATGTGCAGCATGTGTAGGAGCTTGCCACGTGGCTCAAGAGACACAGGGCTGGGTGGACAGGCTCAGGCTAACTGTGAGGAGCTCTGGAAGGCAGGCCAGCTGATGGAGAAGGTTCACCATATTTAAGCAAGTACTCTTAGAAGATATACTAATTATTTCCTTTCAAAGACTCATGTGAAAGGCTGTTGTAATCAGCTGTAAACTGAAAGTTTTCCAGGCTCTGAATAAGAATTCTCAGAACCTTGGAAAATTTCAAGCAGAAGGAAGACATTTTCTTTTCTCTTGGCTTTATTTTCAGGTGTGAAAATAAACCTAGTATGCTGTCATTGTTTTTGTGACTCTGTATTCCTATCATAAATAAAAAGTCACATTAGTGTAATAATTTCATTTTCCAGTTCACTGAACCAGAATATGGCTTATTATTATTATTATTATTATGAGCTTGGGTATTCAATACAAACACAGAAATGTATTTAATTATATATTTTAATTCTACTGGGAGTTGAGGGAACATTTTGACAATGAGAACTAGTGAATGGGTCATTTAGACCACTGGTCAGAGTCAAGTGCTTACCTTCCAGTACGGAATTAAAATCCTACCTGAATGAAACCATTTAATTTCTGAGTTTTTATTGAGAAGATGATGAGCAATAACCTACAAAGGGGTGTTTTCACCAGTGCATGCACTAGGAGAAACCTGGAGGCAGATATTGAGTGGTGATGCTGGACTGAGAGAGGTCTCTCTCCTGCTGTTCCAGTTGGGGATCTTTCTCTGGTTTGCCCAGAAGAAGCTAGATCTGGACAGTAAGCAGCAGAAAAGTCAACAGCATCGTGACTACTACGCTTACTTAATTCTGCCCTTGGCTATCCCTTTGGCAAAATAAGAGCAATTTAATTTGTCGGAATTGGAGCAATAAAAAAAGGTTTATACACAACCAATAGGTCATGACCTCTGATATTAAGAAATAATGCATGGAAATTATGGTGCATCACTGCATGTAAGGTCCATTCCCTCTCCTGTAGCCTTCCAACATCCCATCCTCTTGAATTTAGCTTTCCTTGAACCTAGTTTTCTTTGTTTCTGTTAAATTCTTTGAAAGTTGCAGTCTTTACAGCCATGTACAAAATGCAAGTGTTTATTAAAATATTGGTGTATCCTGTTAGGTTTCTTTAAAAGAATGCTATGATGCTGAGAGAAGGTGAATGTTCTTATACTCTGAGTGTCTATTGGCAATGCACAAACATATCCAGGGATTCTAGTTTTGAATTGCATTTTGGTACTCAGATTTCAAGGGAAAGAGAAACGTCCATTAGCTGTTAAAATGCCAGTGTCATGAGTATAGCTAGAGTAGAAGAGATCTGAGTGCAGGAAATCAAATTATTTTACATTTGTTTGCCGGTCTCTAACTCTTTATTATCAAAACACAGTGCGAAATGTAGGGACTGCATTGAAGTATGGCCCATCTTCTTTATCTGGACCTTCTCTGATGATCCTAGATGCCCTAGTATAATTAAAAATTATTTACGCTTGAATTGCATGGTAATATATATCCTAATCAGTGACTGTATGACAACTTGTTCACCTTTTCTTAAGTGTTCAAGATTACTGATATTAAAATGTTGTAAATCTCATTAATAATGTTGTCTACTACATTCCATGTATGTATGCAAATCTGACAACAGAGAACTTATTATTCAGCATATGTCTGATAGGGGCAGGCATAACTAGTGTATTCATACACTTAAAGTCAAAGAGCAGATATTCTAATTCCTTACAATGAATATTTTTTCATCAAGTTTAAAACTGGTATCATCTCTTCATGTGACAGGGTTTGGAATGAGACACTGAATGGATAATGATCCCGGACTTTGGATGCACTAGTCATTAGTATTGCTTAAAATTAAAAACAGCATGAAATCAAAGAGGTAGCAGAGCTGTGTCTTTTCCTCTCCCACAAATCTTCACTGATGTCAAAAGCAATTAAAAAAAATAAAACAAGAATAATAACATTTTAAAATGTAATTATCCTGTTAGTAAATTTCTTTATTTAACTCACCTTGATCAGAGTGATTGATTAAATTCAACATTTATGCTCAATTATATCACAAGAAAAAAACTATGTATATAATTCCCAAATCTCATCCTCCTATTTAAACAACCATCTTTCTCCCCTGCTACACTTTGCATACCCACTTAATTTTCAGAATGACTGTTTATTCATTTATCAATGTAGTTCTTATTCCTTTTTTTTTTTTAATTTTTTGTTTCCCATTATGTTTCTCTACTGCTAGAGAAGGAACATTTTCTGTGAAGTCTACCCATTGCCAAGGAATATTAATCTTGCCTGAAATCAGGGAAGAACAAAGTAGAAAAAAAATGAAAGACCAAAATTGGGTATTGTTTTGCCCTCTAACAAAATAAATAAATAAGCAAAATTAAAACAATTATATGCATTATTTGTCTTTGAATTGAGTTGATTGTTCAAATTTGGATGGACACCAACCTTCTTAAGTCAATGATGTTTCTCAACCAGTATTACCCAAGAAGCTTGTCTCTAACACAGGAGAACAAGTACTGATTTTTGGCTCTAGCAATGTTAAGCTTCAAATTCAAGTACCTGGCTAAAACAAGAAAGTGATGAGAAAATGGGAAAAAAAATATTTTTTATTTTGTGGGTCTGTTTATCTACCTCAAAAGTTAATGTTTAAAAAGTGATCAGGCATCTCTCACTGTTGTATTTATGACACGGAAAATTTTAATACTTTCCTCATGCATCAAGAATAAGGGACCATGTTAGTAATTTGGTTAGATGAGGACTGGCATTACTGAAATTTATTCTTAATTTCTCAAAAATCATTTTCCAGAAGTCATGAGTACCTGAATTTGAACACTGCAAGGTGGTTTAAGAACTGGAGGATAAATAACATTTTAGATCTTTAGGCTGATCTATGTTAATTAAATCAGGCCTTTTGGCAACAGCCATTTGAAGTTTTCATTTCCTTCTACATAGAAATGATTTCCATTTTTTTTTTTTTTAATATGTGATGATTTCTTCAGCAATATAATACACAAAGAAATTACTGACTCTTGTGGCTGATTAAATAATAAGGAATTTAATCACTTCTACAATATAGAAAACAAAGAACAAAAGAATAGCTACGTTTGAACAATTTATCCACAGAAATAATGGATGGAAAATGTGGTTTTGAAACTGCTCCCACTGACCTCCTGAAATCAACACTTGCTTAATTCATTTCCTCCAGACTAAACAATCCCAGTTCCTTCAATTGATACTCTTAAGACTTGTGCTTCAGAACGTTCATCAGCTTTGTTGCCCTTCTCTGGACATTCTCCATGGCCATGGCCTCTTTTTTTGTTTGTTTTTTGTAGTGACAGGCCCAAAAATTGAAGGCAATAGTTAAGGTGCAGCTTTACAATGCCTGAGTACAGGTTGACATTCATTTTTCTGGCCCTGCTTGCTATACTGTTTCTGATACAACCCTGGATGCTGTTGATTTTCTTGGCCACCTGGGCACACTGATGAGTGTCATTGTCACTGATCAGCTGAGTGTCAACCAGCACTCCCAGGTAGTTTTCCTCCTCACAGTTTTCCATCTACTCTGCCCCAAGCCTATAGAGTTGCATGGGATTATTGTGACCAAAGTGAATGACCTGATACTTGGCCTTGGTGAACTTCATTCCACTGGCCTCAGCCCATTGATCCAGCCTGCCCAGGTCCCACTGTAGGAGTTACCCTCAAGCTGATCTACACTTCCTCCCATCTTGGTATCATTTGCACTTGGTATCATTGCATCATTACTGAGAGCGCACGGAATTCCCTCATCGAAACCAGTAATAAAGATTTTAAACAGGAGAGGCGCAAATACTGACCTCTGGGAAACACCACTCATGACTGGTTGCCAGTTGAATTTAAATCCACTTGCAGCTGTATGTCCAAACAGTTTTTTACCCAGCAAATTGCGCACTGGACCAAGTCATAGGCTGTGAGCTCCGCCAGGAGAATGCTGCGGGAGACAGTGTCAAAGGCTTTGCTGAGGTCTTGATAGACTATGTTCACAGTCATTCCTTCATCTGTAAGGCAGTACACCTGGTCATAGAAGGAGACCAGTTTGGTCAAGCAGGTACTGCCTTTCATGAACATATGCTAGCTGGGCCTGATCCCCCTGGATTTCCTGCACATGCCTTGTGATCTCACTCAAGATGGTCTTTCCATAACCTTCTTATGTCAGGAACCACCTGAGTTAGGCTGTCAGGATCCTGCTTAATACCCTTCTTTTAGATGGACAACATATTAGCCGTCCTCCAGTCATGTGGGACATCTCTCACTCATGAAGACTGCTGGTAGATGGTGGAAGACAGCTTGACAATCCGATTTGCTAGCTCCCTCAGCACTCTCTGATCTCATTCGAGATGATCGTTCCATAACCTTATGGTCAGGCAGATCATATGGACTTGATAGATACCATTATTTTCCTTTTGTGTTAGTCATGAATAAAGACCTCAGGGTTTGAAAAAGTTTGGTGCTTTATTTATTTATTTGTTACTTTAGGTTAGACATCTTGTGTGATAGAGTTCTGGCTCTATATAATTCAGTATTATCAAAGATAGAATGAAAGTACACATTCTGTGGTAAGAGTTTTAAACATGACAACAGATTGAAAGAGGTGTGAATATTGTTTGTGATATGTAATGGTTATTAAACAGTCTGTGAAGGTAGAATCATTTTTGACTTGCCCATGTGAAGTCATACTGAAGAGTTTAATGTGGTAAGTTGAGCAATCTAACACAGTCAAAAGAGACTAAGCTTTGCTGAGACTGCTAGTAGAATGTTGTGCATCCATATTTTAGAAATCTGGATGATGAATGAATGAATAAATGGATGAATAAATAAATAAATAAATACTTTTTGTTGAGCATTCCTCCATTGTAACAAGAGCTGTGAAAATGATTTTTTAGTTGTCTGAGGCAAAATTTCTGTCAACTTAAATTTCATCATATCTTGGCAATACTTCTGACCATTTTTCATTCCTTTCTGATTTCGAGGTAAATATTTTATCCTCACTGTTTGTTTTATATTCTACATTCTTTGCAAGCTAACACTGAGTATCAGAAATGTCAGTATTTCACATCAGACAAGCTTATAAATGCATAAACATTTATTTAAATCTTAGTTTTCTTAAAATAGAAAGTACGAGTTTTCTGGAAATGTTTGTTACCAGAGATAGTCAGCATATTAAGACCTAGATTCATTAATGATTTAGAGACTTTCTTGTTACATCATACATTCTGTCTAGTCCCTTTTGGAGAATCATAAAATTTTCTGACTGTGGAAATAACTTATGGACATACAAAAACAAAGACCAAAAAGACAGCATCGACTTACAAACAGCCTGAGGATACCAGTCCTGTTTTCCCAAATGTAAGTGATGTGAAGCTTGAAGGCAGGTGAGAGGCTGTGTTTGAACTGTGTAAGGAAAAAAGGAAGAATAATTATTTTGAAATCATAAGCAAATATTCTAACAAAGTGGTTAATGCTTTCACCAAAAATCATTAGACTTCTGTTTTTGAGGGGCCTAGATTGCTGGAGAAATGCACAGTATGTTCTGCAGTGTTGTAAGGGACTATTATTTTATACCATTGCCTCAAAGTTTGCTGATGAACATGTCCGAACATGTCCAAGCAAGTCTTGGGCAAGGGTTGTGAAATCCTTTGTCTAAGGGACAAGCAGATGGGCATGTCCTGGGGCAACGAAAGAGTGATAAGCTGCAGCTCAATGGCCGCTGAACACTCTTTTGCGTGGTACTCATCTCTGTGGGGTGATAGCCTNTGGTCGGACCAACATTTGAACCGTTGCTTCTTAATCTCATGCCGGGTATACATATAATCTAAGAACCTTGTCTCCCTCCTTTATATTGGAGCGTGACAAATGTGTGCAGCAAATACATGGAAGTAGGTTTTCCTTTGGGGAAGCTCAAGCTGATGAGTGTACTGTTTCTTGATTAGAATAAGACAGTCAGGATAAAGAGCTGTGCACACCAGTAGTACTTTGTATTCTCTGATACACAGTTCTCAAGTTAAGCATAAAGAGGCTCAAGACTCTTCCATATAAAGGATATATTCAAGCTATGTGAACAAGCTGTGACTCAGCTAGTCTTTTCCTGTTGCTGTATGAGAAAGCAGAAAAGTCAAATTAACTTGAAGACATGTTCTTGAAATATTACGATATTTTCAGTTTATTTCCACAACATTTCTGGGCAGCCTATTCCAGTGCTCTGTCACCCTTATTGTAAAAAAATTCTTATGCACATTTGTCCCAGACATCCTATGCTTCATTTTGCGTCCTTTTTCCCTTGTCCTGTTGCACTGCTGAAAAGAATCCGGTTTCATTCCTTTGCCTCCTACACATTAGACATTTACATATATTAATCAGATTCCCTCTCAGTCTTCTTTTCTCATGGCTGAACATACCCATGGCTTTTCCTCACAAGAGAGGTGCTCCAGACCCTTTACCATCTTCGTGTCCCTCTGCTGGACTCTTTCCAGGAGATCCCTGTCTTTTTTTTTGTACTGGGAGGCCCAGAACTGGACACAATATTGCAGGTGAGGCCTCACCAAGGCAGAGTAGATAGGGAGGATCACCTCACTCGTTTGGCTGGCCACACTCTTTTTAATGCGTCTCAGGATCCCCATTGCCCTTTTTGGCCACCAGGGCACGCTACTGGCTTGTGTCCAACCTGTCATCCATCAAGGCACCCAGGTCCCTCTCCTCAGAGCTCCTTTCCAGCAGGTCATTTCCCAGCCTGTATTGGTGCATGCAGTTATTCCTCCCTAGGTGCAACACTCTACACTTGCTTTTGTTAAACCTCAACTAGTTCCTCTCTGCCCAGAAATCACATTATGTTATAGTGTTCTATATTATTTATGAGGAAATAAAGATTCTGTAAAATAGTGTACTATGCAGTGTTACACAAAGGTAGTGTCCCTTTTCCAGTCTAGGGAAGGCACAGATTTCTATCCTACCCATGGATATATAAAATATTTTTATTTTCTGTAGTTGCATAGCTTTTCCTTAGTTTTCAACTAATCTTTATTAATTTACTTGTTCAAATCTTTGGTGATGGATAGAAGTCATTATCAATTACTTCGCAGCACATAAGAGCCAAAAACCTAAGTATGCAAAAAAATCAGAGAACATTATTGCTCTTCAAACTCAGTTTGGCTTGGTGCCATGATCACTGCCTTGGGGAGCCTGTTCTCTACCTTCCTGTTCCCTACCCACCCTCTGGTGAAGAACTTTTTCCTGATATCCAGTCTCACCCTCCCTCATTTCAGCTCTGTGTTGTTACAGTGGATCCTATTGCTGTCACCAGAGAGCAGAGATCAGCACCTGCCCCTCATCTCCTCTTGTGAGGATGCTGTAGGCCTCCATGTTCCTTCTCATCATTCTCCTCTTCTTTAAGCTGAATAAATCAAGAAACATCAGCCACTCATCATGCCTTGCACTCCAGGCCCTTCACAATTTTTACATCCCTCTTTTGGGTGCTCTTTAAATGCTTTATGTCCTTTTTATATCATGGTGTTAAAAACTTCACACATTATTAGAGATAAGGCTGTGTCAGTATAGAGCAGAGTGGGAAGATCACTTTCCTGTTCTGGTTAGCTATGCCGGTTCCAAAGCATCCCAGCATATGGTTGCCTATTTAGTTGTCAGGACACACTGTTAACTCTTACTCAATTTGCCATCCAACAGTACCTATATTCAGGGTTGCCCTGTCCTAGATGCAGAATTCATCACTTGTTTTTGAATCTCAGACTCCAAGGAATTAGTATTTGCCAGTCCTCCAATTGTCAAGATTTCCTTGCAAGCTTGGCCTCTCTACGCTTGAGGAAATCAACAGCTCTTCCCAGTTTAGCAGTGTTCACTAACTTACTTAATGTGTATTTGTGTCCTGCATTCTGACCGTTTATACAAGCACTGAAGAGAACTGTACCTAAAATGGAGTGTTGTGGAACAACATTAGTGGGTGGACACCAGACAGATGCCACCCCATTTACTATAACCCTTTAATCCTAATCTATCACAAATTGTTCACCTGTTGCATTACATACTTGTCTAACAGTATGCTGCTTGTTATGTTCAGAAGAATGCTTTGAACAGCAGCATTAAAAGCTTTACTGAAATGCAAAAAAGAATTACATCTTCTGGCTTCACTTGGTCAATCAGGTGGGTAAATTTGCCACAGAAGAAAGACGTTTGTTAAACAGCACTTGCCTCTTGTCAATCCGTGTTGGTTTCCACCAGCAATAGTGTTCTCCATTGTATCAGGCTCTGTAACAACAAAAATCTAAAATTCACAAATGAAAGACTGCTAAACTATTTTCTCTTGGTTTTAAGTGTGAGGAATGGTCCCAAACTGATACCTCCTATTTTGTTGGCCCATGACATTAGGGACAGATTTTGGTGGTCAGCAGAGATTGAATTTTCCCACCAATATTGCACTGCATTTTGTTGCCCAAAAGACAGCAGCAGAGAGATGTCTGGCATGGAAGAGCATATGAAGCAAAAGTGTGCAAGTGAATTTCTCCATGAAGAATAAGAGGCACACACTGACATTCAGTGACACTTTCTGAGATCAAACATGGAAACAAACGGTGGTGATTTTCAGTAGTGGCAACAGTGATAGTGGGTCACCTCTATTGATGCAGATTTTTAATGAGCATAGTATGCAGGCTCTAGTTCACTATGTTTTAGAATGTTGCTTTGTGACTGGGAATTTGTTCTTTCAAATAGTGTTATTGTCCTTTTTGTACCAATTGTAATTTTCAAGGAAACAAACAGCATACATTAATTTCAGAGCAACTTACATATGTATCTGAGAGAAAAGAAACTGTTATTTAAATAATCTCAAGCATGTATAAACTTTGTTATATATAGTCCCATTGTAAGTGTTCTACAAGAAAATACTGAAGATCATACATTATCAACAAGATTCTACATAAGAAAATACTTACAAAGGAAACTGTAGTTGAGCTGTAAGTGATAGACTGCAATAGGGAGAAAAACAAAATTTCATAGATATGGAAAAAGAAAAAAACAAAATTCTGTTAAAATTTCAAGATACATATTCATGGGAATTATCATTGAACAGTAGAATTGATTTTTCATTTAGCAAGGAAGAGATGATCTAGAAAGATATTTGTCATGGAAATCCAGGGTTAAAGGAAGATCTACAGGTACCAAGTGACATCTAATTC
This sequence comes from Odontophorus gujanensis, assembly GCA_013399175.1. NCBI lineage: Eukaryota > Metazoa > Chordata > Aves > Galliformes > Odontophoridae > Odontophorus > Odontophorus gujanensis. The sequence goes on along the minus strand of VXAB01007538.1, from coordinate 27,139 downwards.
AAATTTTTCTCATAACTTTGTTAAAGATATTTTTTGTAATCTAATTTCAAATATATTTTTATTTTAAGGCCTTCTACTCTTGATGTTAGAAAACAGCGCCACTAGCTTCCCATCAGTTGACACCTCATGCTTTGTACAGCTTATTCAACCCCTCTCCATGGACTCTACTGCAGGAAAGGGAAGCTCTTACTTGATATTTAGGAATTTATTGAACCAGTTATTAGTTTATTAGTCTGGATTCATGTTTGTTGCAATAGGTAAAATGCCAGTGCAAAAAGAAAACAGTCTACATTTTTGAAGCATGACTGATCATTTTTCCTGTGGTAATAAGCTCTTCTTTGTGAAGGAAATAGCAAATTATTATTAGTTCATTTGACAGAAAATTGTAAATGCAAAGAAAATAAATATAAAATAATAAATATGCTCCCTTCGCCAGATCTTACTGCCTATAATATCGGAGATTCTGGTAATACTAAGAAGCTATTAAACTGAGCAGAATAGTTGAACTATATAATCAGTTGAATATTCGTGGTTAGCTGTCATAGTTATCTCTAGATCTATCTGTGTTCATGACAGGGGGACAGCAGGCCTGCAGACTCACTAGCCCAGTAAAAGGGGTAAAGGGCTTGACAATGTTTTACAGACTGGTTCCATGACTAATGGGTCATGGGGACACACACACCCACACCTTGGGAGAGAGGAAATGGGAAAAGGGGAAAGGGTAGGGAGGTGGGCCTAAAAAACAAAACAGTGGCAATGATTTGAGGAGGAAAACTACTTTATGATACTGGAATGGAAGATAGCACAATATAACACAATACAATTGGAGCTGAAGCTAATGAAACAAATAAAATGAGAGAGTGTCCAAAACCAAAGGACTTACTCTAATGCTGAGGGAGCACACAAACACAGATGAGCAGAAAGGGGAAAAAGGGATGTCTCATGACTTGCATAACAGTTATATCTTTCCCTCTGAATGGAAAATGGAAATGGAACAGTGAAAGTCTTCTGGGAGATGTAGTTCTTCTCTCTTGAGAACCAGGCACATGGAAATATCAATAATACATGGAACTGGAGCATTAACTCTTTAACTCCAGTGCCTTACATGATGTTATAATGTGGAATAATAGTATCAAAAAATCATAAAATCATGACATTAGCTGAAAAAAATCTGGCCCATACTTCAGAGTCTTCAGCATCTTGATGTATAAAGAGTTTAGCAGTTCCTTTATGAGAACAAAATGGCTATGATAGAATCAATACTTGCTTCCGAAAACCTTGAGAGAAGACTTTATCTTTGGTCAGTTTAGTAGAGCATGGATTTATGATCTGACTTGTCAGAAGATGTTGCAATATTCTGTTGCAGTATTCAAAGAACATTTTAAACAAATGAAGCTAATTTTTTTAAAGGATAGATATCTTTAAAACATGGCTTTCATACTCTATCCAGCCAGTATACTATAAAAATCTACAGGAATTCTGCAGGAATATGTAAGAAGAAATAAGAGTGTTAACTGTGGATAATTAATAGAAATTCAAATTTTACTTTTCTATTACTTTTTTTTTTTTTTTTTTTTTGCAACTTCTGTCTTTAAAAATGATATGATGTACAGAGAGGGAAACTCTCTTCCCAAACTTGCAACACACACTGTCTCAACCAACCACATCTTTTCAGTCAGTAGATGTCCTTTTCTTCCATTTCTAATATTAAATCTAATCCCCCATCTTGTGTAGTCAAGCCTCATTGTTCTTGCTGTGAAGAGAATCTTTTGCTGAGCAGGATGCCTACCTCTAACAAATGGAAATGAAATATGGAATAAAAATAGTTTGCAGAATCATTCAGGTTGGAAGCAATGCATCCTTTTCTTAAACTAAGCTTCTTTTTTGTTCCTACCTTCACTCTCCCAAAATTTTAACTGAATGGATAGCCCTGAGTTTCTTTCCACTGGAAAAACACATAAATAAATGTATTGGCTTTCCTTGATAACTGTCATTCTGATTCTTACTTGTTTTGATACATTTTTAAATGAATAAATACTTATTTTGTATTTTCACTTTTTCATCAGACAGTAATTCAGTTAGGAAGATGTCCTTACCTTGAAATTGCATATTTTTTAGATTACACTTGAATCTCATTTTAGATGGCAAAAAATTTATTTATTTTATACAGCATTTTACATTTCTACAATTATGCATCAAGAAAGAATAGAACAAACTATTATACCTACAGCAATCCTCTTGCAAGAAAAAACACAACAACAACAACAACAACAACAACAAAAAAAAAGGTTTGGATTTGCCCAGCTGTGCAAGGTATGTCTAAAAGAGGCTTAGTTTTTTTGTTGTTGTTACTAAACGCTTGCATGTAGCTGTTCATTTATGACTTAAAGATCTCAAGATTGACAGAATTATGTAATAATACAATTGAATTTGAAAATAATATAGAAACTCTGAAGAAGCAGGTACTTCTCTGTTTTCAGCTAGTTGCAGCAATGATCTTGTCAGCCTTCAAAATAAATCATGTAGATAGATATTTGACTTGATTTTGCAGGACTGGCCATTTAGGTTGTCATTTATTTGTTTATTTTCAGTCCTTTCACCAGTCCTGCTCTCACTGAGCAAGAAAACTATAGCCTTCAGTGAAAACAAAAGTAACAGTGTTGTTTTCTGTCATATGTGTCAGAAAGAGATAACAATGAAAGCTGTTTTGACCCATTTCTACCTGTTTCAACTATCAATCACAGGCGCAAAAATGTATTTTGCCGTTTGTATCCATAAAATACCATAGCCTTCCATCTTGGATTTGAACATATTGCTACCAGTCAGGAAATCATGCTACGCGTAGTATAGTATCTGTGTTTGAATAAATCATCAATAAAGATTTTCAGAGGATACAAACTCTATCTCCCAGTTATATCATGTTTTCTAGAAAGAAAAAAAGAAAGCAAACAAATCAAAACACCTTAGTTTTTCTGCAATCTGTTCACATGGAATATCTGTCCTTGTCTACTTACTGATCAACGTTACATTTGAAGGACAAGTTTTACACCCAATATAATGAAGATTCAACTAGACAAATGATCTGCCCTCATTTAACAAGGTAACCATGAGCTAGGCCATGCATACCTATGTGAGAAGGTGGAAGAAAATGATTTTTGGCTCAAAGCTTATTCAGTGGCACCTGTCCAAGACATAATCTGCTTGGCAAGCTTTTGTAGTTGATGTTTACCATGATCACAGAGGTAGGAGAAACATACACATCTGGGCAACCAGGAGAAATCATTTTCAGCTGTTGCTTCTTTTGGGCATTCAAGCTGACTTATATAGGGGTCACCTTGGAGGAGAAGATCACATACAGTCGAAGTGCGTACCTAGCAGCTCTCCATGCAACAATCACATGATCAATAGCCAATTGCTAATGGAAAGAGCACGTGCTACGAATATGCTTGTACCCCTGACAACTAAAGGAAGCATTGCTGTCAGCACTGATGAACCAAACAGAAATGCTCCTAACAACCAGCTGCTGCCCCTGGCAACCAAAAGGACACTAGGAAGAGGATAAAAACCTGCGGAGTTCCAAGGCGTAATGGGTACCGCCTCCACTGAACCTCAGCTGTGCAGAACAGTGAGACACTGCTGACTGCAGCCCCCTGTGGAGTAAAGAGATGTGGCTGGATCTGTGGTGGTGACTGTACCCACTTTATAACTAATTTGCAGGGATTTTTCTCTTTGCTGTCACTTCCTTTCCCATCTTACCTGTGTTCCTTAGCTACTTAGAATTTGTAATAAACCAGTTGGACATTTGGCCTTATTTGATATTAGTCTCCCTCCTGGTATATATTTATATCATAGAATCATAGGATGGCCTGGGTTGAAAAGGACCTCAAAGATCATTTTGTTTCAACCCCCCTGCCATGGGCAGTCGCCAACCACTAGACTACCCAGAGCCACAACCAGCCTTGCCTTGAATGTCTCCAGGGATGGAACATCCATAACTCTCTGAGCAACCTGTTGCAGTGCACTTCCACCTTCTTAGTGAAAGACTTCCTTCTAATATCTGACCTAAATCTGCTCTGTCTTAGTTTAAAAACATTCCCCCTTGTCCATCTCATCACTATCAACCCATCTCCTTCAGCAACAGGAGCAAGACAATATAAAACTTGTAGCAGTCCAGTACCTCACATACTCATTTTGGTCTATATGTAAATTTTATGAAGCCTCTTACATGACTCCCTATATTAATCTAAGAGCATAGTTTGGGAAATCTGGAAGGGATTAATTTTAAGAAGGCTTGTGTCTTCAAAAGTTTTGAAATAAGTGTTTGAAGTTAAGCATATTAAAAAAAAAAAAAAAAAGTCATGAGCTGAAAAATGCTCTGAATGCTCTGGAAAACTGAAATACATCAATCTGCATTTACAGGCTATTCCAGAGCTTCAGAAAAGAACATCGAGATCAAGAGTGCTAGGAACTATTCCACTTTTCAGTGCTGCATTTGTATTATCTTCAAGAACAGACATACAAGACAAGCACATCTGGTCTAATGTGCTTTCAGAAGAGTAAAAAGTCCCAATAGAGAAACAGTTCAGTGCAGATACCATTGCTATCTCTTCAAATTCCTGGATTATGATACTTCTAGTTGCTACACATGTGTGGATATGAGATCAGAGCTTACCCATTGTGTAAAGATATTTTACACCCATATAAAAGAGCTTATTTCACAAATGAACAAGCCAAAGGTTTAGCTTATTTGAATATCTGAATGAGATCCAAGACAGATTTAATTGAATATTCATTTCACACAGTTTAGCCAACTGAATTTCTTAAATAAATTGATCCCATGAGTAACAGTATATGTGTGTGGATAATAAATACCAAAGTACCTTCAACTGTGTTCTGCAGAAAGTGGAAAAAGAATGACAGAAGAATGTAATTTGCACCCTAGCACACAGAAGTTTTAGAGTGCACTATCTACGTTGTGAAAGTACTACATGATACATAAATTTTGCCAGCTGTCTGGAGGTTAACATCTTTATCTACTGATGCACCAATGTACTGTCATTTCTATATGGATTGTCCTCTAGCCATATTGATCTTCTTCTTCTTTTTTTTTTTTTTTCATGTCATACTTTATCAGAAGTTAAACAAACAAACAAACAAACAACTTTCTAGGCTGTAGGATTTAATAAAATATACTCATTTATTACTGTGACATAGTTCTGAATTTCTTCCCCCTTACAGTTATTTGCAAACTCTCACTGTGGAGCAGTAGAACACTGTATGTCAATGTTTTACAGGCAGGTTTGGCCCGGTTCTGTGACAGTTGGTGTGGGGGACCCACAGACCCATGCCCCAGGAAAGGGGAAGGGGAAAAGGGGAAAAGGAAAAGGGAGATGGGCATAGAAACAAAACAGCAGCAACAATCTGAGAAGGAAAGCTAATTTACTAAATAAGATTTCAGAAAGCAAAATCACACAATATAATACAATATAATTGGAATTTAAGTTAATCAAGTAAAATGAACAAGAGAGAGTGTTCAATAAACCAAAGACCTTATGCTAAACACTGAAGGTGAGACAGCAACGAGCACCCGCTGCTGAGTTGATCCCAAAGGAAAGAGAGAGGGGCAATCCCGTGACCAGAGATAGTTTTTATCTTTCCCTCTGAGCGGAAACACATAAAAATACAAAGCATCGCACAGTCCTCTGGGGAATGTAGTTCTTCTCTTCTGAGACAGATACACCCATAACTATTGATGTTCTATGGAGCTGGAACAATAGCTCTTTAACTCTTAATACATTACATGATGTTATGATGGGGAATACCAATACCAAAAATCATAAAACCATGACTGTATCAGTACAAGATGTAGTACCTTTTGCAAGAGTGTGCATGTAGATGTACTTCCGACATGTTCTGCCCTGATCATCTTTTTCTGTTGCTTTAGTCTTGGTAGACTTCTCATATAAGCATTACCCAACAGGTCTAAATAGTCATCCTCATAGGAAAAAAATGGAGAATATATTTAACACTGCTGCTGTTCTTTATATCAAACGAATTACTATTGTGATTTTTGCCTTTCTGTGCTTGCTACATAAACTACATAAGGCAGAAGATGCTTGTACTTCCAAAAAAGTGGGAAGAAAACCTCCCTCCATATATTCTTCATTTCCCAGTGTGGTGGGCTGACTTTGGCCAGGAGTCAGTTATAAATCCATCTGTTCTTTCAGTCCTCTTCCCTTAACAGGATTAAGTGAGAGGATAAGATGAAAAAGTTCAAGGGTACCCCTGTACAAGAGATATAAACATGTACTAGAAGGGGACCAGTGGCCTGCAGAGAATGGGAGCATTTTTCCTATCGGAATGGCTGAAAGAGCTGGGACTGATTCATCTGAAAGAGGAATAGAGGGGATTTTATCAGTGTGTAAATAATTGAAGGATGCAAAGATTATAGTCAAGTTATTTTCAGTGGTGGCCAACGTTATGACAAGAAGTGTCCCACTCTGCACAACATGGAAGCCATGGACAATGGAGGGTTACAATCTGTCCGTAACAGTTAAATTTTGCCACTCCTTCTTACTCACACTTCTTTCCCTGTTGCCATATGGGTCCTTCCATGGGAGAAGGACACCATTAAGGGAATATCTGCCTGCCCCTGCATGGGTTCCTCCACTGTCTGCAGGGTGAATTCTCTAGAATTATTGCCTCCATGAGCTTCAGGGAAATCTTCTCTGGTGCCCAGAGCAGCAGCTTCCCTCCATTTTCTGACTTCTTGTTCACAGGGTTGTTCCTCAATTTGTTTTCCTTCTCACTCTGCCATGTGGCTTTCTACTCTTAGAAACATTTTCAGAGAGGTGCCACATTTGGGCTTCACTGCGTCTTGTGGTGGGTTCATTGTGGAGCTGGCAGGAACCATTTGAAATGGGTAGTGTCTGGTACAGGACAGCCTCTGTTTTGTTTCTTACACAGGCCTCCTTTAGCTTCACTCTGTTCCATGAACACTGGATGCAAACTCAGCATAGCTAGTATCACTTTCTAATTTCTGTTTGTTGTGTGATGCATGTTGACCTACTTACAGTGTATATAGTAGTAGCCTCTTGCTTGAAAGTACACTGGTAAAATTCTCCAGTTTATATATCAGTAAACTTTGTTACCATTGCCTGTAGACCTTCTCAAGCAATAACCACCACTGATGGCTGTGGTGGCTGCACCTTAAGCAGGCAACCATCAGGGCAGTAATGATGGATGCAACTGTTCATGGCTGCGTCCGATTAAAAGTGGACTTGGAGAAAACATGGCAACAGGAAAGACAAGAACTAGTATATGAATATGCACTTGCATAGCTACAGGGCTGTTCAGTGTCTCATTAAAGCTAAATTTGGAAGGAACAAACATTCATTCAGACTGTTTTTTTCAGTCTGCTGTGTTCATTATCAGAGCTTAGAATTGCCTTTCAGCTTAACTTAAGAACTCTCAGATCCTAGTGATGAGAGACTTTCCACATAAATTATCTTTTCTGGGTGAAGAACTTTCTAATATAAATATCCTATGCAAAATCCTTCCTGATACTCTCCCTCACAACAGCCTTCTGGATACACTGTCCAAACAGTGAGATAAACAAGTTTGCTCTATGCTAGGTCATAAAGTAGCTGAATGTTATCGATCAAAGTGTGCTAGTGAATGGTAGTGAGTGATATTGTGTACAGCTCAATCCAAGGGCCAGAACTGTTCAACATTTTTATGGATGATATGGTTGCAGGACCCATCCTCACCAAGTTTACTAATGACCTGTACTGCAAGACAGTGTTGACTCCCTGGAGGGATGAGAGTCTTGAAGAGGGTTGTAGACACTATGGAGATTCACTGATAGTTTTAAATTCAAAAGAGGAAAATGTAGGGTTCTCCATCTGGGATGGAGTTATGTTGAACACAATATGGACTTGGAGACAAGTGTCTGGAGAGCAACCTTGCAGAAAGAGATCTGGAGGTGGTGACTGACAGCAGGCTCAACATGAACGAGCAGTGTGCTGCGGTAGCCAGGAGAGCAAAGAACATTTTGGAATGTGTTAAGCACAGCGTAGCAAGACAACAGAAATGGTTCTTCCACAACACTTCCATTAAGTGTTGTTCTGGCCGCACCTTGAATATTATGTGTACTTCTGGGCTCCAGAATGTTAAAAGGAAGTTAAGATATGTGAATGCATACAGATAAGGGCAACAGAACCAGTGAAAGTGTTGGAGGGCATGACCAATGAGGGGAGGCCAAACACTCTTGTGTTCTGTTTCTGAGGAGGGGAAATGTGGAGAGAGGCCAGTCATTTTTCCATGGTATGTTATGACTGGATGCCTGGAGACAGTTCAAAGCTATGCGGAGTGATACTTGGACAAGATAACTCTAGAGAGCTTGCAAGTGTTGAACTATAGTTTGACCAGTATTCTCAGTAATATACTGTAACTTTTGATTAGCCCTGAAGTGGTCAGGCTGTTGAAGGTTCCTTCCATCTGAATTCTTTATTCTTCTCTTCTCTTCTCTTCTCTTCTCTTCTCTTCTCTTCTCTTCTCTTCTCTTCTCTTCTCTTCTCTTCTCTCTTCTTTTTTCCTTTCTATTCCATTCGTCTTCTCTTCTCTTCTCTTCTCTTCTCTTCTCTTCTCTTCTCTTCTCTTCTCTTCTCTTCTCTTCTCTTCTCTTCTCTTCTCTTCTCTTCTCTTCTCTTCTCTTCTCTTCTCTTCTCTTCTCTTCTCTTCTCTTCTCTTCTCTTCTCTTCTCNTTCCATTCCATTCCATTCCATTCCATTCCATTCCATTCCATTCCATTCCATTCCATTCCATTCTATTCTATTCTATTCTATTCTATTCTATTCTATTCTATTCTATTCTATTCTATTCTATTCTATTCTATTCTATTCTATTCTTCCTCTCCTGTCCTGTCCTGTTCCGTTCCGTTCTTTCTGACTAGAAACAAATCTTTTTGCATTTTTTTTAAATTCCTTCTCCAGAAATACAGGAAAGAAAGAGATAAAGAAGTAAAGAGAAAAAGACAAAGGTTGTAAAGAAACATCACCAATGTTCAAATTCAGTGCACTAAATTAAGATTATGCTAGGAATGCTACAGCAACAAAATCTGCAAAAACACCAGATCCACATTCCTTTGGAAACTTGTTTGTCAGAACCATTCATTGTGAAAGAAAACAGTGCATATGCTTTAACTAAGCAGTGTAAGACTTCAGCTGCATTATTATTTTTTTTGGTTCTGGGCACAACTTTAACTTGGGCAAATGCAAAAACCTCTGGGCCTGTAAACAAGATAGAAAATACAACTGTGGGGAAATTGCTTTCAGTGTCCCTCACATGGGAGCAGTCACAAAGCCAGACAGTGAACAAAGAACCACTGAAAATACTGCATCTGAAATACCAGTTTTCCTTGAAATCAAATAGTTTATGAGAATATAAATAGAAATATAAAAGGAAATGATTTCACTTTCTCACATTCATGGATGAGACAGGAAATATTTCCCTCAGGTATAAAAATCTCTCTTCAGTTGAAAAATCATTTTAATGAAAAATTATGGCAAATAAAAATAAAAATTCTGGGCAGAAGATGAAATGTAAATTAATCTACTAATTTCAGTCCTACTTATAAAGAAATACTGGAATATTTGTGCAAGAAATCATTATTGAAATTCTATTACTGGATTAATTCTCACAGGTAAGAGTAAGGTCACTTTTCAATATGCTTTAACACCTGAACCGTACAGGTTCACTTTACACTTGGAACAGTTAAGAAAACTCTTTCTTCTTATGAAAAAGGAAATTTGGTCAAGCGCTTGACAAGATAACAGATTTCCTTTGGTAAATATCACATCTCCTGGGATGAAACTGAAAGAATAAAATAAATACTGTATTTAAAAACAATGACACTAAAACATATAAAATATCCAAGGAGGAAAACATAGATGACACAAATTTTCTGATGAGATTTAAAATGAAGGAAACCTAATATACACACTAAGAACCACTATATTATGTTTACATATATACGTTAAGTGCATATTTATACATAAAATGTACATTTGTGTATGCATATATAGAAGAAGTTAGCCAAAGGTTATTTCATAAGAAATAAATGAGTGTTAAATAAAAGAGTTCTGTTTTTGTTTCTTTACATTTGACACAGAAAAGCAGAAAATGAAATAGAGTGATATAAGAAACCTAGCCTCTGAAATGCTTGTTTTATATTCCAAGTTCTGTCCGAAGGATCATAGAATAGGTAAAGTTGAAAGGATGCCTTTTAAGTTTTATCCAACAGCTCCTCAAGCAGTGTTACCTATGGCAGGTTGCCCAGGACCATGTCCAGACAGCTTTTGAAGATATCCAAAAAAGGAGATTCCACAGGCTCTTTGGGATTGCGGTGTTCAGTCAGCCTCATGCTGTTTCCTTATTTTTAGATAGAATTTCCTGTTTTTCCATCTGCACCTCTTGTTCTGGCACTAGGCACCACTGAAAAGATTCTAATTTCATCCTCCTTGCACTTTCTCTTCAAGTATGTATATATATTGATAAGATTCCCCCTGAGCCCTCTCTTCTGTAGTTTGAAGAGCTCCAGCTATTTCTGCTTGTCTTCAGTTGACAGATGCTCCAGTCCCCTCATCATCTTAGAGGTTCTGTTGGACTTTTTCCATTATCCATGTGTCCTTAGTACTGAGGAACCCTCAAATAGACAAAGTACTGAAGGTACAGGCTCATGAGTTCTTAATAAAGGGGAAGGATCAACTCCCTCTATCTGCTGACAGTGGATTGCCCAACACAGTTCAGAATACCATTAGCTTAGTAAAAAGGGCGCACTGCTTTTTCATGTTCAACTTTGTATACCAGAACCCTCAGGTGCATCTCTGTCAAGTTATTTTTTTCAGCTGGGTGACCTCCAGGACATACAGGTGCCTGATTTTGTTTCTCCTCTGATGCATTTCATGTTGCACTTCATGAAGTTCTTGTTAGAATATTTCTCTGAACTATCAAGTTCTCAGTGTTTGGAAACACAACTATCTGGGATATCAGTCAGTCTTCCTAGTTTTTATCTTCAGCAGACTTGCTGAAGGAGTACTCTGCCCCATCATCCAGATTATTCATGAAGATATTAAACAGAATTGAATGCAGAATTGAACCTGGAATATGCTGTTAGTTGCAGGCCTCTAATGTGATTTCAGCAACTCTACCAGTATCAATCTGAGTTATAACTTCATCACAGTGTAGTTGTTACTGATGTCAAGAAAGACCTTAAATAACCCTTGGGAGGAGCAAAGACTATTTGTTAGGTACCCTGACACCAGGTTTAATCTTCTGCCACGAATTTTACTCTTAGAATTCCCCTTAGGTTAAAGATAAAGAATATCTACACAGATTGATGCAAAGACAACTGAGTTATTTAACTATCAACCTGAATAGACAAGAGCTTTTGTGTAAGGACTGCAACAGGTTTGGAAGGAAGACAGAAATCTTATCAACATCCTGTGTCTCTAACAGTTCTGAGTTTACTAACCTTTCTGACATTTATCTGACAAAACGAAGCAGAAGATTGTCCTCTCTTTTTACACTTATGTAGACAAACTCTCAGTATACTGTAAAGAAAGGGTTTACTAATTAGTGTTGTTATGACTTTGGCAAAGAGAAAGGTGGAAATAAAGGGAAAGCATCCAGTTTACCACTGGAGATTTGTACTCTTTGATATTGTTTGAACTTCATTTGTCACTGCATGATGAATCTCTGCAGCTGACTTTTCAAAGTTTGTTCTGAACATATACCTACACTCACTGATGGATCCAGTCAGACAGTAGAACAGGATGAGAAATATATGGGAATTCTTGTTTGAATTACAAATGCTCTTTTTGTGCATTGGATACATCAACATGTAGAAGGTATACCGTCCAAGCGAAAGATGTATTCAAGCTTAGCTGATAACTGAGTTTAAGTCTGGGAAAAACTTAAATGCTAACTTAGAATACTGGGTAGGCAAGTCATTATATGCAAATAAAAAGATCAGTATTATACAGTTTGTGGGCAGAATATGGAAATGATATTTGAGTATTTCATAGAAGCTTTCAGAGAAAAGGAACAATTATGGACAGTGAAAGAGAAATAAAAATTAAGAAGGCAAGAAGCATCCCTTCAGAACTCTATAGAAGTATCACATTTTTGAGGTCTTTCAGCTCTACCATGGAGGATAGATATCTCAGATAGCTACATTAAGTCAGATTTCTTATTCACTTTAGTCAAACCCTCATGACTAAAGGAATAATTTCAGTGATTTATCAACCACTGTAGATCACATATAGTGTGAGAAACACTCAGCTTGTTTTTCATGGCTTACTTGTTGATCCTGAATTTATATTGTTTGATTCTCTATCATTCTATGAAATTACAATTTTGTGCTATTTTATAATGAATGATGTCGATGTGTACTTATAGAAAATTAAATTCTTTGACTGTCAAAATAGCTGTCTTATGTATACATTAATGTTTCTCTTACAAACATCATAAAGAAGGCAAGGTCAAAATATAATACATACTAGAATAACATAAGACAATGTATATATCATCAACAGAGTTTATTTCATACATTTTTCTGTCTCCTTTTGAAAACAAACAAAAAAAAATCCAAGTATGTAATTAAATATTTGAACTCTATGATAATTCTGTAGGCATATATAATTATAAATTTTGCCATAATATGACAGAACTATTTACATTTCCTTTGATAAAATTCTTCAAAATTCTGAAACAGAAAAGCAAATACATAACTTTTGCTTCAGTAATAATTTGTGTAGAAGAACAACCCATATATATTGCCAGCATATAATTAGCCTTCCATACATTTCACAATTTACTCCCAGCAATTATGAGATTAAAACCATCACATAAACTATTCTTCTTTAAATACATCATTTTTTTTAATCAAACAAATATGATGACTAGCCCAGTCCCCCAGTGACACTGGGGAAACAGGACAGTGTTGGTGGCATTTCACAAAAGAAGCATGTGTAAAAGCAGGTCTTTAATGGAAGATCCAGTGGTCTCAGTTGAGGGGTATGTTTGGAGGCTTATACATAGTCTCTGTAGGTTAGAGAAAATAACCTTTGTAAAAAAAAAAAAAAATACTGATAGTGTTAACTAATTTGTTGCATTGTTTCTCTAGACCTCAGACTTTATTATCTAGGGTTTCTAGACAGTAACATTCAGTTTCCCATTTCATAACTTCCAGATTTGACAGCTATAATCAATATCATTCTCCTTCACAGGGAGTGCAGGAAAAGCTCCTCTGCAATTTACTCCCAGGTCAGTGATTAAGTTATGATCAACACTAACATTTGAAATGATAGCTGGCAATAAAATAAGTACTCCATATTGGTATTCATTTTCAATAGATGCAATCCTTTATTTTACCAGAGTAAAACTAAAGGGAGTTAAAAAAATATTAACTAGAAAACCAACCAACCAACCAAACAAAAAAACACATAAAACCTACCTAATCTACAAATATTAGCAACCACTACTTGGAAATAGTCAATTATCAAAAAAGGATAAGCATTTGATGAAAATGGAATAGAAAACCCTTACAGAGGAAACGGAATAAAAACAGTTCAAACAGAAGCTGTGAATTTGTAAAATGTTTGCCAGTATTCTTTTGAAGTGTGGACTTTTGGGACAATATTAATAAATTCGATAAACATTTTACTTGTATGGAATAGATTTATGGAATTTTACTGTTTTCAGTGAAATATAACAGCTCTGCCAGATCTATGCTCTGTGAGTGTGTAACATTAGCCTATGATTTTTGCAGCCTTTCTTGTGCTTCCTTTGAAGTACCAAAATATCTGAAGAAGACAACTTGTGGTGATGACTAGTTGGTTGGGCATCTGAGCCAGCAGTGATACTGATCTAGTTCATGAACTCAGAAACACCAGATAGGTGTTTGGCTCCATCCAGCTTTTACATTACAATCTGTTTTCTTTTTCCGACTACATGGGAACTCGTGTGTTTGTGAAGTGCTTACCATGACTGAACACCAACTTCATTTACATCCTTCAGAAAGTATTAGACTTTGAGACCAAACTTGATTCTCAAAAGTCAGAAGCATATCAATCTTCATCTATTTTTGTATAATTCCTTTCAGTGAAAAAAAATTTTGTTCTCTTGTCTCCATGTATGAGAACAGAGACATTTCTAGGGTGTTTTAACTTGCAAGATTTGAATTCTAGATCCAATAATACATTTGAATACATAATGAACTACTTTTATTGGCAAGTAAAGGTTGTTTGCTTTTTCCTTCTACAATATTTGCTACTATTTCTGACAGAAGCAAGCTGACTACATTTTGGGTTCAAAGCTTCCTACTTATAGTGTAGATGCAAAATGATCTCTGTTCATTACAATGTCCAATTTGCAGGTTATACAGCTATACAGCAGATGTTTCCTCCATCATTACGTTAGTGCTAGAAAAATATTCTGGATTCTACTACAGTAGAATAATAGGTGGAATTGGAAAGCAGAACAAGCTTGTTTAAAACACACAGGATAGTGTAAAGAGATAATTATTTGGATGTCAGTATAACTACATTATTCAAATGCTTCAGGTTTTTAGTAAAATAACATTCCAAATACTTTCAGTCAATAGCACAATACTTTCTTGCTTAAAAATAAAATGAAATAAAATAAGTTAAATGAAGAAAAATAAAATAAAAGAGAATGAAAAAAAATACAAAACAAAATACGTAATACAAAATACAAAATGCAATAAAACTTGACACGGATTTTAAAGACATCCTTTAGCTGTAGATAAATGTTATACTCTGTCAGTCTTTCACATCTTCACGTACAGTGGCAGAATAAGTAGTACCATCAGTTCACATCTGTGAAACTGCTTTTAAAGTTATTCTCGGCAGCACAAGTAATATTGATACAATTTTAATGTATTCATTTACCAATTTGATACTGTGCTATTATCGAAGTTTGTTTGTTTGAAGATGCTAAATTTTAGAGTACCACAATGCAAAGTTATTTCAGAGAACTATACAACCTCTTGCACAGGTTATATAGAGATTTATAGGTGTAGATGATATAGACATCAGTGACAATATAGATGACACAGATACTGATATAGATGATATAGATACAGATATAGATATTAATTTTATTGAAGAAGGATTCCATTACCACTGGTAGGCTGGCTTATACATCAGCAAATTTGCTTTAAAAACAAAATGAAACAAACAAACGAACAAAAATTCAGAGTACAATTAATGATCATCCTGCTTATGATTTGGGGAAAAGGCTCATATTCACGTTTAAAGCAAAAAGGACCTATGATTTCTATAAACTTTTCAGTGCTTTTCTTAAACAGTGATGGTTACACACTTCAGTTTCAATGACTACTAATCTTTTACATTACACTGCATATGTCATATTTTCTTTCATTCACTTTTATCTTAATTTCACACAGAATGGCAGAAACAGGCAGTAGAAAAAGAAATACAAATTTCAGATGGAAATTTTACCTTGTTCTGTAATCAGGACTGATTGTCAGTCAGATACTCAGTTCATCATTTTAGGAGATATCATGGTGAAAACAGTACCAAAGAACCTGGGAAACTGGGAGTTTGTTTCATTAGTTTGCATGATATGCAAATATTACTATGTTTCAACTTCTGTATCTGTTCTTTTCCTCTATAGGGGATGATTTCACATCTCAACAGCCTTTCTTAACTTTAATGATTTCAAGATATCTGTTACAAAAATATTTTTCCTGTGCGAAGGAAACGTGAATTAGAATTAGTCTCATTAAAATCCATTCACTTAAAATGTGCTAATCCATACACCATTGAATCTTTTTGTCAACATTAATTTTTTTTCACTTTGTTTTGGCCCATGCTGGATGCACAGAGTAGCAAAATCTGAAGTCAGTGCTGACTTTAAAGGGACCTCTCTAAAGACAGCTGTCTAAATAAACCTTGTATGCCACAACTTCTAACCACCTTGCACTGGTCATGTAAAATATGCTCAAGCTTAAGGTAGGCTGCAAATAAGTCCACAGAAGTCAGTGGAAAAAGAGTTTGTTAAACATTTTTGCTTTTACACTACTATCACCTTCTTAATGTGGAAATTAGGCTAAGACAATGCAAGATATTATAAGACAGTGTAACAACATATTTGTACATCTTTCTTGAATAGATAATTCTTTATTGACAATTGACATTCTTTTTTAACATCTATTTCAAAGGAATGGCTAATAGACTGTTTCCTTAGTAACAAAGCAGTATTAGAGGTAGAGCCCTCTTTCAAAACAAGCAAACAGATTAAGACTCCTTTCTATTTCCTTGGCTAGCTTTCCATGTCATGCCACTTGTAGCCTGCCTCAAAACCTGCACTATGTTAATCTACAAATTTTCATAGTTTTTGAAAACATTTTGAAACACTGTATTGTCACAGATGTTTTTACTCGTAGGCAACATCAGAACATGCAGTCTAGAGAGAAAATGAATAAAGCATCTGTCATGATTGCTTGCCACTATTTCCGTAAGTGCATTTTGACCTATGACTTTGGACTGACTCCAGAACCTGCCAAATAATAAAAATCCTCTACAAATTTGGGATATTTTACTTCTTTGACTTGAACTATGAGTGGATAATAGTCTATTTACTCAATGTAATGACACATTCCTAGAGCACATATTTTGGTATGTAAATGTGATAGTTTCACTGAAATTGATATGCCGAAGAAAGATTTTGTCTACATTGGCTCAAAATTTGCTTCTGAAGACAATACATTTGCTAATGTAGGAATGCACTTTCCACTGTCCAACTAGTAGCTATGATTAATGTCTACTTTGTAGTTCCAATTAAACTTCTTTACCACAAAGATTGACCAAATAAGTTTTGATTTCAAAAGTACTGCTTAAGAAAGAAGACGAGGGCTGCATAACACTGACATTTTATTAGAATTCATTTGTAACAAATGGAACTTGTGTCAGCAAAGAACTGATTTTCATACAGACTTTCTTTCGCCACCAATGTAACGAAGTAAGAAAATAAAAAGCACGCCTTTCATTCTGAAAAACATTTACGCGTACTACTAATTAGAGGTAATTGTATCTTTTTAACAAGCCATTTTANAATAGCATTTCCTTGTCACTGCAAGCATGTTTTTTTCCTTTTTACATGTTCCGTGTCACATAAATATAATGCCAGTGGGTTTTGTAAGCAGTTTTTTTATAGATGGGTTCAAGTAATAACACAGTTGAGTGTAGAATCAATAGGGCAGTGCATAGTACAAAGGTATAGAACGTGCAAATCTCTCTAGAGGGCCCCTCCCTTTCTCCAACTTTCCTCTCCAAT
>VXAB01007536.1:0-30632 GCA_013399175.1 Odontophorus gujanensis | reverse complement strand
CTGCTCTCCCCTCATCCATTCAGCCAGTAATTACATCGCAGAAGGCCACCAGGTTGGTCAAGCACAGTGTCCCCTTGGTGAACCCATGCTGACCACTCCTGATAACTCTCTTCTCTTCCAACTGCCTGGATACAGCGTCCAGAACAAACTGTTCCAACACCTTTCCAGGGATGGAGGTCAGTCTGACCAGCCTGTAGTTCTCCAGATCCTCCTTCTTTCCCTTTTTGAAGACCGGAGTGACATTGGCTATCCTCCTGTCTTCAAGCATCTCTTCCATTCTCCAGGACCTCTCAAAGATGACAGAGAGCAGTTCAGCAAACACCTCTGCCAACTCCCTCAGCATACATGGATGCATCCCATAGGGGTCCATGGATTTACGTACCTTGATGTTGCCTTGACGCTCTCAGACCATCTCCTCCCTCCCAGAGGGGAGCCTTCCATTCCCCAGACCCTCTCACTTACCCCCAAGGTCCATGGAGTCCTGAGGGGGAGTTCCCACAGTGAAGACAGAAGCAAAGAAGGCATTCAGCATCTCCGCCTTCTCTGCATCCCCTGTTATCGGAACACCCCCCTCATTTAGTAGGGGACCCACATTTTCCCTAGTCCTTCTTTTACTGCTGACACACTTAAAAAAACCTTTCTTATTATTTTTTATCTCCTTTGCCAAACCCAATTCTAGGTTGGCTTTGGCCTTCCCTGTCACATCCCTGGAGGCCCTGACAGCATTCTTACATTCTTCCCAAGTGTTCAGACCCTTTTTCTACATTTCATGGACCTTTCTCTTCCCTTTGAGTTTATGCATGAGCTCCTTGCTCAGCCACACAGGTCTCCTGCCACCCTTGCCCAGGGATTTACTGATCCTGAGCAGGGAAGAAGCGCTGTTGAAATGCTGACCAGCCCCCAGAGGCCCCCTTGCCTTCTTACACCCTAGCCCACTGGATATCTCCAAGAACATCCTGGAAGAAGATGGAAGTTGGCTCTCCTGAAGTCCAGGGTAGCAGTCCTACTTTTTGGTTTCTTGGTCTCCAGCTGTCCTTCAGCGGCTTCTGATAGTCCAGATTTCTAGTCTTCATTTTCAGTGAAGAAAAACTTCTCCATGCATGTATGGTTGGAGATAGGTTGACCATGTTTTAAATATCAAAACTGCTATGTGAGAGAAGTTTCAGTTTATAAGCAACTTTGATTACATGTAGTTTACACACAATTTAAATCATATGCAACTCTCTATTCTGATGCAAACCTCTTCCTTAGAAGTAACAGTTAAACAGGCATGCAGATAAGCTGATAAGCCTATGTTACTGTTGATTGCTTTCACCTATTTTGTGCTGATGTAACAAACAACTTAAGTCTGGAAGATAAAATGATGTGCTTTTGTGCTGTCAGCCAAGAGCACTGTACTGTTTAGTCATCGTATCTTACTAGCTTGGGAGAAGACAAAATGTGACAGCTTTAGAAATAGGTCATTCACCAGTGTGAGTTAGCACTGTACCTGTAAAGGCAATAACTGTTGATGTAGCTGTTTTTCCTTTGGAAAGCAAGTAAGAATTGGTCCCTACTTTTACCAAAAGAAGCAATAAATTCTATGGCTTACTGATACATCCTATGACTCTTTCAGACTGCCAGAAAGTTTGCATAAGCGTTAGCCTAAACATGCTGTAGGCTGCATGCACCCATCTCCATCCAAATTAGAGCAGCTGTTATGCATGCAAAAAGTGCATTTACACAATTAGGCAGCTGGTTAATCTGGAGTGGGTATCTATCTCTGTACATGCAAGTCTTTCGTTAACCTGTTACTGCTTGAAGTGCTTGACATGTGTGGTGTGACTGCCATCCCTGTCATTACTGTGTGGACTGCCCGTGTTTCGTATCCTGTACTCACACAAAATACTACAACACCTTCCACCAGCAGATGTCTCTCAGGCTGTGCAGAATTGCAGTCTGAAAGCATGCGTGGTAAGACAAGAAAGAAATGGAACAGCTACAAGTTGTGTTACAATTCCAGGATGTGACATACTTAAATTTTAATGAATGCACTTCAGCAGCCTTACTGCTCCATAGGAAAATTGTTAGGGCAAAGCCTTGTTCCATGCATTGCACTCTCTATACTAAATGTTGAATACTTATCACTGTTTAGCATAAGCATTCCTTTGCTTCTTGAATAGCTGCCACCACTTGTTTGCAAGATGCTCCAGGATTGCTTATGGCTGTACAAGTTGAAAATCTAAACGGTTTTCAGGGCTGACAGGGATACCTCAGTGTGTGCAGAGTGTACTGCTTTATCAGTGCAACTACCCATGTGCCAGATAAGGCTGAGATTCCCAGCACTAATGTACTTTCGGATGCACTCTCAGAAGTGTTCAGATGGTGGCAGGGAGCACAGAAACAGGGCAGAAAAGACAGGAGTCTGGAAATAATCCAGATTTTTATTTTTTTTTAATGATATTTTCAGATAGAAAATTTAAAAACATAGTCAAGGCTGCATGTGCAGACAGCATGGTGATGCAGAACTTGCAAGGCAAAGTGCTTTGCTTACACAACAAACCAAGTCGCAGACCCTCACTTTGAGGCATGGGAGCATTGGAATTGCCAAGACCAGAATGGAGATTACCTCTTAAAATGAAGAGGCAGCTTAGTGTTGCACTCCTCTTCAGGCTCAACTTCTCTCCTATGCATGGCTTACACCATCCAGAGGGCATTGGTGCCGTGTTTCCTTCTCAGGAACACTGGTAGACAGCAGCCATAAGTTGAGTTTCTGGTGGGGGACTGCTGAACACTGAAGGGCTGATGTACACCCTGCAGGTGGGCTGTCACTCCACAGATAATGCTTTCCACTTTCTGGTTGTTGCTGTCCTAATTAAGGACACAGAGGGAAATCTGTGCTAGCGCAACATCATGCTCTTCTGGCAGGGTAATCAAGGTATTTGCTCTCCCTTACCAGTGTGTTAGCCATGAAACACAAAAGCTATACACTCCTGTGATCTTCAGGATCACATCTGCTTCAGCTGACAGTGGGATGACTCCTCCCTTCTTTTAGATCAAGCATGTGGTGCATTTAGAGGCTCATTACTTTCATGTTCTTTCTGCACCTTTCTCCCATACTTTGCAGGATGTCAGTGTTCCTTACATTCTGCTCTGTGTTGCTAGAGCCCCTGAGACTGAGTGTCTCACAGGGAAAGTCATTTCATTATTTTTAACAATAATTGCCGTATTACTACCCTGTAATGCAAATGTCAAATGGAAGTAAGAACAGGTGGAAAAACAGATTAATTTAGTAGACAATTAAAAATCTACCAGTCAGAGCACAGACAAAGGATATATGCTATAGCTTAACAAGCTACAGTTCATCAGTTGAAACGTGTTTAACTAAGCAACCCACAAGTACAAAACAGAACAGGTTAATTTAATCTATATTTTTGGTTAAGGGTTCTCTCAGATGATGATAGCAAGCAGAGGGAAGAAGCATAATATGATAGCAGTGTGTATTATGTGTTGATGGAAGTCCATGGCTTAATTAGTAGCAGAGAAGATTTAGAGAATGCTCGTTCCACAGGAAGAGGAAGAGTTTAAAGGACACTCAGATATCCAGCTTCTGTCCATGTCACTGAAAATTGTGTATGTCATTTCCCATTGTGCTTTTTCTCTCTCCAAATCCCTATGAGAATCAAGATGTTCACAACAAAATGGGGCCAGGAATTGCTATGGCAGAGCTTTTTCTCCAGCTGGATTCCCAGCACACCCATATGGGCTTGTAAATACATGTTGGAAAAGCCCTAAATGGAGCACTTACAAGACAGAATGCAAGCACTCAAAGAAGATTTCATGGCTGAGGAAATAAAGGCTTTAAAATGTGCACAAACATGCACATAGAGAAGAGTCTGTAATGGCTCCAGAGAACTGTCCTTCCTCTTTCCCTCCCCAGATCACTTCTAAAAGCAGAGGCACATGCAAACCCAGAACACCTCTCACCTGACAGGGAGCCAAGGATGCATAGTCCCTCACTGCATATGCTCAGCCAAGGATCTCTGAGCTGCCTTGAAAAATAGGACTCCCAAGGGGAATAAAACAAATGCTTTCAGCGTATTTCCAAGTATCCTCTGTTATGTTCAGGCGAAATCTATAAATGAGCATGGATATATCTAGAGCCTCCAGTTCACTGCCAATGCCTAATCACACAGAGCTGGAAGCAGAATTTGCAATATATATATTTTTTAATTTCATTAATTGAAAGATGTGTTAAATATTAGGGGCTTTTTCTTAATTGTTTTTTTTTGTTTGGTTTTTTTTTTTTTTGTCATGGGAGTGCCATTAGAGTTGGTGATTGTCAAACCAAAGGAGATTTTGACCCAACCTTTTTCATAGTTTATCTCTTTGTGAGTTTTGTTTTTTTTTAACTAAACCTTTGGCAAAGAGATATGGTTATAAAACTGTTCAAGTCAAGCTCTCCAGATAATTCAACAACAGCATTCACACAGTTTCACTGTTTTGCAGTTTCCCCATTACATGGGGTCACCTGATCCATTCATTTCATGCCACATCTATTGGCTGTATGAAAGAGCATGTTTCTGTGAGAAAAAGAGCACACTAAGCAGCAAAGCTTCTGCACACTCATCACAGCAGTATAACACGAAGTAAAGGAGAGTTTTTCATGTGTTATATTTCAGAGTCACTAGACGTACCAAAAGGTAAGGTACTCTCATTGGATGCAAGAGAGCCATGGAGGGTGACCACAGCCTTCTACTCTTTTTATCAAGGCCAACCTTGAAGCAAAGGCTGTTCAGCTAATGCTAAGCATGACAGAGTGGCTTCCAGCCTTGACTCAATTGAGAGATGGGTCCCTGGTTTTATGGGCATTCAGATCATACAAACCATTGTCTTGACACCCCTCGAGAGGGATACCACGATCTGAAGAATAAGAGGGCACACTTTCCTCTACAATAGATGCACCTCCTGGTTGCCAGGACTGTTACTGAGGTAGAAGCTTAGAACTGCATCTGCCTATCTTCCAACACTTTGCTTTGTTTTTCAAGTGTTTGTTTTTCCAAATCACCAAGAAGAAGGCAGGTAAGAAAAAGGTCTTTCCACTTGCCTCAGATGCTATGTTTGTATAAAATGAGAAGTAAAACGGCCTGGGTTCGTGCAAGTCAAGAAAATGAATACCCTCTCTCTGTTACTAGTACAACGTGATAGGTTAAAACAGGTACTCCTAATAACAGCTTAACATTTGACAGAAAAATGGACAGGACTAATGTAAAAAAGGCTCGACCATGTATTTCCTTCTGCCTCGTTTTTTGAGGCATTCCAACATGATAATATTGCATATTTTCATGTAGCCTATTTCAGAAAATTAAATAAATCATTTCTATTATTGAGCTATGGAAACACAAAACTCACTTGCAATCTGTGTAATAAAGACAAGTCATATTTGCCACATGGCCTAAACCTGAGCAGGTGGGGATCTTCATCCCAACATTTCAAAATACAGTATTGTAGCAATTTTTCAGATGTTCGATGATTGGTTCAGAAATATTTATGAGATGAAAAAAAGATGGATGCATATTATGCACCAGGCAGATTTTTGCTGAAAATCTCGGCTGATCTAGAAGTGTGCTTTTTTGAAGAAAGGACAGTTTAAAATTTTCGGCTCACTCCTGAGGAAATTGATAGACTGCAATTGAGGCAATTTACAATAAATAAACAAATAAATAGAAGCTTTGTTTAAGTCCAAAACTTAAACTTTGGAAAAATCAGTGTTCAAAAAAACAAAATCCTATTTTTTAGAAGGAAAATACTCATTGGTTTTCTATGCTATCCAGAGTTAACTGCAATTTCCACCAGTATAGCTTTCTTGCAAAAAGAAATCTCCTTTCTGTCAAACCCATTTTCAGCTGGAAAAAAGCCTCAACAGAATAACCGTGCCCAACAATAAAAGTAATAATTCATGCATCTAGAATATGCTTTCATCTTAGCTCCTGAAAGCATTCTACAAATAACAGGCTGACTGCACAGAGGTAAAAGAATGACTTCTATTTTATAAGAGAGGAAATACTAACAAGGCAAGGGCTCACTCTTCAGAAGCAAACACAAACATTGCTGCTACAATATGGGGTCAGCCCAAAGGTCTGTCTAACCCAGTAGCCTTTTGCTGGCACGTCAGGGGAGATGCCATGGTTGTGGTCAAGGTGGGTTGCCTAGGGTGAAGCTAATCCTTCACGCTTCAGATGTGCAGATCTCTCTAAATTCCCAAATGGAAGAACCTCAGCTGTGTAACTTTTGCTAGCGGGAGACTGTCTGCATCCATCCCTGGCTAGCTGGGGCTGCCAAGAGTGGATGCCAAGAGAAATAGCTGAGAATAGGTCAAGCATGTACTGTGTAATGCACCCATAATATTCTCCCTGACAGAACATGATGAGGCCTACCCGAATCAGAACCAGTATTTAATTGATTTCCTTTTCCAGCATGCACTACTACCTCTGGTCATACAATCCACAGCTTAATTATACATTGCACAAGAAAGCAGTATTATTTTTAGTTTGTTTGCTCCAAGTCCATCTCCTACAGTTTGCTTATAGTTGCCATTCTGCTGCACTAGGAGAAAACCCTTCCCTGTGTACCTGTTTTTGCAGGCTTTTGTGGCAGCTCATATTCTCCTCTCTTCTCCAACATTCTTAATTGACTGAGTCAGGACGCTCTGTGCAGAGGACATCTGTAATTTTCTTGTTCTTTCAGCATTAATAACAGATCTGGCGCCTCAACAATGTGATACCCATAGAGAAGCTCCATATTGCTCATGGTAAGACTGCCTGACACAACTACTTTACTGCATGACAAGAAGCAAGGACGTACTTTACTAAAGATATTTTGTTCAGTGCACTATTTCTCTGATGTTAAAGAACTGCTCAAGCAAAATTCCACTCTCCTGTATGTTTCAGCCTGGTTCTGAACACCACAGGGCTAAAAAAAATAATAAATTGGTACTGTTTAAAGGACATTTCATTAGGAACTTGAAATGCCTGATCGTGTTCTTGTAGTTCATGCTGCAAGCATATCCCCAGGGGCCTTACCCAGCTTGATCTCTTTAATCATTGCTTTTCCTTATGGCACTGATGCTCTGCATTCATAGATATTCATAGAGACTGGCTACAGGTTCAGAAACATAGTCTGTGCACTTGGGTCAGCAGCTGTAAAGTTATACAGAACCTATGGTTGCGAAGAACCGTACTGCCAGTTCATGATAGCAGCCTGAGTTTCTCTTTTTGCTATGGTACCAGCATGCTTCATAGCACTTCTGGGTGTTATTCCCCTCTCTTGACTTCTGGTGTGCTTCCAGCTTGTTTCAGTTTGCTCCAAAGCTGGTTTGTGTTGTACTCTCATCAGCTTTGCATTTGAGGACAAAAACGCATACATAGCAATACATAATTTTGGAAACTTCTTTCCCCTGTCTATGCAAAAAAACTTCTCTCAGTAGAAGTGATGGCTTTCTTTTCTGAAATTTCTCCGTGTTTCTTAAGCGTGGGCTTTTAGTTCATAGAAAACTTAGTTGCTATTTGGTAAACACTTCGGCATCTGTGGAAGCTACTCTTTTTTTTAAGATCATTCCTGTTTCAGGTTCTTCTGAACTCTGAGCTGCTTGTGATTCCTGCCAAACTTACCCACATAAATGTCCATTCTGAAATAAGCATAAGCTTTAGGTGAAGATTAGGGAATGAAAAAGTGACTGATAGATTTATTTCAAAGGAATTATTCTTTTGGCAAGACAGTTCTAATCCAAAGCCAGCTACACGACATCTGAATTATGCTTGGAGAAGGCTCCATACGAGATCTAATTGATCTTGAACTTTTTAATCCAGAAGGTGAAATATAAAAATAAAGCATGTGTGACTAGCTAAAGGGGAAGGGACCCTAATTATAGGAATGCAAATCTTAGGGAACATGAAGTATATATTATGAGACTGATGTCTAAACTCACCATTGCTGAGGTCTGCAATGAGCTAAACATATCATGTAGATGTGTGGATACCTCTCCTTCTTTTTAGCTGCTATCTCGAATTAAAGGGACCTAAAAGTATATGGGGTAATTGGATTGAAGCCAAAGAACATATCTCAACTAATGCAACAGCAGCTGCTTACAAAAATGGTAAGCCTCAGTATAATTCATATTTTCCTTTCACTTAACTTGGAAAAGCTCTCAGACTATCTCCTGCTGCTTTAAGCTTTTATAAACTAGAATGTAAAAAAAGAGGAAAACTCACATTTTTTGCAGGACAGCTCACTGTGGGAGTCAGAACCAAGCTCTGGTGCAAGATAGGTGACTCCTAAGACAACAAATTCTCATATTAACAAGGTTTAAACCACAGAAGTCCCTATTGTGAGCAGGGAGTTGCCATGAGACTGTACTTTCTTGAATACAATACTATTTCACCTTGGATTTTTCTGATGTTCTACTATGACAATACCAAACCATATAGTATCATGTCTTCAGCTTCACAGAATCAGAGAATTGTAGGGATTGGAAGGGACCTCTTAAGATCACCTAGTCCAGCCCTTCTGCCAAACCAGCTCCCTAGCCCAGGTTGTACAGGTAGGCGTCCAGGCGGGTCTCAAACATCTCCAGAGGAGACTCCACGTCTGGGCAGTCTGTGCCAGTGCTCCATCACCCTTGGTGTGAAGAAGAAACTTGTGAACTTGTTTAGAACAGTCTTCCCTTTGAGTATCTTAAAAGCATACAGAGATTTCACTGAGAAGGTATCCCAGGACCATACATTAATGGAATTTTCAGAAAACAGAATGTTTACCAAGGAGATTAGGATCAAAAAAATCTTTCAGTGATTTTATTCCATGCCAGAAAAGAAAACCAAACCCAAGACTATCAAATCTAACTTTTGTATTCAGCTCTTTGATTGTAATCACCTTTCACACAAAGGAAGCAATCTGACCAAACTGAAAGTGACTAAGTGACTCTACCAGTTTTATATATAATCTGTAGTGATAAACAATGTCAGAAAGCCTGACAAACTTTCAGCCAGAAGCAACAAATTAGATGCATGCTCCAGTCCTTTAAGGTCCACTCCTAAGTACCACAGGCCAATGGCACTATCACCTTATAGTTGGTAAGACTCTCTCGACTCGCCTTGTCAGCATGCTCTAACTCAAAATATATATTAGCAAACTAATCTGTTTCTTCTCTGCACTTAATGTTAGATATAAGCATGCACTAGTTTATCGGACTTGGATTATCGTATTGTCCTTGCTGACTGAAGATAAAGCCCACTTGCAGATTAGTGTTCAATAGGCCGTTATTGCCTGAGAATATTACTCTCCATAAATGTTCATTAATACTACCTGTTCTTTGACGGACAGTTTCATATATTCCACAAAAGGACGTCGACAGCTTAATGGGGCATTTACTCCCAAATGCGAAGTACTAGTTAGATCACATTTGACTGTCATCTTAATGTAAAATGCTCCAACTCAGTTTCTGTTTTTTATAAGACTTTGTCCTTATAAATGAAGATTCACCATAAAAATGAAAAGTATTCATTGAATGAAGCTTGCATTCATTGTCTAACTGCTTGTTGGAAGATCCAGCATGGCCCTCAAGATATGCAAATTCATTCAGCACTTGCATCTTGCCTAGCAGCGCACTGAAGAACCACGATGGAAATGAAGTCACTGCTTGTATGAGATACATCTTCTTTCCAGTAAAATGAAACGGTGGAAACAGAAGAGGAAAGTAGAATACATCATTTTATGCAACTTAGGTTCTGCTCACGAATTACATCTTGTGGTGTTGTTACAGATACTGGGCATATTTAAGAGAAATGAAGACCAAGAACAGCTGTTGAATTAATCAGGTGCAGACCTTCCCAGTGCCTTCCAGAGCTGGTGGAAGAACTCTTTCTGGCCTGCCTGTCTACGAGAACAGAGTAACTATTTCTAATTTTACCAGACTAGTCTTAGAATTAGATACAGGCAACTAGTTCACATATGTAGTTTTGACAAATCTGACATTTTTTTACCCAAAACAAAATACGTCAAAGGATTTCTTACCAGTCTGACAATGAGACATTTAGCAGATATAGAAGCACCACCAAGAAAGCCAGAAGATAGTTAAGCGATTATCTCAGGCATCCTGGATACACTGTATTAAAGCCTCCTTTGAGATTCAGGTTAAACCATATGCAACTGGTTACCTTTTTACATTAAAAAAAATAGCTTAATAATTCCCATAATACTCACATGTAAGTCCATGTGGAGATCTTATTATATCCATTCTACAGAATAGCCTGTGAGACCTTTAAACGTGAATGTTTGTCTACAGGGTGCTTTCCACAGAACTTCCTTCAGCATAGCACGTGTTCCTCTCCTTATAACATAGAATATATTATTCTTTGTATTTGCCTTGAAATATTCAAGTATAACAGAAGAAAACCCATTTTTTTTTAGTATTGTAGTTTATAAGTACAGAGTGAATACAAAGCCATATAGTTTTGTTCAAATTGTAAACTTTTAACATTAGAGAAGTAGTCTATTTTCCCATTTATTTGGGACAAAAGTAGCTAGTTATCAGCCAGTATTTCCCAGCTGCACAATTTAATACCACAATCTGCTTCAAAAATACATCCAGAAGTTTTAAGGACAGTAGACAACTTTGGTTAATGTTACTAAATAAACCAGTTGATTACTGAGTAGAAAGTTGGTTGCTTCAAGTTTATTTGAATATCCATGAGTCCTAACAACAAAACCCTAAGACACCCTGCAAGTGTGACTCCAAGCATTTATAACTGGATAGATGTTCATTGTAAAACAGTAAGAACATAATTACTATTCTGTCCCAAAAGTAGGAGGCTCTTTTTTATTCTGTGTTGAATACCTGACTTTGTTTTCGAGGTAGCATACATTTGCCATACAGTTGAATTCTAGAATAAGGAGGTCAGTGTCCTTGGCCACTACCATGGAAATGTAGTTTGACAGGCATAAGAATTTTTCTGGTTTCTTTTTTAAGTACAACACTGACAACAGTTTTTCCTAAATTTAGATATGTACCTACAACTAGAACTTTGCCTCTTCAAATCACATCTCCCTCCACGTTCTCCTTGGCAGTACTGTACAAAGATTAACCAATGTCCTTTTGTTCAAAAACTCTCTTCAAATCAGCACTCTCCAAAGACAAGGAGAGTTTTTAAACATTCTGTAAAAACGGTTTAATGCATATGAATAATGGCACATCCAATGAAAGACTTCTCTGAAAATACTAGAATCTTAGGAAACGCAACATCTGTGAGACATTAAAGCCCTCACTTCTAGTGTGTAAGACAACTGCTTCATGTTGTCTGCAAAAAAGATGCAATGAGCAGGATGCAGGAAATATCAACAAACATTAACAAATACTTCCAGTGCTTTAGATGGTTACTGTCCTTCCTCAATAGCAGCAGAGGTAATTGCTAGAAAATAGTATTTGTGTGCATTAACAGCATGCATAACAGGGTATAACTTGTGATAAACAAGGCGTATGTACTGTCTGGTATTTATTTTTTAAAAAGTTTAACTTTGAAAAGAAAATAAACTTGTTGTGCATAGATAAAAGTACAGGCAAAGAGATGTCTCATTCCAGTAAAATTGAAAGACAGTAGAAACAACATTAAAAAAAAAAAAAACCTCACACAAGTAACATAAAAAATAGCTGAATATTCAGTGCTTACAAAAAGTGTGAAAGTAAGCCCACAAGAAAAATACTGAAGTGTTTCTACTTTCTACCTGTAAAAATTTTTAGAAGTGCCAGATGATTCTCATTTTGAAAAATACAAAAGGTACAAAAACTACTGACTTAAGTCTAGACCAGTGTAGTGGGAATTAAAATGGTAATTTCATTATTTCTGTAATTAAAGGCATTAATGTGGTACACTTTCATAGTTTTACAGTACAATGTGATTAAGCCTTAATCAGGCTTTCCTACTTGGGACACTGTGCTGTGAACACTTGGCAGTGCAACTCCATGTTATGCAAATGAAACATGAGAATCAAGAAGAAAAAAAGTGAAGCAAGTGATATACCAGAAAAAACAGCAAAGCTGTCTGTCACATTTTGAAAGTTATTTCAGCATCTAAGTATTTAAAGCTATTAATAAATACAGAAATTACTGAACTTAAAAGCACTATAAAAATGCCAACTTTTAGACTCAGAAATCCACTATGTGCCTTTAGACATCTGAATACATTCCAGAAGCATACAAAACAAATTCTGAAGGCAGACAACACCATTATGTTATACAGCCCTCATCTAATCTCATAAACATTTCTGTAAATATATATATATATATTTCAGTCGGTCTCATTTAAAATAAAAACATCTTCACAGCTTATCAAGTATTGCAAGCTATTTATTCTGTTTTCTTTGCCTGTCTCTTCTTAACACCATCGCAGGGCTGCTCAGGGGATGACTGGTCACAGACTGAAGAGCAACTGGAAGATGAAGCACCTTCACCCTTCACTTTGGATGGTCGTTTTTGCAAGCCAAAGAACATATGGCCTAATGTAGCCTCAATGAGAACAAATGGAGAAGCTGTAGATCTTGTCAACATCATTGTTACCTATGAGGAACAACAGTTGAGTTGCATTTTAAGTTTTAATGACCTCACAGTAGCTGAAAACAAGTTCAATGCTAAACCAATGTACGGCATTTCTAACTTGCAACATGAGCATGAAAAGTCCATGCCATCGAGAACAGAAACAT
This sequence comes from Odontophorus gujanensis, assembly GCA_013399175.1. Lineage (NCBI taxonomy): Eukaryota > Metazoa > Chordata > Aves > Galliformes > Odontophoridae > Odontophorus > Odontophorus gujanensis. The sequence continues at coordinate 17,903 of VXAB01007536.1, read as the reverse complement.
GCTCACTATAGCTTGAAATCAGCAGCAAACGCTTCTCTTTCTGATATACACTTTTTAGAGCGTATATATAGCTACATACAAGCAATGCGAACCAAAAAAATGTATGGAGACTTAATAAAATCATCCTAAGAGTGAACCATTTTGGGTGTCATACAACATGGCCTTAATTTGTTTAGGTGAAGAGTTGTGAGCATTAGTTTGAAATCTTGGCTCCCTAAAGCAACTTGTGAAGAATTAAACTTGCCAACTACTTCACAGAAATAAAACTGACAACGTTTTGCTCTTTCATCTATTCAGCAGCAGCTCTGAAGCTCTTAAAAATCGCTAGACTTCTGCTAACATTCAGGCTACACCTTCCTTATCAGCTAATAATCCTGAAGACTTAATCCTGGAAATGAACAAGATCGAATGAGTCAAGGACAGAAATTAAATGCTGCTGTGTAAGAAAATGACATTAATTACCTTTAGTGTATTAACTGCATTAATTATACAGCACTGTAAGAATATGTGACCTGCATATACAGACACAAACTCATCTGGTTTGTTTTGCAAACTCACAGATGACTGCACATGTAAGGCAAACATTCAGCAGGCAGCAAAAGGCAGAGAATAAGAGAGTTTCTTTCCATAAACATCAACTTTGTTTGAGTTCCTGGTCACAAAAGCCTACCATACCAACTGTCGGGAGCCAAAATTCCTTATTCCACCCCACCCCATATGCTGAGCAGTATCAGAAAAGGTCTTCTGTTCTGTTTATACATGCTAGACTAAACAGTTTTAAGACTTTAGCAGAAGCCATCCTCCCCTCCAAGAATCAAACTTTAGAACTTGTGGTATGTTTGAGAACTGAAAAAGGGTATTTTTTTAATCACTTATTTGCAACATTTTCAAATGCTTACCTTGGAAACTACAAGAAAGATGGTGTATAAAAACATAAGGTTATGTCTTGCTATTGGTAAGTACTGGCTATGCTGCAGAGTGAAGAGAACTGCTCCTATCAAAGTTACCTTCACAGAGCTGGAAATTAAACAAACAATGTTAATTTCTCTTTCCTACATTACATGGCCTGGGAAACAATAAATATTCTTAGCATGCACAACAATTATTTCTGATTAAAGTAGATGAAAACTTGCAGTGACAAGATCAAGAACCACACTGTTACTGAACTATGACTTTCACTTCATATACTGTTATTGTGCTTGCTGCATTATAGACAAGCATCAAGTTCAGCACTGATTTATACACCCAACAAATTTCTATTTGACAGATACTCCTCAAATTAAAACACATCCTAATGCCTCTATTCAGATTCTACATACCAACTTACTCCTCTTCCTATTCTTGCAACATGTATTTTACTGAAGAGTGAAATTACAAATCCCGCATTACTCAGACTTGACTAAAAAATACATTTTTCTCCTAGACTAGAGGTGTTGGTTATGTCAAAGAGCAACCTTGTCCAAGTCTCATTCCACTGGGACGCTCCACCAGTTCTACAACTGTGGTCAGCTGACACTTGACTTGAGGTATGCCTTTGTTACTAAGTTTTGCCAACACAGCCATACATCTTCAGTCTAACTTCATCATGATGGTACTACAGTTGACGTGTATGCAGTCAGAAAACACGTTAACTTTCTGTTAAACAAAGTCATGAAAAGAGGGAACACTAAAATATTGGCAGAAAAAGTCTATGCATTCCTTAAGCTGCATCTACAAATGAAGGACGACGTTTCTGTTACCACACAGCATCTATTTGTAGGCAAATTCTTCACTGTCATTTCAGTAACTCAGATTTTCTGTATCCCCTTCCTACTTAGGAAGTCAAAAACAACAACAAATAAAACCCTGTACAGAAATATATGTTTACAGAATGCTTTATTCATTTAACTTTGTAACTTACTACTATTTAATATTCTGAAGCTTCATTTATTAAACCAAAATATATTTTAAAACTATATACTTTTTTAGCTACTTTGTGCCACACCAACCATGAAAAAGCAGGATACAGGCCAATCCGTAAGTGTTGCACCAATGCTGTACCTTTAATTACATTACTGTTCCTGACAGTAACAACTGTCTTCTGTAACTGTGGTAAAAAGACTGCAGCAACCAAGTGCACAAGCGTAATTCTGAACATCTGGAATTTCAGAATTAGTCTTACTAACATAAGCAGTATCACGTTGAAAATTTTTTTTAAAGTAAGTTCTACTAACTTGTTTTCTGCTACTATCTGCTCTTCAGCAGATAGAGACTGCAGAGATTTTTTTTTTTAAATCAGTACTTCTAACTTGAGTCACACAGTGAAGATCAAAAATACTTTAGCAAGTTACTATAGAGAGCTTATCTCAGCTTATAGCAGTGTCTTGTCTCTTCCTAGGATGTCTCAGTGTCTATTTTATTGTTTAATCTGGAAACCATGCCATTCTTTGCTTCTGCAAGAAAAGTAACATTTCTTGTTTTAGAGTACCGCAAAGAAATGCTGCTACATTTTTGCTGTAATGAATAACCAGTTCACACTTTCTCAAATAACCAGTATACTTAGGGGAAAAGTGCTGGCAAAGAAAGTAAGAGAGTGAACAAAGGAAGCCATATTGGTGATGTTCAGAATGTGCAGTAAAGCACACACTTTACCCATGTATCTGTGGTACCACTGGCTTTTCATTTTGGATTGAAGACCATGCCCCTCCATAATGTTTTCCAACAACTTCCAACGACTGTTTAGCCATAATTTTTATTGACTTCTTCCTATTTGGTATTCTCGGGCTGCAAACCCAAAATGACCAAAGTATTTGCTAAAATTATCTAAGATCAACAACCAATCTTTCACAAGATAAATACCAAGTATCTATTATAAACATTCCTGTTTGTTGTGTTTTTTATATATATATACATATTTTTGTTTGTTTGCTTTGTTTTTAAATGTGAAGTGAGTGTCAATACAGGAAGTTAGTAAGACAGCTGCTAACACATTGCATTTGTTTTTAAAAAACTTACTAGGACATCTTCAGTAGTTCATTGGTTTCAGGTTTCCACACTCCTCTCACCAACTGCTCAAAGTTGGAGATTAGGCTGCTACCAGCTCCTGAAATTCCAAAGGTTAACAGTAAGCCTCCACTGGCATGCTACCACTGCTGCACAGCCTACTGTTGCTCCAGCAAAATTTGTTAAACAAGGTGCCAAAACGTGGCACCCAAAGCTCAGACTTGAGACTAATCCAATCTTTCATATGCGCATGACTTGAGTGACCAATATGAAAGAAACTTCAGAGCTTTAGCTACTTAGGAAGAAGGCCAGGTTCACCTTTATGTGGTAATCTGAAATGACACACTGATCACTGCAAACAAATGCCTAAATTGATAGAGTAAATCTCTACAGAAGGTTATATTATTTCATTCTTGTTAGCATCTAAGTACAGAGAACGTGAGTACAAAGTAAGAGGATCTTCCACGAGAGAAGATGGATGTGTGTTTTACATTACAACAAGGCAAAACATAACCAGGTATCAGAGATTCTGGCAGGTAAGACTGACCTGTGTCATCACCTGAAAAAGATAATATGATAGATCTTTAAATTAACAGATGTTTTTTTCCCAAAGCCCAGCAGCATCAAACACATAGAATCAAGACTTGCAGTACTACAACCTGTAGTGATTCTAACTTTGTCACTATAAATACAGCTGTTAGGAAGGTAGATTCCAGACAGTATGCAGGCTAGAAAAGTATAATTCCTGTGTTTCAAATAAATTCACGTTAGCAATAAAAAAAGCTAAAAAAAACAGCTCTCTTCTTCAGCCACATGTAAGGAAAACAGTTCTGAGGACATCTGCTTTTGGAAAGGTTTGTGACAGCAGTGAAGCTTCGTGGGAGATCTACTTCTTTATTGCCACTAACTGCCCATTCTAGAAGTCCTCACAAGACCTTCTGAAAGGATAAGGTGAACTTCCCTCAAAGTCATTCAATGTCACCCTTACCCAGGCAGAAAAGCTGCTGCACAGACTTCTCCCTTGGGGGGATAACAGACTGTTTTAGGACTATCATATTCACCACAGCAAGGAACGGTGTTATGCTGAAGGGCTAGGCATTTAAATACCACTCCGAAGTGTCACAACTCATCAGAAGAAGATGTTATGAATGTTACCTCTGGCCCAGCCCACAGCTATCATGACAAGCCAGGCATCTTCAAAATAACTGTCTGCATGTGCAACGCCAGCCACTATTTTCCAAGTCCTAGTCACTTCTTTCATTCCTGCAACCAGAAGTCGAAGAGGCAGAAATGCAAAGCACTGGCAGAATTTGTCTTGTGGGCAGTAAAACACAAGATACCTGAAAATCATATTGAGAAAACCTGTTACCAGTGTTCAAAAGTTTTTTGCTAACAATTTCACTAGATATTTCTTGAACATAACTAGCAATACTTGGTAAGCTACTGACAGCTCTGTCTGATACTGCAGATACAAAACAAATCTAAAATGCTTTTGAGCATGTCTGAGCTCTTCAACCAAAACCGTGAAACATTACTATTGTTGCCTCATTGTTCCAGCTAAAAATTCATTAAAGCAATCAGAAGGAGCTTTAAATTTTCACAGAATATTCCAAGGTGAAAGGAGCCCACAAGAATCATTGAGGCCAGCTCCTGAAATTCCTTTTAGCAATGGTTCTATAGTTTACATATCATATTTAGATTATTCAAATTATTAAATTGCTCTTTTTTTTTTTGTTTGCTTTTTTACCCCCAAGAGTAAGAAAGGGTGATAAATCATGTGCTGACAGTATTTTCCTACTGAAAGGTGTATGGAATTACATAACTTCAGCAAGAACGCCTCCACTAGTTAGTATCATGCCAGACAAAACGTACAGCTATTTTCAAACCCATTTCACGTCTTAGTAACCTCAGATTCTAGCTTTTCCAGCTTGCCAACTACAAACACATTTCTTTCTTCAAAGTGTTAACATAACAACCGAAGGTATAACTTAAAAGTTTTTTTTTTTTTAGATCAGGTTGTTTTTCAGATAAAATAAAGATGCCTAGCAATGAAATACTAAGCTGACAGTAAATTGTAATCAGATATTCTTTACTTTATCTCCTCAATCATAAGCAAATTTCAGTTTATAAAGAGACATTCAAGGTCTCCTCAGAAAAATAGTAATAATAAAAAAGATAAAAATAAAAAAAAGCTTAAGCATCTATGTTCAATCAAAATAGGAATAAGGTAGCAATAATGAAGTGAAGGCAGAGACAACCTGTAAAAGCCAGGAAGGTTACTTTTTCGTTTTTCTAAAAGAACTGCTTGCCTCTCAGTTTACACTTCTGTGCTCAGTCCTATCTACCATGAACTACAAAGGCTGTATCTTTTCCCAGTTTCCTCTGACAGCAAGGTAGAGATGCATCTCTTTCCCCATGTCACTTAATTAAAACAATTAGCACACACCATAGCCAGGAAAAATCAGTTATGTTTCTTGGTTTCAGATTAGAAAGCAGAAGAACAATTGACTGTTTTTCCAAAAATAATGCCTGTTCTTAACAGCAAAATGCCAGGAAGCTTCCTCCATGGGAAGGCACAACGTAGCTGAAGCCCTATCCTAGTTATGTGTTTCTTTTTACCTCAAGATACTTTACAGTATCTTGAGCTATCACTGAAAACATCAAACACTTTCTCCTCATGATCTCCCAGACTGAAGCATGTAATAGCCTATTTCTCAAATACAAGGAAGCTACTGGAATTTACATCAATAGCTAAGTATTGCTCCTACATTAAGTTTTAGCATTATCTCGAACTGCTTAAATTTCTTCCTTTATCTCCGACTGCAAATTCAATTGCCTGTGCAGGAAGCAAGCTTCAGCTGGTATGTCATGGATGTATATACAGCATGGATTTTAATGGCTACTGCAGATAGCCATTTAGGTTGTGTAATCAATAGACAACGCTAACCAGAATTTACAACTTACAATTGCAAAACGTGGGTTTATGACATCAAAGCATAGATAACTAGATTGAACTAAAACTGCACTGCTACTGAAACTGAACTGAAACTGTCTCGAACTTCTGTTAGTAAAGCATGCTAACGGTAGATGTCGCTGTCCTACAGACTATCTAGGAACATTTCTTGAGCACAGATAGCACAGCCCCTTTTGTTTTCCAGTTTTGAGTGTGATCTGGGGAATTTTGCTTCATGTGACTTGTGATCAAGAATTAAAGTTATTATACTAATAAAGGGAGGACTCAAAACTAAAAGCTTAAAAAGTTTCATAACATTCATACGCTCTTATTAAAACCCTGCATAGCAAGTCACAGTTGTTCACGTTAAACTGAAATCAAGTTCTCTTTACACGTCCTTCAGTTAGTTTCAGCTGGAACGGAATTGTTTTCTACAGAGTGCCTGGTACGATGCTATGTTTTGGTTCTAGGAGGAAAACAGTGTTGATACCACACTGATATTTAAAGCTGCTACTAAGCAACGTTAGGTTTGTACAGAGCCAAGGACGTTAACAGTGAAGGGCCCAAGTAGCTGGGAGGGAACAGAATTAGGACAGCTGACTTAAACTGGCCAGAAGGGTATTTCATACCATATGACATCAGGTGGAAGGAGTCTTGAAGCGAGTGGGAGTTTATCTCACTTTCTTCCCCTGCTCAGGGGCCAGCTGAGCATCAGTCAGGGGGTTGTAAGCAATTGCTTCTGCATCAGTTGCTACATAAATTCATATACACAAATACTTTATTATATATAGATATATATATTTGTCATAATTATTACCCTTTTCCTTTTCTCTTAGTAAACAGTTTTACCTCAACCCACAAGCTCTACTTTGTTTTTCTCTATTATTTTTCTCTATCCCACTGGGAAGGGCAGGAGTGAGGAAACGACTGTGTGGTGCTGAACCACCTGCCAGATTAAACCGCAGCAGCCCAATTGGTGCCCAACATGGGGCTTGTCACAGGGACTGGAGTGACACAGGACTGGTTGTGAGAGTCATGGCACCTGCAGGGCCTGTCAGAAGGGCTACAGAAACCACGGAGTCTGTCACAGGAGAGTCAGAGCAACTGTAAGACCTGTGACAGGGGATGGAGCAGCCACAGGGTCCATCGTGGGAGTGGGAGCTTGTTGCAGAAACTGGGACAAGCCAGGGCCTTGGTTCTATACAACACTGCTGAGCAGCAATTACTAATATTACTGTATTATCAACATTGTTTTTCTCCTGAAACCAAAACACAGCCTCATACCAGACACTGTGAAGAAAACAATTCTGTCCTGGCTGGAAATAAAATACCTCCTAACTCAAGTATTATTTGTTGAAACAAGCAGTCATGTTGCCCACACCACCGTAACATAAACAGAAGCTGATTATTTTACCAATACATGTTTAACTGCAGATTATTCATCTCACTGATTTGCTTAAATTTATATGCATCTTTCTCTGCAGTGTGAAGACCAGAAGACTAACACAGAAACACATGCATAAATATGAACGCTTATTTTCATTCTTATGATATGCAATTGTAGAACTTAAGAGGGAACAAGGACAGATTTCAAGTAACTAAGAGGAATCCACTACTGCTCACAGATTTTGTTAAGTTTGAGGATCCTTTTTATGATCAAAGCAACAAACTGATCTCTAGAACAACTGAACTCCGCTGCAAAGCTACCTTTCCATGAAAGTAACTCCAGTACTATTTATGAATTCCAAAACAGGCCAACCACATTCACATACCTGACTTCCCATTCAGCTCTCTATTGGCTATCGCTACTCATCAATTTGGGAAAGTGATTTGGGAAAAGGCAAAAGATAGGGAAAATAAAAAAAGAGTCATAAAGAAGATAACAAAAGAGAGGAAAGACCAGCTAGGTCTTAGTTGCCCAGCTGAAAAGAAGTTCAAGAATTTTCCTTCAGCCAGGTTCCAGTTTTCAGGAGCTACCACAGGAAAAACTAGATGGCATTTATGACCTCTCTATAGCCAAGAAAGCAATAACTGAAGTTCGTTTTATCCTAGAGAATCTGTTTGAACAAGGAATGCTATAAAAATATAAGGAAAATCTAGTGACTGAGAAGTTGTTTTATAATGAAACACTAAGAGTTGCTCTTTTATGAACATTTCACTTCTACAGAAAGGGTTCAAACCAGCTATTTTGCTGCAGTGACTTCTCTGATGAAGAGAGAGCCTCTAAATCCATATTTCTAAGTTAAGCTTGATTATACAGTCTTACTATTTACAGTCAAAGTATAGTTTCCTCAGAATAAATAATACTCATCTGACTCAATTGTGGCTGCTTACCAGACTGAAGATGCCAGTAGAATATTTGTGGTCTTTGCCAAAAATGCTACCGGAGGTTCTCCAAGCATCAAGGAAGACAAAACAGATCCACCAAAACAACAAAGCATAGCACTAAACCAGCAAGCAACTGGACTGCGGACTGACACTTCCACAGCTCCTAAAGCAAAGAGAGAAGACAGGTGAACAGAAGCAAGCATTTGAGAATCACATTACATTTTAAAAGACAGCATTTTCAAGTCACACAAACCTACACTGTTCCTCTAGATCATGAAAAACCCTACATAAATCTATAGGCCTTCACAAGAGAAGTTCACTAAATACAAACTTCCTATGACATTTACTTAAGTGCATACTACCTAAGTAAAAGTGATGAAAATAATGTAACATTCCTTCAGCATCTTTTGTGTTCGGTCTGTTTTGCTACCAGTAAGTAAACAGCTTTCAAAGTACTGCTTGAGAGGGTCTGTTTTTAAAATTTGTTGTGAAGTTGCTTTTTGAATTTTTATTAATAATATCCACTTGCCCTTGCTGACCTAAACAGGACTGGTGCTACTACAGCTACTTTCTGAAGATTGTTCTACAACTTCCATTTCTGCTTTTTAGTCCTTATGAATTTAAGTTCACTGCTTTTCCTCTTAACACCTTCCTAACAACAACATTCACTGGATCAAACAAAAGCACTACCCAAAATAACTGAGCAAATACTCTTTCATCTGCAGCCTTAACAGGCAAAAATGTTTGCCCAACAAAGACATACAATAAATTTAAGTTTCACTTGTTATAAAAAGCTTGACTGTTTTATCTTTAAAATCTTAAAAATTAATTGCTTTTTAAATTGCAATTCAACTATACCAGAAGTTTTCTGAAGGAGAAGATTATGCTGGCATAAATAAAAAGGAAACTTTAACCATTCCTAAGGGGAAAAAACACTTTATCAAAGCCAGAAATATCTTGAAATCATGGTTTCGACTATTTCCTTCCACTTCAGGAGTTCAGCACTTTCAAATCTTCCCCTTTATAAAGACATAGGGCTGATTACCTGAACTAGTTGCATTTTTCATAGTCCAAAGGCTGAAGGTCACAAAAACAAAGATGAAAACTAATGTCCACCTCAAAATGAAATGTGGCATTTGCTTAACGATTCAGCAGAATCATTTTACAAGAATTTTATGGGAAAAGAAGGTTCTTATAAAAAATGAGATGCTTGAATGTATGAAAGAGAATACAGCACTCTCACTATAATTCACTTTAGACAAGCCTATTAACGAGATTGCTCCAGTTTTAAGTGTTAGTGCAGTATTACAGCACGAAGAGATCACATGTAGGAGAAACATCCCAAATTTTACAGAGTAACAAAAAAAAACAGATGATGGCAGTAGCCACTATAAATCACAAATCACACAAGATCACACACTACAAGGGCATGATGCTGCTAGTAAATATATCACCAGTAGCATTATGCACTGCTTTAACTCCTGGCCTGATGTAACAGCAAATGTAATCTGCACAGTAATCTGTTTTCAGACTGGTAACCATATTATCATAGGAGGTTCCAAACACAAGAAGTTCTATCCTTCAGACCAGGTGCAAAAGAAATCTTACATTTCATCCATCATCAGGTGGGTTTGCATCAGCCTCTCCTTCATTAGCAAGATGCTTCTCACCTGGCACTAGCACAGAAGTAATGACTAGCACAGAAGTACTTGTGACCTCCTGGAGAACACTGAGCTGCCCTCCTCCCTCCCCAGATACAGCACAGCTAAGAGCTAATGAAAAGAAAGCCTCCTTCACTTCACCAGGTGTTTGGTAAGATTACTGACCGGAAAAAAGGAAACCACTGCAGATGCTGTGCCTTCCTGAAAAAATAGGATTTTCCTGATGGTCAGTATGAGAACTTTCTTAGTTTAGATATCATAATTCAGGTTAAAGAAAAAAAAAAACCAACAACACAAAAACACGTTGATTCTAATTTAAAGCCTATATTAGCACCTAAATTATGAATGGGATGTAACTTTCAGAAAATAAATAGAGTTTTAAGTAGGTCACATTTTTTTAAGCAAGGAGTCATTAATATTTGTCCTTTAGCACACCATGAAAAACTAATGAGGCATCATACAACCATGCAGGATATTATCTGCCAAAAGGCCACCAATCCTATAAATGGTGTACTTTAGAAAGCAAAGATAAGGCTTCAAAACACAAATACTATCACTTAATGCAGTTTTAAATATTATTTCTAATTATTAATAAAAAGCTTTGCCAGCTCATTCCTTAAGTAGGATAAGATCTGCTTTAAGCTTCCTAACATGTCATAAACAGGCAAACAAGAATACATACCAGGAATACATCTAAAGAACAAACCAGAAGGACTTCTAAAAAAGTTTTTCCAGCACTCTAACTGAACTGTACATGCTGTGAATTAAGCTAAAGCACTTAACACAGCCAGATTTAATCTAGAAGCATGCCAAAAGCATTAGTTCTCCTCAGGTAACCTGGATCCCATCTCAGAAGACTTCCAAGACCAAATCTAGCACATTCCTTCTAAATGCCACATATCCTCAATCCTGAACTTCTGTCTTCTTCTGTTCCCCTTCCCTCCTCCCCTCCCTCCTCCCCATTCAAACTACACGCAAGCAAGCAACAGAGTAGCACACAGTCACTGCAATTACTGTTCTGAGTATTAGGGGATACTCAGAAGTTCCAAACTTTACAGATACTAAGTTGAAAGAAAATTAAAAAGCACAAACTATGACTTCTGCTGTCCTGATGTCCCACTGAAGCTACACTATACTCGACACGTGGAGCAACTCCTCCCATGGGTGCCCATCCCAAAAGAAAGTCTAAAGACAGCGCGTTATAACCACCTTTAGATAGAAAGTTCCTCTTTAAACGTAAGAAATGTATTTAAACGTTGCATGTCAGCACCCACAAACAACTTCAGCCGCAGCAACAAGGCCTGGTGAAAATCCCAGCACTTTACGGTGGCCTTCGCACGTGCCACGAGCAAGCACCTACTCAGCAGGAGGCAAACACTCAGCCGGACACGCTTGACAAGAATCAGCTCTCAGCGAGCAAAGTGCGCTGCCCCTCCGGAGCCGCAGCAGCTCCCGCTCAGCTCCGCAGCCCCTAGCGCCAGCTGTTTCCCCCCCGGAGTCACTCCACACGTGGCTGAATCCACGCAGGGCGGTTTCTGCGCTCAGGACAAGGAGAAGCGGGTCTGGGGATAACAGTGGTGGTGGAAGCGATCTCCCGGACAAGAGCAAGCGAGGGCTGAAGCGCCGTCACAACACCGCTGCGGGACGTCTCTTCCACGCAGGGACACAACGCGACCCGCCCCGCTCACCCCGCTGCTCCTTCAGCGCCGTGACGGAGACCACGTAGTGCGCCAGGTCGAAGAAGGGGAACATGGGCACACGGGAGAAGAGCAGCGGCACCTGACCCATCTCCATGGCGGCACGAGCTCGGTTGAAGTGTGGCCCTCGCCGGGCGCCGTCGGAGGGCGGAGCGGTGGTGCGCTGAGGCAGGACGAGCCGAGCCGAGCCGAGCCGGAGCCGGAGCCGGAGCCGGAGCCGATGCCGCCGGAGGACGAGCTTGCCGCTACTTGCCAGCTGAACTTTTATTTCGGTAGTTTTGTTCTCCGTTTCTTTCTTTCTGCGCTGGAGTGCAGACACGAAAAGCAGCTATTTTCTAGAGCGGCGTACTGCTTTCTGCAGCTGAGGGGTGGCATAACGTGACACATTGGTGGCCGCATCCTCCGGCACAAAGCGGGTCGGTATCGTTTGCTCTCCCGCCGAGTGCTGACGCGCTCTCACGCGTCTGCAGCCGCAGAGCATTCCGTGGCAACCTGTCCTGCCCGCGAGCCGTGCAGTGCCTTGCAGCACCGCTGTGCGCCAGCAGGCGGCGCCACGCTCGGTGCTCAGAGGAGAGTGGCTCAGGCTGTTCTGGGGGTGATCCACTAGGGGGAGGGAAAGAAAGCGGTGACGACAGCAGCGAAGGTTGAGTGACGTGGAGGAAAATAGCCGTGCGAGCCCGCAGCGTGGGCGCGGTGGCGATGTTTGCGCCGCAGGGATGGGTCCTGCTGTGCCTGCCATTCGTGCAGATAAACCCGGCTTCTCTGCGGTGCCGGCACAGCCAGTCGTCTGTTCAGGCAGCACATCCGGCATCAGCTGCCCGAATCAGACCCTCGAATACATATGGTATCCTCTTCTGGGGGCTCTTTGCTGCATTTGAAGCTTCTTTCTGAAGCACAGCTTGCAGGCATGCATTACCGCAGGCCACAATAACGGGTAGGAAGCGTGGGTTGACCCAGCTATGCTTGAGACAGATTCTGGTGGGTTTTCTACCTCCAGTACCAGCAGGAAATAAGAATAACAGTTTCTTCGAGTTAGCTGGTCATAGAACTGTGGAGTATCCTGAGCTGGAAGGGACCCACAAGGGTCCCAAAGGGACCACATCGAAAACAGTTTCTGGCTCTACACAGCACTGCCAAAAACTCAAACCCTCTGTCTGAGAGCAGTGTCCACACGCTCCTTGAACCCTGGCAGCCTGTTCCATGCTCACCTCCCTTTCCTTGACTTTGATATTATATGATCTGGTGAAATTTACCTTATAAAAACACGTTCCACACCTCCTAGACTTGCATGCAAGCTACACTACTGATAATTAGGAAGAGATTCCTGTTCATTCAGGATATCGCTTCTCTGTCTCACCGGGACAGAGGCACCAACCAAAGGGAAATCACACCAAGGAACACAGTTTGTATTATAAAAGTAGAGCAAGAAATCAGAAAACTTTAAATTAGTCATTGATTTTCCAGCTGTTGCAGATATTTTAGGAATAATTTAAGGATAACAGGTTAAGTACCTCTTAAATAATCCTGTTCCTCCTTGGACCAAATAGGCTGATGCTGGGAGAACTTTGTCAGTATGAGAATATGGCATTAGTTTATAAGCTAGTTATGCTTTGTATGAGTGTTTTAGTCACCTGTGTTAAACTAAAACAATTTTTATGTTTAACTAGAAGAACAGGTCTCTCTTCTCTCATTTCTTGTGGGCGAGATAATAAAAAGAATATTGTGCATATAGGAAAATTTAAAATTGGCTGATGTGTGTTCTGCTGTGTTCACAGAGTCATAGAATGGCCTGGGTTGGAAATGACCAAGCAGATAATTGAGTTCCACCTCCCTACCATAGACAGGGTCACCAACCTCCAGATCTGGCACTAGACCAGGTTGCCCTGGGCCCCATCCGACCTGGTCCTGAACACCTCCAGGGATGGAGCATCCACAACCTCTCTGGACAGCCTGTTGCAGCACCTCACTAATCCCTTTAAAGAACTTACCCCTGACATGCATTGTAAACCTTCCCTCCTTGAGCTTAAAACCACTTCCCCTTGTCCTGTCACTGCCTACCCTTGTATAAAGTTGATTCCCCTCCTTTTTATAATTCCCTTTCAAATACTGGAAGGTTGCAGTGAGGTCTCCTCACAGCCTTCTCTTCTCAACGCTGAGCAAGCCCAGCTCCCTCAGCCTGTCTTCGTAGGGGAAGTGCTTCAGCCCTCTGATTGACTTTGTGGTCTCCTCTGGATGCTCTGCAACAGCTCCACATCTTTGCTGTATTGGGGGCCCCAGACCTAGATTCAGTACTCCAGATGGTGCCTCACGTGAGCAGAGTAGAGAGGGACAATCACCTCCCTGTCCCTGCTGGCCACCTCTCTTCTCATGGAACTCAGAATACCCTTGGCCTTCCATGTTGCATGAGTGTAAATCTCAGCATAAAAGCAGAACAGAAGCCTGATCTTTGCCCAAAGAATATTAGCATTACCTTAAACATATACATTACTCTAGACTCCTGTTGGCTAGCTACCCAGCTTCCATATGTGCTGAAGTATTTTTTGGCAGGAGTATGGTTTTTGTTTTTTTTTTCCCCAGTACAATAATGAAAAATTAATACAGATATTTTCTGAATTTTCTTCATAAAATATTCTACCTATTTATGAAGTTGCCACATTTTTATTTCCAAAACAGCTGTGAAAGTTTAAGGTGTCACATGCTTGTCTGCTGTTCCTGACAGCTGCCTTCCTGCATGTCATAACTGATCCTGGACAGACAGTTGTTATGAGTCCATTCAAATCAAAGCTGAAACCACTATATAACACTGTGCAGTAGCAGAGTGAAGTGTTGAAGAAAATTGGTTTAAAAGTGAATGCAAGTCCACATCTTTATCCTTCACAGAGCATGAGATTCATTAGTTGTTACTCCCTACATCTTACAAAAGCCTTGGAGATTCTGAACAAGGGTATTCATACCTGATTTATAACGTTGTATTCATTTCCTATGGCAATTAAGGTGACTGAATTTTTGAAGAGAAGATCTGTTAGCATGGAAGCATGACCTGGTTTTGTGCTGCTGAAGTTAATGCTAAATGTGGAATGTGCTTATTTAGTGTTTTATTTCTTAATGACTGGGATCCTGCAGACACTGACTTGGAATTGAAAGATGGTACTTTAGGAAAAAAGGAGAACTTATTTAACCATTAGTTTGCCTGAAAACTCATACACTTGCACCCCCATTTTCCAAAACAAGGCACATAGAAATATTCATATTCTGCGGATTGCTAGATTAAATCTATATTCACCTTTCTTGAGCATCTCAGAGATTCAAGTCCATTCACGAAAATCAATCTAGGTTAAAATCTGGGTCTTAGCTACATACTAGAATGGACACTCCCATTGTCTGCTCTCACCCTGTGTTGCTCATGATACATGGTCGTCTGCCCACAGTGCTAGCTGTCTTTGTCCTCTTCCAATTTGGTTCCCCCTTTGCTCCATAATTCTCTGCCTTTGTATTTCCCTCCGTTTTCCCCGCAGTCTCTTATACGCCTCAGGCTTCTTACTTTGAACTTCTAGTACATTTTTGTCTCCTTACTCTCTCTTTAGCATCCTGTATTCATCAACTTTGCCTATTTCTTTCAATATGATGCCTCATAGTTGTGTTCCTAGTTTTCCTTATTTTCTTGTTCAATCCATGCCACTCTCAGCATTTAGTCGCAGTTTAGTATAGATCTCAGTTTCCCTTTTCTCAGAACCCAGTTCGCAAACTGACTGTTCATCTGTGAGGTCTTAGTTCATTCTTCAGCAAGCTTTCAATGAACACAAAATGCTCAGGCCATACCTTCTTTGTTCACCTTCAACCTTCATAATTAATTATGCCATTGCTCTCCTTCTTTTCTATGCTCTTTCTCCAGCAGGTCACTTTCTCCTGTCTCTTCTAAGGTTGGATTTTTGTTGTTTTTCAGTGTTTGCTGAAGTGGTTTGATAATAATACCTACTAGAAGAAGGCACAGAAAGTTAATACAACCATTTACCCTCTAACATAACATTGCTTCAGTACTGGTTGATGCAAATCTAGACTTCAAAGTGGAGATACAAAAGTGCTTATTAGGTGAGTAGCAGAGTTGCTTAGAGTTAGATCAATGTCAGGTGCCTCTGTTGACAAACCAAAAGAGGCTTCCACACATTTTAAAAAAAATTCTTTTTCTTTTTCTTTTTTTTTTTTTTTGCTTTAAAGCAGCAGTTGATTAGGTGCTGCCCAAAACTGGAGCTGGAGCAGCTTGTGACCAGTGTTCCTGCCTCTATCCATGAACTCCCTAGTATATATTCCTAAAATGTCCACGCAATTAAGCAAATCATGTGCTTATGGCTGAGTTAAACAGTCTGTAGGAATACAAAAAGTATATTTAGAGCTGCAGCTGTAGAACAGGATAAACAGCATAAGAAAGGAAGGCTGAGAACCAAGGACACTTACAGAAGAAGAAGAAAACATACTCAAGTAAGCTGCACAATGGCAGATCCTAATTGGAGGAAGAGTGCATGGTTTGGGAAGATTCACAGCCCTGGTTGGATAATCGCCTGTATGCACGGTTAAGGACTGTTTTGGGAAGTTATATTGTTGATATGTAAAGGCGGGTGGGAAAGTTACAAGAGAGAACTTGTGAAAGTATATAAGGGATGTTAAAACCTATAATAAACGTTCACATCTGAGTCCGTGCCCAAGACACTGCAACAGTCCTTGTGTTTTATACCTTTACAACACTTTTGTTATGTGTGAAAATGAGATACCTCCTTCCAATATGAAATACAAATTATATCTCAAGTATGTGATAAATATAATTAGCAGAAGCAACAGTGAAGTTGTATATGTTCTCACCAGCCTAAGCACCAGCTTACTCCATTGCTGCAGCAGTGTCAGTGTTGTAAGCAACCATCACGGTTGAGGGAGGTGATCTTCCACTCCGTGCTGATGAGGCCAGAGCTGGAATATTTCACCCACTTTTAGGCTTCACAGAGAGAGATGTAGGTACTGAGGCATGCCCATTGGAGTAAAACAGAGATGATTAAGGAACTGGGAGATATTCTTTAGAAGAAGGGGCTGAGACTTGGAACTGTTTAGCCTGGAGAAGAAATGTCTGAAGGGAATCTCATCAGCGTGTGAAAATGTGTACTGGGAGGCAATGATGTAGCATGACCTAGACTCCTCATTGTTGCCTGCTGACAGGATGGTAGGCAATGGGCATGAATTAAAAACTTGAAACACATCTGAGCATAAGAAAAGATTTTCTTGCTGTGAGGGTAGATAAGCGTGGAAACAGGTTACAGACTCAGTCTGTGGAGATTCAGAGTCTGATTGGCACAAGCCTGGGTAACCTGCTCTTGGTGACATGGCTTGAGCAGGAGTGCTGAATCAGATGACCTCAGGAGACCCCTGCCAGTCTAAACAATTCTGTGATTTTGCAATTGCCTAAACTCTACAATAAGAGTAGAGTAGTAGCTGTAATCTTGAAAACAGATTTTCTCTGTTCTTTCAGAACAATTTCCCATACAATCTTAGTTATAGCAAAGATAATGCTGGTAAAACAAGGCATATCTGCAGTTGTGTGTGCATACCTGAAAACTAACTGCCCATTATTCAGTAATTTTTGAATCTAGATGGACAGATGAGGTTGTATCAGAAGATGTCTAGTGCCATTGCTACCACCTGACTAACAATTTGTGGACCATACTTGAACTACTAGATTCTGGGAAGGATTAGTTAAGGAGAAAGAAAAGCAACATTCAACAGGAAACAGACTTTCCGTTGTGCAGCTTCATTGTATATTCTTCGTGCTCCATCTTCTGCTCAGTAGCGCAGGCCAGTTTGGAACACTCTAAGTTGTCAAGAGCAGCAAGGGGTTACCCAGAGTGTGCTTTGTCTGACAATACAGACAGCTTTTTTTGTTAACTAGCTTGAACCCATTAGACAATGGTGTGTTCCCCCCTCCCACACCCTCAATCCTGTCCTTACCACCCTTATCCCCAGCCCGGCTCAGCCTCCACAGATCCGTTCCAGTGTTTGGGTTCATGAAGTACAAATTAGCATAATCAGATTAGCTACATGGGGTTGTAGAGCTGAAAAGGAAGAAAAAGAAAAAGTGGTTCACAAAGAGGAGACTGAGGAGAGCAGAAGGGGGTAATACTGCTGTTGTGCTCTGGTGCTGAAAACTTGCACCTGCATAGCAAGCAGATCCTCTTCTCCTAAGGACTCTTAGATGGTATTAAAGCATAGGAATTAACTGGGGGGAGGAGAAGGAGAAGGAGA
>VXAB01007535.1:529858-716538 GCA_013399175.1 Odontophorus gujanensis | reverse complement strand
ACTCCTATGATTCTATGATTCTGGCCATCTTAAAGAGTGTGATTCTGTCACGTGGAAGAATAAATGGTTTGTGATGAAATAAGAAAGGAGAATGGGAATTCTCTTTGTACACCAAGAATGCAGGGAGATGGTGTGGGTGGAATCTGCGACTGTTTCAAAATCAACCTGATCCATCTGTGGGAGAAATGGTGAATTCTGTTATATTTAAGTATTTGTTGTTGTTCTGACTTGGTTTGACCAGGTGCTGCCTTATAAGTTAATTTCTAACAGCTTTTTGATTCACTGCAAAAGTGTTTATCTGGTGTTTCCCAGCCCCAGGAAGAAGAAAAAGCGTAAGAAGGCAAAAATAAAGGCAGGGCTTTAAAGTTTTAGAGTGCCTAGCACTCAGGCAGGAGTGCTGCAGCATTCAACACTGGAGAGCTGGATCTCCATTTCCTGCTTTATTATCCTGCGTGGGTTACACAGACCTAGCATTCAGGCTCAAGTGTTCAGTGAACTTTTTGCTCTAACACTGGTAGGGTGGGAGGTCAAATAGCAGGAGATGAAAATCTTTGCCCTGCTCTAGAACAGTTCTACCTGGAATGAATTTTTATCATAATTTCGTTTAGATACAGACCAACTAGGTATTGGATGGTTACTTTTGAACAGAGTCACTTAAAAATTTAAGATATAACATCCTCTCATGTGGACTAATAATAATACTCTGACAGTTCCTTTTCAAGCTGTTGTCACTATCAGATACCAAGTGACTGCTACTGACCTATATTTCTCTCCATAGATATGTATACACTGGGAGGAAATACTTTTGGTGCACCTTGTGTGTTCCCTTTCAAGTTCAATGGTAAATGGTTTGCTGAGTGCATCCATCGGACTGATGATGCAAGCCCTCTTTGGTGTTCAACTACTTCAGATTTTGATAAAGACCAACGTTTTGGACATTGTCCATCAAAAGGTAATTTATTTACAGATATTTCAGGAGAGGCATTAAGTAAAATTTCATCCCCTCTCACAGTCAAAATCTCCTCAGGATGTAAAAGTAGTACTGGACAGCAAACTGGATTCATGGTAACCTAATTCATTTTTAAGCTGTGCGACTGAAAGTGGAGCATCTGCTCTTCATGATTTCTCCAGCTGAGATGAGAAGACTGATATATGTGAAATAAGTTGTGAGAAAAGTGTGTGAGACTGGTGGGAAAATGCAGAAAGAAGTGCTTTTGAGGCATTTTGAGTCAGGTAATGTATAGAGTAAGAAGGGTTCCAGAGTGAAAAAAGCAGATGGAGAAGCAGATGAGATATAAATGGAAAAGAAAGTGAGTGTAGAAAAAATGGAATTTGTAAGAAGTAACTCCTTACGTTATAAATGTTTTATTTGTATTGAAAGCACAAAGTATATAAGTGAGGCAAAACCTATCAAACCAGACAGCTTCAGTCTTCACTGAATACTTTACTTTTTACATTAGCAAGTATGATTACCTTGACAAGTTGTGTTTTTCATATTTTGTAGACACTCTCCACAAAGACTTTTGGAAAACAAATCCTTTGACTGCAACCCACTACCAGATAAACTCAAACTCTCATTTGACATGGCATCAAGCAAGAAGAAGCTGCCAGCAGCAGAATGCAGAATTATTAAGTGTCACAAACCTTCATGAAGAAATGTTTTTATTAGGTAAAGCAAAAAGTTACAGTCAATTCGGCCCGATTCCATGATTAAAGGGGTGGGAGACCTATGGACCCACACCCAGGGAAAGGGGAAGGGAAAGGGAAAAAGGGAAAGGAACAGGAGATGGGTCCAAAAACAAAACAGGGGCAACAATCTAAGGAGGAAAATGAATTTACTGAATAAGATATTGGAATGTAAAATAACACAATATAATACAATATAATTGAAATTGAAGCTAATAAATCAAATAAAGTGTGTGTGAGAGAGTCTGAAACTGAAGGCCTTATGCTAAAGCTGAAGGTGAGACGGCTAGGGAACCTTTACTACTGAGATGATGGGCAAAAGAGGCAGTCTTGGGACTTGTGTGCAGATTTATCTTTCCCTCTGAGTGGAAAAAAGGAATGCAAAGTCCTCTGGGGTTTGTAGTTCTCTTCTGAGAGCCAGGTACCTGAAAATTTGTCAGTTTACAGAACTAGAGCATTAACTCTTTAACTACCAGTGCCCTACATGATGTTGTGATGTGGAATATCAAAAACAAAAATCATAAAACCATGACAGTTACATATGAACAAGTACATCAGTGCAGTTAAAACATGCTTTAACATGGACAATTATATTCACAATTTGAAAATAAGTCCTAGTGATGTTCTTTAAAAAATTCACTTTCTATAAAAAAAAATTCTTAAAATAATTTTTAAAAAATTTAACCTATATGTTATGACTTTTTTTTCTTTCCATTTTCCCAGTTATAAAAATTTAATTCAAGTTTTCTTTAAGAACCTACCAAATGCCTATAATTCTCTCTCTCTCTCTCTTTCTTTTTTTGGTTGTTTTTGTTTTGCACTTGTAGGGCTCACTAGTGATCTGGGATTCAGTGCCAAGTTCTGGACTGGTCTTGTCAGACGACTTGACAGCAGCTGGGAATGGACTGAAGGTAGTCCTTTCAGATATCTGAACTGGGCTCCAGGTGAGTGCATTTTTCAGAAATGATGATCAGTATTTGTGCCAAAATTCTCTTCTGCAGAGTCCTGTTACCTGATTCCTATTGTTTCACAGAATTTTCACAGATTACAAGTACTTACAGTAAAGATAGAGTATTACAGTAGTGAGATCACACCATAGATGGCTCATCATTGTTTCTCAGTTTCCCAGAAAATGCAGATAGCTCATCCAAGAAAACCATTAAAAACAAGCATTTGCACCTCATTCAGTGTTTGAATTCCATCTACAATTTTCTCATTACAGGTATTCAAACCAAGCAGAAACCTCATGAAAAGTGGTATATAGAGAATTTCGAAAGAGAAAAAAGCTGAAGAGAAACACTGTATAAATATGTTTTCAATTGCTCTTCTTAGGTATTGCTAATGACATCTATGTGATGAACTTCTAATTAATTTCCACTATATTTTTTCGAGATGTAATTCACCACAGCTCATGTTGCCATAGTATATAATTTCATAACAGTTTTGGTGACAGGGAAATCCAAAGGGTGAGCACTTGTGTGAAATTCCTTATAAATTTCACATCAATTTTTTAACAGCAAAGGAAGTAGAATTTTTTGCAATAGTACCAACCCACAGGGAGTTGTGCCTTAGCTGAATTTTTTTGAAGTGTTTTTCTGTATGTTGCAGTATTTCAAACACCTTCATTTTCTTGAATTGTGCATGGGAGAGGAGAAATTCTCATATTTGCAGCGTGGACCCTCTCAGTGGGCTCATAGGTGTCCCCTCATTACCCCTCCTAGGAATTCTCACTCTGAAGAATCAGACACCAAGGCTGTTGTGGCTAAGCATTCATTTCTGCTGTGAGATGAAAATGTTCAGTGTTATCAGAGTGATTCTCTGTATGTTGTGCCTCTTTCCTAAAGGAAATCCCTCTGAGGAGCTTATAAAAATGTGTGGAACCTTCCAAGGCAGGAATGGCAAATGGGAAAATGTGGTGTGTGATCAAAAGCTGGGATATATCTGCCAAAAGAGAAACTCTTCCATTGTGGATGACACCTCCATTGTTCCCTCAGGTATGTTGTGTCCTGCGAAAAGATGTGAGCCAGAGCTCATACTCCCCCCAGTCTCTCAGGCCTTTTCTGCTCTGTTCTGAAAGGAAAATACTAGAACTTGGTGCTGGCACCTTTTCCCACTTGAGTTCTCTTTTCACTGAGGGTAAAATAGTCTTTTCTATGGGAAGAAAATGGTTAGCACTTGGGAATTCCCAGCCTGCCACTCCCTCTGCTGTAACTCCCCCAGCAACACATATGATAGTACAAAACATTGTTCTCTGGGTTGAGGATTTAATGGCCCATCCTAAATACTGTGGCTGCATCCAGATAGCCTACTGGGAATGGTTTCTGACCCATGTTTACCTCCAGACCCATGCTTAGATGTTGACCAGGGGAATGTAAGCTTGTATATATCAAAGCTGTGTCTGGGGATTGCGATAAAGACTGAGCAATGTGACTGATCTCAGCTGTACAGTGGGCATGCCTCCTGTGTACATCTCCAGTGTACTGGATATGAACCTTTAAAGAAATGAAAGGTGGTTGACGACCCTAAATTCACACCAAGGAATAGGCTCTGAAGGAATTGTGCTTCATTTCTGTGCAACTGGCATTTCTGGTATAACATGAACGTGTCTGGGCCTTCCTGTGTATAATATGGGCTGTGCCAGGAGCTTCAAGTGACTGCCAAGTACCTGGTGTTCCCAGAAAAAAACAAAAACAAAAAAACAACACAGAAAAGGCCCTGTGGCTTTATCCAGAGCCTCGTGGATGGGAATTTGACATAGAGTATTGACCTTTAAGTTTGCATACCAAATTAATGAGTATTTATTTAATCTTCTACAAGAGCTTTTGGGTAGCTTCCAGAACAATATTGTTCTGACAGAAATATCTGTTTTGCATTCTTTTTGGCCCTCCTACCCTTGTTTGTCTTCTCTACCAGTATGTAGTCCAGTATCTCAATGAGTTTCCAGTATGGGTTATTTTCTTCTTGATTAGCAGAAAAGCAGTCAGCAGAACTGCTCACTAATCATTTGAAATAATTCTTTTAGGTGACATGAAGCCTGTTAAGTGCCCCAAGGAATGGGTAGCCTATGCAGGTCATTGCTATAGAATTTACAGAACACCCAAAATATGGAAACAAGCCCAATCGTCTTGTAGAAAAGAAGATGGAGACCTGACAAGTATTCATAATGTAGAGGAGTACAGTTTTATAGTGTCTCAACTTGGGTACAGTGAGTATTCCCACAAGACATTTTTTGACTGGAATTATACTCTCTTCCTGTTACTCATGTAATCATTATAACCATTATTTTAGCTGTTAATTTGTTTGCCTTTTGAAACTCCTTGTTCAGTAAATGCTGATGTGAGGCAGCATAGCTCAATTTTAAGATTAACTTTGTGTTTCCAGAGCCAAATGATGAGCTGTGGATTGGTCTAAATGACTTCAGGTTTCAGATGTATTTTGAATGGAGTGATGGGACACCTGTGACATACACCAAGTGGCATCAAAGACAGCCGGCCCACACACCTAATAAGGCAGACTGCATTGTTATGAATGGGGAGGTAATAATCCCTTCTCACTCCTATTTCTGATGAAATGTGGCCCTGTGTTCCCTATCTGGGAGGTCTGGAGAAAGTATCCAGGCATGGAAATGCTGAAACAACGTACACTATATGAAGAGAGAAGTGGTCACACT
Source organism: Odontophorus gujanensis (assembly GCA_013399175.1). Taxonomy (NCBI): domain Eukaryota; kingdom Metazoa; phylum Chordata; class Aves; order Galliformes; family Odontophoridae; genus Odontophorus; species Odontophorus gujanensis. Next base: position 711,182 of record VXAB01007535.1, on the reverse strand, counting down.
GAGAATAGTAAACATTCATATAGAACATGAATTTTCTTGAGACATCACTTCTCTTTGTGGTTTCTTCTTGTCTTACTCAGGATGGATTCTGGGCTGACAGGACCTGCGAAACAAAACTCGGTTACATCTGTAAAAGAAAACCCTTGGCAGAAGAGTCAGGGGAAGCTGAAGTTACTTACCCAGGCTGCCAAAAAGTAAGTGTGAAATAAAAGCAGCGAAGGGCCGCTGCATCTCACTTTCACTTCCATCTCTTCTATGATAGCAAGTAGCCCAGAAGTCAGTTATTGCAATCTGTGGGCTCCTAGAAAACTGCTATTTTGTGCTGATACTTCTTATACTAATAGGGATGTTACTTCTTTCTCTAGATAAAATTCTAAACAACTTCTCTTTTTCTCACTTACACATGCACTTCATTCTACTCCCTTCCAGTGCAGAGCTGTTCCCTTTGCCCCCAGCTGCCTCTCCCTGCAGAGAATTTCATCGCCTTTGGTCTGAATCCCCCAGGTTGCATGGAGCCATCTCAGTTCAATCCACCCATCATAGGAAGCAGGAATACTGGAATATCTGAGCCTGCTGTTTTGCATTTTGATTACAGCTCTATTTAAAATGGCATAACATAATACTGTGGCGAAAGAAAAATAATGTTTTCCATATTTTAATTTCTCCATCACTTCCTTTCTAGTGTCATCTGAGTTATGAGCATAATTTTGTACATACATAACACGAAAGCAGAGCTGGCATTACCGGATTTGTTGAGCTGAGGCTGTGAGCTTGCTTTGCAGCTGCAAGTTGCAGCCGTGACCCCTTTCTGACAAAAGTACCTATCAAGGGGCAAGAAACAGTGTTGTGGCTGCAAAGTTGTGTTTGATTATCCTCTACATTCCATTTCATGGTTTCTGAGGTTGATTTTGGTGTGGGATGTGGTAGTGGTTTTTAAAGGAGTTCTGTGCTGAGCTATCTGACAGTTCCCCTTCTGTATCTGTTGTTTGCACTGGCAGGGCTGGATGAAACATGGCTTTTACTGCTACTCCATTGGGCAGCTACCAGCAACATTTTCAGAAGCAAAACTTATTTGTGAAGAAAATAAAGCTCACCTGGCTACTGTGACAGACAGGTATGGAAGTGTGACAAGACATGCAACCAAGCCAAAAATTCATCTCACTCTGCAGTTATTAATAGTGTTTAATGTGATACCACTCCTTTGATGGAATGCTATGTCATCAGTATTAACATTCAAACTAGGCTGCTACCCACCCACATCCTTGTTGACCCTGGGAATAAGGATTTGAGTCAACCCCTCAACAACCCCCAATTATCAGACTGTTTTAAAACTCGCTGAAATGAACTAAGCAGATAAATATGAAAATATTTATTCCTTCTGGATTTGAGTTTTTAGCCTTTTCATCATAATAGGAAGATCTGGAAATGTGTTCTTTTTAGAATAATTATTTTATCTAGACTAAAAGGATTTAAAGATCTAAGCCTTATCTTAAAGCACAGTAGAGCACTCTATCACTGATTTATACAGGATGATTAACATAAATACATTAACCCAAGTATTGGCTTATATTACTCATTGTATAGCACAAAGGGAGAATAGAATCACTTTAAATCATAAGCATAATTTACATTATCTAATTGTAAAGAAAAAATTTGTATTATAATGAGATCTATGAAATTAAGACCATGATCCTTGTTTCAGTCTATGCTTATTTTTCCCTGCATAATTAAAAGATCATCTTAACTTTACCAGTTTTACTACAATGAATTGTTCAAAGAAATGGTCAGATTACAATAAAACTTGATACACCACTTTAGTGCTTATTCTTCACAGATATGAACAGGCTTTTTTAACTTCTATAATTGGATTCAAGATAGTAAAATATTTCTGGATTGGACTCTCTGACATGGAGGAGCATGGGACGTTCAAGTGGGCTGGTGGGGACCCGGTCATCTTCACCCACTGGAACATGGGAATGCCAGGTAGGCACCAAGGGTGAGAAGTTTCTGCTCTGGGGAACCAAGAATTCAGGGTTTAGAAACTACAGGATGGTTTTTAAACAATTCTGACAAAAACATGCAGAAACAACCACGCAACTTTTGTTTGTACTGAAGCTGTAGTAGCTCTTTCCAAGAGGCCACCTGGGATTACGTACAGATGCTGCTGTCATTCATTCTTTCTTCTCTGCTGGTTTTGATATTTTGTTGATCCATAGTGTAATATAAAAGGAGCTTTTTATGACTTATTTTAACTACTTCAACATCCAAACACAGTGGGACAGGTAGCTTTTAGTAGAGGGTATATGTTTTGAGAAGATGCATGTACATGTCAGTAAGGTTTTAAAACCTTATCTCTCATGAAGGAAGGGAGCCAGGCTGTGTGGCCATGAGAACAGGAACTTCAGCTGGATTATGGGATATTCTCAACTGTGAAGAAAAAAACTTGTTTCTGTGCAAGCAGCTGGTGGAAGGAGTGACCCCACCACCCCCTATGACGACTCCTCCTCTCCCATCCTGCCCAGAGGAATGGCAATCCATTCCTCAGAGCAGCTTCTGCTTCAAAGTAGGTGTGAAAACTGAAAACAAACACTTGTCATTTCAAATAAGAATATGCTTCTTCTATGCACGGAGGGTGGATTTTATCCTGCTTACCCAATGGGTAATTTGCAGTTACGTCTCTTCAGACATAACCTGGGTGGAGCATCCTGAGGTGCTGGAAAGGGCTGCATGCTAGTGGTATTGAAGTTTGGAGCTACCAGGATTCTGAGGTGATGGCAAAAGCAAAACTGCAATCATCAAGTTTGCTAGGTGACAATACAAGCAAGGTGTCACAACTAAATGGCAAGTGATTGAACTAGAGGCCAGAGAACTGAAGGAAAACAGAGGCTCAGGATGCTGTTTCTAATTTACTGTAATACCTGAGACTGTATTTAACTGAACACCTTTCACAGCTTTTTCAGAGAGGAAGGGAGAAAATGGAAACATGGTTTGGTGCAAGAGATTTTTGCAGAGCTATTGGAGGAGATCTGGCATGTATCCACAGTGAAGAAGAGCAAAATCTAGTATCTAGTTTGTAAGTATCTGCAAAATTCATTGTTTAAGCATAAGAAAGAAAGCATTTTAAAAAATGAACATTTTGCAGGACATGAGGGATTTCCACTAATCAGTTTCTACTTTGGAAAGACAATATGTATCTCTGCAAAGTGTAAACAGGTAGAAACAGAGGTAAACAGGTAGAAAGGAGTGAGCAAAAATGCTTGTTGGCAGTCCTTTGGGTAGATTCATCTATGTGTGAGGGTACCCTGAACACATGTAAAAATGAAAGAAGGGCCAACAAAATTGCTTTCAACCGAGTTTAGTTGAAAAAGAGAAACCTGTTGTAGTGTCCAGTAGATGAAATAATCTTGATTGAAGGAATATTTTATGCTGTGAAATGTAATTTTCCTTCTTTAGTTAAGGGGAAAAAATTGGAGACTAAGAGAAAGACTGACCTACTGATGTGTTTATATAAATGTATAAATCTGGATGGTCTGGGTTTGAAAGCCTATGTTTCTTTGTGAGACCAAGACCTTAAAATTTTCATTTAACTTAGTAATTTTGGTAATGTGATATTTGTGATCCTTCCTGTGCAGCTGTTTCCCTGATTCCTATCACATGCAGTGCTAGAGCATTTTCCCCACATGAAAATGAAATGATTACTTTACGTGAATTTCTTCAGTGGTAATTCAAGTGCCTAAACTTTGATATGACATATATTCTCCATCTCTCTCTCATGCACTTGTTGTCTATATTTGCACATAATCATTCAGAAATAGAGACTATCGTCATTTGTCCTTCTGGATGGGTTTAAATGCCTTGGACTCTGATGGAGGATTTACATGGTGTGACGGTTCACCAGTGAGTAAACAACTTCTTGTTCCTACTCCTTTTCTAATACCACACACACATCTTGTCAAGCTTGTACAAACCACAGATGACTAAGTTAATTTCCCAATTCTGATCTAGGAATTAGTTTTTATCTTTTGATAGTTCACGATCATACATAGTAGTATGACATTTATAGCAATGAAATAACACCAGAGATAATGGAATATTCTATTTTCTCCCTTGGTTTAACCCATCCTGGTTGTATCAATCTCTGTATTCCCAATTGTCATTTACTGTGAGAAATGTGTTTGTTTGGTCAAGCTAATCTTTTTTGCCTTCACCCTCTGAAGCAACTGAAGGTCTGCAAGGCCTAAGTCTATATGATGGCAGTTATGGATGTCTAAGTTTGAAACACCAAGGCAGAAGGAAGAGATCTGAGGGAAGTTCTTAGACCCTACTTTCCCAAGCTTGGCAGAAGAGCTTCATTTCTTCACATATAAAGAAGGACAATAGTTGTTTTTTTTTTTTTGGCTTACTAGTGTTGGCCTATAGATACGCAGAAGAATCATTAATGCTATACAATGGTCTTGTGGTCATGTCCCTTCTTGTAGTTTGGAACAAAAATGTAATGTGGACCATGAAATCAAATTAAGTGCTTTCTTCTAAAACAAGTTAAAAAAATGTTTTGCTTCAATAGAAAATCTTTAAAAAGCTGTGTTTTCACTATAGGTAAATTTTCAAAAATGGGCAAATGGAGAACCAAACAATTATGATGGAAATGAAAAATGTGGAGTGTTTTATGGCTATAATGATATGAAATGGAATGATATGTTTTGTGAACGAATGCAAGACTATATTTGCCAAATAAAAAAAGGTAAGTTGAAGACTTTTTTTCTTAAAAAGTGATTAGAAACAGTTTAGAACATTCTCTCTAGGTCAGATCACATTACATGTATTAGAGGCAGCTGCATAATGAAGCAGCTGCCTCTAATACACTGAAATGTAAGTGTATGTAATACAATGAAACACTAAGTGAATTTCAGTTTAAATAAAAGCAGTTGAAAACTTTGATTTTGTCCATGAGATACATGTGTGAGTTTGGCATGTACATGCAGTGTGTTGAGGAAATGAAATCAAGTAGCCTAAATTGTCCATGGCTTATATAAGCTTAGCTCTAACATAATAGTTTGCTAAGTGTAACACATTTTCTCAGATATTCTTAGAAATTCTGCGACAAAAATAAACATGTGTATATTCTAGGTTTCATTTTATTGCTGGAAATTAAAATGCAATGGTAAACAATTAAAAACAATGGCATACGTATATTTAATTAAGATATTTCTGATATATTTAATATATTCAGGTATTGATTTACTTTGCAGGAGTATCACTGAAACCAGAACCTACATTCACTTTTGGTAAGTCTTGTACTTTCAGTACAGGAAGAAATTTTCGTACAGGGGTGTTAATATCTATAATGAACGCTCTACTTAATGTTTCATATTGCAGATTATGAATATATTGTTAGTGAAGATGACTGGATCATATATAATCATAAGGAATATTACTTTAGCAAGGAAACAATGCCTATGGAAAAGGCGAGGGACTACTGCAAGAAGAGAGGTGGTGATCTTGCCATCATTGAGAATGAAACTGAAAGAACATTTCTTTGGAAATATGTAAGAATCTCACTTCACTTCAAAAAATGAAGTTTGTTCTCCACTAAGGCCTCTTTTTCAGCTGGCTTCTAAAATATTAGAAAGTGGTCTGCATCATAAAAAATCATAAATCATAATAGCAGTGCCACCTGTCAAGAATTTAACTATCTAGCAACTTTAACATAGCAATTATTTATCAGAATAATTATTATGTGTAGAAAAGTCCTCTGTTTCTTTACAAGATCATTGCCAGAGTGCAACTTTCAGAAACTCTGTTCCTTTTAGTTGAAAGTTACTTATTGAGTAGAACTTTGTTTTTCACCTCATTTAAAAGAATTTAAAAAAAAAGGAAAAAAATTCCTTATTTTTGTCAAAATGGATCTGAAATTTTCAAGAAAAAGTTTGAGCTAGGCTACTTTCCAATAGGAAGTGAATAATCTAGTGATTATAGTCTTCTGTAAATAGATTCTAAACTATTAAAAACAAGTACAATTCCTCCCTTAAACACTAAGCTCCATTATTTACTAGTAGCTTTTTGGCAATTTTCCACTAGGTTTTCCTAAAACTCTAAAAATATGGTTTTATTTATAGCCCTCTTAAGATATTTTTTTATTTTGTTTCGTTTTTAATCTTCTTAACACAGCATTTTGTTCCATTTCCTTTTCATCCCATTATGCTTTTGGTTTTAAGACGGGAAATTGGATGATAATTTTGCATTTTGCAGTTCAGACACATAATCTCAGCAACTCCCTGCACACTGCTTGCCATCTAACTGGTATAAGTGTATCTAAATTGTTTTCGAGTGCTTGTTTATTTGGAGTATATTTTCTTACAACTCATTGAAACTTTTGTGTATGTGTGTGTGTTTTAGACTTTTTACAAAGATCGAGGAAATAACTTTTTTATTGGCTTAACTGTGAGCCTTGACAAGACATTCCGGTAAGTGAAAACATTAAGTATTTAAGACTCATATGTGATGTGTGAATATTTGACAAGGCTGTTTCAAGAGGCTACTGAGACCTAAAGGCTACAGCCATATTTTGACATAAAATTTTTAAATACAATTCCTATTCTCAGGGTAGCATTTCTATTATATTTTCATAATCTATTTCCTCTTCTAGTTGTAGGCCCTGTTTTTGTTTTGTGAGGCCAAGTTTGCTCACAGTCAGTGTAGTCTGAGTTAACATGTACACTCTCCTCATTAAATGTGAGACAAGATAAGATCAAGGTCACTAGAGATGTTCCAGACGGTACTTGAAGACAGTATTAAATATTCAAATGATCAAAACCTTCCTCTGCCTTCACCTTCTGCCTTTTTGTAGTGTCTTCTTCGGATATTTCAAGCTTGGTCACGAGTCTCTGCCTCATTTCAACCTTTCTTCTGTATTCTCAGAATGTCTTTCTTGTCCACAAGCCACAGACACCCATCCCTGTGGAGCTGAGAGAGTCTAACCTTCTGAAGCTTCTGCTTCACCCTCCTGCCCAATACTTAGGAAAAAAGCCTCACTGTTTGTATTTACTGCCCCTCTAATTTCATCCTTCTTTTTTTCTGGATGATAGTACCGCTTTGTCAGAAATCATAGAATCATAGAATGACTCAGAAAGTTATAGAAAGATAGAATGGTTTGGGTTAGAAGGGACCTTAAAGTTTGTCTAGTTCCAACCCCCTGCCATGGGAAGGGCCAACTTCCACTAGATGTTTGTCCAAAACCCTATCCAACCTGACCGTGAACATTGCCAGGGTTGGAATATCAACAGCTTCTCTGACCAACCTGTTCCTGTTTCACCACTCTCACAGTAAGGAATTTCTTCTTAATATCTAATCTAAATCTACTCTCTTTTAGTTTAAAGCCGTCTACCCTTTTCCTACCACTATAGTCTCCGATAGTCCCTCACCAGCTTTCAATAGGTTCTTTTTAAGTACTGAAAAACTGCAATGATGTCTCCTTGGAGCCTTCTCCAGGCTGAACAATGCCAACTCTCTCTGCCTGCCTTCATAAGAGAGCTGCTCCAACCCTCTGAGCATCCTTGTGGCCCTTCTCTGGACCCATTACAACAGGTCTATGTCCTTGTTCTGGGGACCCCAGGTCTGGATGCAGTACTCCAGATGAGGCCTTACAAGAGAAGAGCAGTTGAAGACAGTCACCTCCCTTGACCTGCTGGCCATGCTCTTTTTGATGCAGCCCAGGATACAGTTAGCTTTCTGGGCTGCACTTGCGCATTCCTGACTCATTTTGGCTCATGTCTTTATGACATTCCTCCCAGTTTATTGTGTACTACTTTTTCCTGTCTGACTCAGGAAGATTTGCAAGTGAAAGCAGTTAGGCATTCTGTTACATTCCTTATTTGTAGTCTACTGGCAGGAACATGCATAGTGTTGCTTAGTCTCCCAAACTGGAAAAACAGAGTTGTTGTTTTTTTTTTTCTCTAAGGTATTTTTAAGAATAAATTTGTGAATCGCCAAACTAGGAAGTATTTCTTGCATAACTGAAAGCAATAACAATATATATTAAAGATTTCTTTTGTTTAACAAAATGGTTCCTAGTATGTGATTCAAGGATCTCTCTTACCCTACAAGGTGTTCTATTACTGCTTTGGCCCCAGGAAATTACTAAGTTAGGCTCATGTTTCTCCATCTGCGCTCCAGATAAGGCTAGGCCCAGTGGTACACTGATTAAGTTATTAATGCTCAGAGACAAAGAAAAGCTGTGACTTTGAGAAGACTAGCTGAGACCCAGTTCAGATCAACAGTATACACATTAGACATAAAGATATATATTTTTAATGATTTCAAATGAAAAGTTGTCCTTTTACCAGAGAACAACACATGTTTGAAAACTAGGATATAGAAAACAAAATACAAAAAAGGTTTACTATGTTCCTCACAAAGAAATACTACTCTAAGAATTATTATTCTTCTAAATCACTTATTTCAGATGGGTGGATGGAACTACTGTAAACTATGTTGCCTGGGCTCCAAATGAACCCAACTTTGCAAATAATGATGAAAACTGTGTGGTCATGTATACCCAAACGGGTGAGTGCTGTAACAATATTCAGTCCTTCATGGTGTGGTACAGGCTTGAGAGGGCTGAATGCTCAAGTCTGGGTCTTTGGAGATCTGCATTAGATTTTAGAGAGGTTAATTCAACGTTTAAATTATAATGACCCTTTGGAAATATCCTGAATTTTGCTGTAAACCTTAATATTTCTAAGGAGAACATACAGAAAAATTACTAATGATTTCAGTGGAGAGGGAAATATGGTTCTACTTTCTATGATGGATTTGTTAAAGGAAAAGTCACTCTTTATTTCAGTCGCCATTTTGTCTTTTATTCTGATTTGTTTTAAGGTACATGGAATGATCTCAACTGTGGCAGTGTTGAGTTTTTCATCTGTGAAAGGCTTAACAGTACTGTTCGTCCAAGTATTGCTCCCACTGTACCACCACCCAAGGGTGGGTGTCCAGAAGACTGGCTCCTCTTTGATAATAAGGTGCAGTATGAAAAGTCAATATGCTGCATTTTAAAAAGAATAGAAAACTGAACCTTGGTTCAGTTTTTAAGTTGAAGCAGTATTTTTGTTTATCACAAAGTATATTCTGACCATGTGTATTTAATGACCCTAAAAATAAGAATCCTGAAATAGAGATTATAGTCTGTATTGCGATCACAATTGTTATGGAAGAGATCATGTGCCACACAAGTAGAAAGCTTTATTTTATGTTTTTGCTATTATTTAGCATTGCCAAAGATAGTTGAACAACTTTGTTTCTGTGGGAGAAACAACTTCAGAACAGTTGTACATTCTCATTTACTTTGCTGAGCTTATCTGGCTGTCACTGCGTGGACACTGTTTGACCTGTGCGTGTTGTTTTCTGAGGTCTTAGTCACTCCTTACTCAAAGTCAAGCCTCAGAAATACTGTGGAACCATTGCTTGAACTTAATTCCCACTGAAATTTTTAGACTAACGTATTCTTTCTTCAACATGGATGCTAAAATATGGAAGTTTTCCGTTATACATCTCTTTCAGAAAGACTTAAAGGCAAACTAGCAAGGACAGTTAAATCTCCTTTTGGTGTAAAATATCTCACTTATCCCACTTGTTACAAGCAGAAATGCTTTCATTGGAAGCTCTAAGATGCCATCCAGCTACAATTCTGGCACACTTCTTTCTTTTCAGTGTTTTAAAGCATTTGGCCTTAATGAAAATTATACGCTGACATGGCATGCTGCACGGAACAATTGTATTAATTTTGGAGGAAACCTGGCTACTATCTCAAAAAAGGAAAATCAAGGTATAAAGTACAAATCTTTTGATACTAGGTGAGACATCAATTGATCATGGAGAAACAGATTATAACATTTTCATTCCTTGTACAATGTTTATCTTTTCTTCAGCTTTCCTCATGTCTCTCTTAAAAACTACTGCAACTGATGCCTGGATTGGACTGAATGACATAAATCAGGAGCATACATACTTATGGACAGATGGGAGTCCAGTTTACTACACAAATTGGGCAAAAGGTTCCCGAAGTTACTATAGTAAGGTAAAAAATTTATTGGGATCATCTACTCATTATCATAGAATCGTAGAATTGTAGAGTAGAATAGCTTGGCTTGAAAGGGACCTTAAAGATCGTGTATGTCCAAACCTCCTGCTGTGGGCAGGGCTGCCATCCACTGGATCAGGCGGCCTGGGAGCCATCCAACCTGAGCTTGAAACCCTCCAGGGATGGGACATCCACAATTTCTTTGTGCTCTCCAGTGCCTCACCACAAAGTTGTTCTTCCTAACATCTATTCTAAATTTAAAGTAATCTGCAAACTTGCTGAGGGTTCACTCAATTCCACTGTCCCAGTAATTGATATAAATGTTGACAATGGAACCCTGGGGAACACCACTCATCACTGGCCTCTACCTGGATATAGAGCTTTTGACCACAACACTCTGACTATGACCATCCAACCAATTCCTTATCCACTGAATAGTCCACCTTTCAAATCTGTCTCTCCAATTTAAAAATATGGTTGTAAAGTGGGACCATGTTGAAGACCTTTTGCAAGTTTGAGTAGATAACATCAGTTGCTCTTTCTTCGTACACTGATACTGTCACTCCATAGTAGAAGGCTACTAGATTGTTCTGGAATGATCTGCCCTTGGTGAAGCTAGTCTGGCTGACTTGGACTACTCCCTCATCTTGCACGTGCCTTAATATATCTTCGAGGAGGATCTGTTTCGTGATCTTCCCAGATGCAGATGGGAATGCAGATGCAGACAGATGCAGCACCTGTAGTTTCCCTGGTCTTTCTACCTACCTGTCTTAAAAATGGGTAGTAGACTTTTGGTTTTACCAGGTACAGTAGTATGTTGATATCACAAATGCAGGCCTGTGGCAAGCAACAAACCTCTAAACAGATTGTACAGATCTGTTGTACAGATTGTACAGGTCTGACTGTTAAAATGAAGTTACACTGCTTTTAAATGTCAAAATGCTAGCAGAGGATGGTTTCGATCCATCGACCTCTGGGTTATGGGCCCAGCACGCTTCCGCTGCGCCACTCTGCTGCCCTTATTCTAGGTTTGGTGGATAAATAAAATGTACTCCAGCTGTATTTTGCTGTAAAGTTTCCTTTCTACAATTTTTGTGATGATCTTGTTGCTTTTGAAAGCAAAGTAGTCATGGGAAAGGTCCACCTTCAGACAATTTTTCTCAATCTCTTTGTTTCATCATGATTTTTGTATAAATCCTTTTTGTATAAAAAGCTCAGCAAGTGAGCAATTTCCCTCCTTTCATCGTGATTGATCAGGGGATTCAAATAAACCATGGCAGAGCAGAAACTGTGTAATGTAGTGATACAGTGAGTGTTATTTAGATGTGATGAAAATATATGGAAAATTGTATGTGCTTACATTTCTTGGTGCTAAGCTTAGTGAGATAAATGCATTGAATAGTCTGTAGCTATAGAAGACTCCAAAGAAGGATATAGATCTTCCTTGCTCACATTTCTCTTCTCCATCTATACCTTTTAATAATTCTTCCTTTTGAAACATCTCTTCTGCATGCATTTGAAACTTTCAATTCTGCTGCAGCATTTTGTGTTAAATTACAAGACAAAATGGAGTGTTTTTCAATACTTTTAAAATTGCTAATGAAAAATACTGGTTGATAGCACTGTTTATGTATTCCTGTGCTGGCTGTACCAAGTTTCTCTATTTATTTTTCACGACAGAATTGCTTTGAGTCTGGCTAAACCAGGCAATGTTTCTGGAAGGTCTGAGCTCTGCTGACACCCAGGCCAGTCTCTTCAGGACCTTCCCATCTCACACATGTATATGATTTCTGTAGAATGCTGTGTCCATCTCCCTGCACAAGTTTTTCCCAACATTCTCTCCTTCTTTCGTAGCCATGACTTGGGCTACTCTGAGGGATTTTGCTGCAAGATTATGCTGATACAAGGCAGGGAGAGCTGCTGCTTTCTACTGCATAAAGATGGAAGAAACTGAAGAACTGAAATTGGGGCACAAAGGGTTGAAGAAGCGTACCCCACAAAGGACAGTTTCTGGTGTCTGCCAGCGTGCTTCTGTGTGGTGGTGACTACTTTGACTGATTTGTGCAGTAAGAAGGTTTTAGCTCTGTAGGCAAACTTCATTTTGCTGAGCTTCTGTGTAACCTACAAGAGAACAACAGAGCTCAAATGTCCTGTGAGCCAGAGCTAGTATGTGGGCATCTACTTCATGCACACACACATATGCAAGCACAGAGATTGGTTTGTTCCAGATTCTTCTTCCTGCCTCTGCACTATGCTTTGCAATTTCCTCTATCCTCCACAAACTTTGGAATTCTAGAGACGATATGTAGATGGTTGTTGCCACATTCCTGCTTCTTACCATTTCTTACATGAGTCAGCTTAGATGGGCATAATTTTATTCAGATGTGTACCTGAATGTGGTAGGAAAATGTATATCCAGTAGGAAAAGGAATGTTTCCTGTTTATCCATATCTTTTTCTCACTGATCTCATTTCCTCCACAGGATGACTGTGTCTATATGAAAAAGAACCCTATTGAACAAGCAGGGAAATGGAAAGATGAAGACTGTAAATCAAGCAAAAGCTACATATGCCAGAAGAATACTGGTGAGTTTTCTTTAAGCATATTCTAGAATAACTTATGTATTATGTTTATGTCAAACTCATGTTAAAAGTGATATTCCCATGTTCAGTGTCATTTTAACGGAAATTAATTTACCAGTATCTCTTGCATTAGGATCCATTTCAACAAGCACACATACTGTTTCCTGTAAGAAAAACTCCATCCTGTTTTAAGGACCAGACCAGTAAATTAAAAATAATGATAATGATAGTAATAAACTATGAATCATCACGTATTTTACTATTTTTAACAGTCAGGATGGAGGGAGTGGGAACTGTCAAGATCGTTTCTGACGAGAAAAGTTTGTCAGAGAACATAAAATCATGCCTTCATCACTGCAGTGCTAATTGGGAATCTTAATTTGTTATTCCAGTCTCTCTGAATTACTTGACTACTCTGATACACTAGATCTTCTTTTAATGTGATAATATGTCTAGCCAAGATAAAGCTTCCAACTTACTTTTTGTTTGTTTGTTTGTGGCAGACCCTAAATTGCAAAGTTCCCAAGCTGTGGTTCCAATGTTTGGCTTTAACAACTATGGTGATGACCGCTATGCAGTCATCAACTATAAAATGAACTGGGAAGAAGCACAGAAGAATTGCAGAGACCAATATGCAGATCTTGCCAGCATTTTGGATCCTTATGTTGAATCTTACCTGTGGTTACAAATACTAAAGCATGGAGAGCCTGTATGGATCGGTCTTAACAGCAACATGGTAAGTCAATGAAATGGTCATGACAAAGACACCTGTACTTCAGATCAGCATAGATCAACCATATTTCTCACTCAGAGGTTGGTCGGATCCACTGCTGTGGCCTCCAGTGAGACTGCTATTAATCAGGTCCATGAATGTTTGGCAGTCATCAAAGTCTTGCTAAGATACTTGAGTTCCCTCCACTTGAGAAGTTTTAAGCAGGAAGAAGGTATAGGGCTGCACAGGATGGGATTAACAGAGCCATAACTGCAGCTGCTGCTGGTCATAGTCTTCAAATAGTGGTGAAATCCACTGAGAAAAGTACATGTTGTAGAGATAAATATATGTAGTAGCTGATCCTTGCAATGCATAGGTCTATGCATGTGTCACATGAAAAATGTAGTCAGTATTTCTTGTTACAGTGGAACTTCTGCTTCTTTTTTTCTTTTTTTGCTTTGCTTTCTAAAAATACAAAGAAGCTTCTGTTAGAGGAATGCTAACAATAGTTTCCCTGCAATTTTTGTTTGATTTCTGTGCATATTTGGACTCCTTCAATAAAATCTTCAGTCACATATTCACTTTTGCTACCACAAAATGCCCTTTGTCCATTTACTGTACAAATCATATAGTATGAATTGAATAATGCAGATTGAGTCATGAATGAATGTCTGTAGGACTACTGTCCTATCTGCTGGAAAGAGCTGAAGTTTAGTCATGACAGAGGAAAAATTATGTTAAAGAAACTGTGATTTTGACCTCTCCTAACTTTTATATACCTTCTAGTGTAGTCTTAATTTTCTTTGAATCTAATTCATGTATGTGACATGACCTTTACTGTCATTTGCTTTTAGACTCGTGGCTTTTACATGTGGTCAGATAGAAGGAGGAGTAGATATCACAACTGGGCCAGTGGAGAACCAAATAAGAATGCAGCCTGTGCCTATTTAGATTTGGATGGTTTTTGGAGGACAACTTCTTGCAATGAAACATTTTTATCTCTCTGTAAACAATCTGATGGTAGGTTATGAACAGGAGAAATGCATTTAAGAAGTCTGGAATGTCAAGTCCTGTCTTTCTTTCAGCAGGAGCAATACATGTTTTCCTTGTCTTTTAAAAACCCACTGAAAGCTGTACATCTCTTTAACAGAGTTAATTCCTACTGAGCCACCACAGCTTCCGGGAAAGTGTCCTGAAACAAAGCATGGTAGATCTTGGATTCCCTTTCGTGGCCATTGCTACTATGTTCACACCAGTTCTGAAGTAAGCTGGCCTGATGCTTCCATGTCGTGTATTCAGATGGGTAAGTGCTTTTTTATGAGAGCTGCTCTGAAAGTAATGCCTTCTGTTTTACCATGTCAGCTCCTGATGTCAGAGGTGGACACCAGTAGTACGTCAGTAAAGGTTGAACATTGCTGCCACTATATGCTGTTACATTTTATTGTGAATGTGCAATCTAATAATTGAAAACTCTTGTGCTTTAAAGGATTCCTCCTCTCCCCCTTCCCCTCTGCCTTTCCTCCTCCCCACTCCCCTCTCTTCTCCTCTATTCCCCACCACTCCCATCATCTTTTTTTTTTTTCACATGATTGTTTACTGAAGAAAAAAGATGTGTAGTGAGAAGTATTGATGAAATTTTATGTATTATTTATTTGGTATTTTAGGTGCATCTCTGGTTTCCATAGAAGATCCAGCTGAAATGAACTTCCTTTTACTTTACTTGTCTCCACTTGCAAGTGATATCAGAAAATTTTGGATAGGATTGTTCAAAAATATTGAAGGTAATTATTTCATAATGGACCGGAAGAGTAACGAAGTTAACTTTGTGCACGGCTTGTGAGCATTTAAATTTGACATGTTCGTTCCCATCTAAACATCCCTGTGTGTTAAAAGAGTGAAAATGATAATGTATTTAACCAAATAATAATTTCCATTTGCAGTGTCCTTGGGCATGGTAGACTAGAAATATTCCTCCACTTTATCCACTTACTATTTAATACTTTTTAATTTTAGGGGAATGGATGTGGACAGACAGAAGTGTGGTAGAATTTGTCAACTGGGAGAAAGGAGAGCCTACAATGATGTATGATGAACACTGTGTGGACATGGATGTCTCAAGTGGAGCCTGGAGGAACTATTACTGCTCTGTTGACCGCAATTTCATTTGTAAAATCCCAAAGAGTGAGTTCTAAATTCTATCTACTGAATTATTTCACAATTAGTGGTTAAGTTGCACCAGGCCTAATTGAACATGCACTGCATGCTCTTTATATATGGATATCGATGCATGCGCATTCAAGCTGGGAGTAACTCTTGTTGAGAAAAATAATGTGGGAGAAAAGCCTGAGTCACTTTATCTTCTCAGTTAAAGAGCATTGATTTTTTTGATATTAGCTGTGCCAAGAACGTACCAGTTGGTGAGAGTGGAGAAAATTACATTAGAGTGCAAGAGGCATTAGATGAAGAATAGATGACTAGGTTGGTGATGAGGAGACAGGTGGCTAAGCTGAGACGCAGCCGTGCAAAGTCACTGAGCTTCTGAAGAAGGAAAGTAAGGGCTGCCAGTTGGACTGATATACATGAAATGCGCTCAGTTTTACTGGATGGCAAGCAGTGCCAGTTGAGGGTGGGCAGTGTAGCCCAAATAATTTCTGTGCTGACCCAGGCATGAGACCTACCAAGACCACCAAAGAAAACAATATGTTTTATTTTTAATGACAGACTTGTGGTTTTTGGTTGAATGTGTCACAGCCTGAGGTGAGGCCCCTGATATGCACAGCAGTTCTTCATAGAGTGTGAAGGGAATAAGTCTGCATGTGCATACGTGGAGTGTGCCACATTTTCTCACATCAGCTGGGGAATGGTTTGAAAAGGCAAACAGATCCACTTCACGCATATAATTCACGTAACTTGAAACTAATTGAATCTTCTGTTTTCGGATCTCCACATATTACAGTAGAGTCATCCATGCACTCTGAAGGGCCAGCCTGCTAGTCCTGACAAGAATTTACTGCATCCCAAGCAAGAGAAAGAGGAAAAAGAAATTATCCAAAAATACAGTCTTTAAGTGAAAATGTGCTTTTCAGTTATTCAAATATAAAAAATTGAATTATTCAGAGAGAAAGACAGGTACTGTGGTAGTGTGAAAACATCTACCTCCCCAACCAATAAAAGTGTTCAAAGCAGTTTACAGTGAGAGAATGATCTGGAGTTTTTATAACAAACATGTTTAAATTCAACAAGAATTTTTTGAGACAATGTTTTCATATATTTTTCATCTCCATTAAACAAAATTTAATAGGAACACAGAATAATAACTATGCATATTGTATGTATTTTGTATTTGGATGACTACTTGCAAACTGTGTATAATATATATATTTTTTAATTTTAAAGTTATTGAAGTTGAACCAACCCATGATTCATCTGTCAATCAAGGTAGGTTTTATAAGCACATTAAAAATATAATTCAATAAATTACAGACATTCACTATTTACAAGTAAATGAGTTTCATTGAAGTACCCATTTAACTATCTCTGGTGATTTTATTTAAAACCTATTTCAAAGGAAAATGTTTACTGTCTTATTCATATTTTTCTTCTTTTCTGAATAAACTGTGTTGCAATATAATGATACTTTTGAAAGAGATGTAGGAGAGATTTGGCACAGTTTCGCTCTGTCCATCCAGAATGGGTGTCAATTTGAGTATGATTGTCCAGTACTTTTCTAGTTTACCCAGCTGGTTTATTTAGGGAAATGCTTGTTTGCAATAATAATCTCTGGTCATTTGTAGTAATTGTTCTGTTTTGTTTTTCATAGCATCAAAAAGAGAAGCTGCTGTTTCATCCTCGCATAGTCTAGGTGTGATGATTGTTACACTAATCTTCCTTCTGCTAGCAGGAACTGGCCTTATAGTCTATTTTTTCTACAAGAAGAGACATGAACAGAGAACTGTTACAGACAGTTTTGGAAATGTCATATACTGTGGTAGTCCTGACCCTGGAACTCATGAATCAAACTGTCTTGTGACCAATATTGAAGAAAATGAACAGGCAACAGTATAATAAGTAGGGTAAACCTGGGCCTGATTGGAAAGGAATTGAAGTACTGGAATACGAAAATTCTGAATTAAACTGATTCTCTCCTACGGAAATTCTTGTTCATTTTGCACAGGATACTTCTTGCTTATACTAGCAGGAACAAGCCATCTTTCAACACTCAGTCTGCTCACAAACAGTAGTACTTGGGAGAACTGTTGAATATACATAAAACCCTGGAGCTACACTGTGTAAAGGAGCACTCAGGCTGTTCCAGTCTCTACATGGGTCCTGCATCACTCATTACAGGAAACTGTGAGAGAAAGTGCCTTAGCATTCACCAAAAAGTACATCTAGATCTGAAGGAATCCTGGAGATACCACCTCTGCTCTCCACCATATACTGGCAGAATTGTGTAGATTGGATGGCACCTCCAAGATCATTTGGTACACACTCATGCTGGAAGCACCCTGCCCCAGCCAGGCAGCCTGCTCTGATGTTTATCCATGCTCTTAGTAAAGATTGCTTTCTTTATATCAGATTCGAATGTTCCCTTGTCTTCCCAGTTTTGTATAGCAAAATGCTGCACACATCTGACAAGATTTTGGCTGCATCTTTTCTATAAAGACCCGTTTAGGCAGTTGAATACAACAGTCAGGTCTCTCATTAGCCTATACTTCTTTTTGCTTTGAGACTCTTCTTTTTATTATATACTCATACATCGAGTCTCCTATTCCTCTCAGCAACCCTTGGCTAGACTTCAGTTTTTCTCTATCCAGCTCCAGCACGTGTTTATTCATGGAGTCAAACCACCTCAGATGAAGCCTGGACTTTGAATCGACTGTTACCCTTACAGTGCCCTAGTCTAAACAATTTTTCACCAACCTTACAATACATATGCTATAGAAAAAGAGTGGATTTTGAAAGTCCTGCTAAAATCAAGGTAAATTGTATCCATTTCTCTCCCCTTCTTTGGGGATTATGAGCCAATTATGTTTTTATATGAAGTAATCAGTTTGTCCAGGCACAATTCACCCTTTGTAATTGTGTTCTGACTACTTCCATTCATCTTTTTCTTGGCTTATTTTGTTTCTGGAGATGGCTTCCAAGAGAATTGTTCCATAACCCTCCTAAGGACCGAGGTGACCTCCTCAAGTCACTGTAACATGTTAGAGTTGATAGAGTGCAGACTCCCAGCAACCACAGCCAGTTCCCTCAGCATCCTCAGATACATCCTCTCAGGTCTCATGGTCTATATATGCAGCTAACGTTAGTCCCTAACTCAATCTTTCTGTGCCATGCATAACACTTTTCTCCCCTAACATCTGCTGCTAGCTGTTAAAAGGCCTGTGGAGTGTGAGTGGTGATTGATGACACTGAATACCTCAGGCCTGTACTTTGTAGGCCTCCTTCTCCTTCATCTATGCAACCATGTCTTCCTTTGGCTGCTGAAGTACCCGCAGAAACGCTCTGTGTTGCCCTTCATCTTCCCGGTTAGTCGCAACACCCGCTGAGCTTTCACTTTCCTCGTCTTGTCTATGTGTTCCCAGGACATGTCCCTATATTTGTGTGCTGAGTAGCTTGTGCCTTTTTCACCTTCCATATACTACCCTTTGAATTTCATCTGTCAGAAATTCCCTATAAAGGCAGACTTGCATACTTCCCTGCCTACTTTGTGTTCTGCACACTGGTACAGGCTGTTCTTGAGCTTTAAGGAGGTTGTTCTGGAAGATACAAAAGCTATTCTGGTATCCTTGGCATTTCAATAACCAAGCCTGGACTTGATTTTCCTTTGGGTCACCATTGTATAAATTCAGATCAGAAAACTCAGTAATGCAGCTATTACATATTCTCATACTGGGATTTCTACAACACATATCTGTAATACAGGAATGATACAATACATCAGGGTATTTCCTCAAAAAAGTATTATTTAATCTTATTTTAATGGTCATTTGTAAAGTGTCAGTCTTACCTGAATTAACACATTTTCATCTTCATATGACTAATATAATGATAGAAAGGTCAGCTAAGAGGTATGAATGTATTGTGAATAGAAACATTTTCTCATTTAAATAACAATAGGAATTTCAAAGATGTCTGTGACAGGAGAACAGGTAGGATGCATTATAGTGAATTCATAGGTGACAAAATTATTTAAAGTTACTCACTGAAATTACCAATACAGGTGAAAATTTCATATACTTTTAGGCCATTTCTTCAAAGTCTGAAGCTTGTTATTGGGAAGGCTTTTATAATTTCAAACCAAATTCTCCCTCTCAAAGTCTGTTTCAGTTCTGTGAGCTTCATTCCAGCCTTCCTTCATGACCAAGCCTGCATTTCATACAAGTATATTGTCTGCTTTCAGAAAGTCTAAAAATATATGATATTCCCATAAGTTTTTTTTTTAATTTCTCCAATGCATTTTATGCCAAATGTAAACAATCAAATGACTCAAAGCTCTTAGTCTTGAGGTCTTTATTTAATTTTTTTTTAATATTTTAATCTTTTGACATACTTTAATCATGTTTAAATTAAAATATTTTACTTGTACATGAAATATATGTAAATAAGATTTTGTTAGACTTTGATTCACTAAACAATCATTAAAAGGTTGGTTATAAGTATAAGCTTATGTGTCTTCTTAAATAAAACAATTTACCATAAAAGTTAAAGTAACAGAAAAAAGGGGCAGGATTCTTGTAGTTCTACTGAAATAAAGATCTAATTTTCCCAGTTTAACTTGTTCTTAAACTCCAGTAGTGATTTGTCTTTACCACCTCATGAAACAGAGTGTCTCATTCTTCTTTATTCCTGAAAGTTTACCCTGATAATTGTCTAATGATATTCTTGTAATTTAAGACTACTCATTTAGCGTACTACCCTAGCAGTTTCTGAATAGGTTTCTCACATATTTGATAGTTCTTGTCATGTCTTCTCTCCGTGTTTTCTGATATTTACACCTTTTTTTCCCTTCAAACTTCACTGGCTATGTGTTCTCCATCTTCAGTCCTTTTGATGTTCCCTTCTAGACCTTCTTGAATGGTATGTAGTTACTTTTACAGTACAGTGCACTAGTGACAAATTATTCCAGGTGAGATCCTAACAATGCTAAACAGATAAAAGAAAGATTAGCTCATTCTTGTAATGCTTGTGAAAAAAATACTATTCTGTCTGAGTTTATCTAAATGCATTTTATAGAATCTATAGGTTTGGATAGAGAAATTGTTATCAGAAATCAATAATTCAAAACCAGGATATTATATATATATGTGTATATATATATATGAGAAATTAGTGTGTGAAAATTAAGGATTGATAAGCTTTATAAACTAATATCCAGTTGCATTTGTAAGAACTGATAAACTCACAACAACAAGAGTATGCTGAGGCTGCAGAAGGCCACTAGAGCACACAGAAACCAACAGTGGATTGTAAAACCTGGACCACATCCAAGACAACAGTGAGTGGCACCTGATAATGAAGACTGTGATCCTCTAAAGGTTATTTCAGGTACTTCCTGAGAAGTCCCAGTATGGCCTCTGCAGCTGAGGATATGGTTGGGATTAGTTGTCAAATATTGCTTCAACTATTTAGCTGTGAGGAACCACCTGAGAGCAAATTCTTTAAAAGAGGCAGTGAATATGTTGTGTCACTAGTTGTCTGCTATTCACTTTTTTCAGATTGGTGAAAAATAAATCAAACTTGTTCAAAGAAATACTGGTTATGATCTGCAGTTCCCCCCTGATTGATGAAAATGGACTTTACAAGAAACTTTGGTCTATAAATTCAATTAGAATGCATAAAGTATTGTGAAATGAACTGATGCCTTCAGGTAAGATTCCAGTGGGCAAGTGACAGACTTTGTGTGGTCAATAGGAGAGGTTTGAACTACTCTGTAAAAAGTAAGTTGTGACTGCATCTGGACACACGAAAAGCTAAGGTCCCTATTGTCTCTTCTTTGTTGTGTTCTTACCTGACATGTCCAACTTTCTTTTGTGGAGAAGCTCTGGGGTGATGGAAAGGAACAGATTTCCCATAGAGAGGTATAGAGAAAACTGCTTGCAACCCAAGAACACACAGAGAATGTTTAAAGACAATCAGTTTCTTTGCAGAAACTGTGGAAAGTGGAGAGATTTGTTTGTAGATAACCTAGTAGAGAATGAAAAAAACCCTTTGGTGTCCTGTTACATGCTTGATTTGAGAAAAAGGTGTCAGTAAATCGACTTGCAGGATCTGACCAGTTTCAGGTCTATCTGCTGGGTGTGGAGAAAGCAAGACAAACAAGGGGGATGGAAGCTATATTGCGTGTACAATTCCTGTGGTGTGGGGAGGACAAGAGAGCCACAAAGAGGCATGTGGAATAATTATGAGGATTCATTGCACATCTCCCGACCCCTCAAAGATGTCTCCTGCAAGAAAATTGCTTTGTATTACTAGGCGGTGGGAACAGCAGCCTTTTCTCTTGGTGATGCTACAACATGTGATGGTGATGGTTGTTTGCTTTCTGTCTGAAAACAAGGGTTTGATAATGGCACATTATTATGAGTACTGTGACTTAATGTTGCACTTAAAAACAAGCAACATTTAGGATCTATTCACAGTGAAATCTGTTTGCAACAAATTTTTAATAGGAAATGGGAGAACAGAAATATGCCATCTCCACACATTGCAAAAATAACAAATGTCTGAGAAGGAAGAGACTGTCTTACTTGTAGCTGATTATTTCCCAAAGCAGCTACGTTTAAATTGCACAACATTAAAGCTGTTCATTCTTAGTTGGACTAAAACTAAAACAGAATTGATTGTGCCACTAAAAGCTGTCTGCATTATAATTACTTCACTGAAGATGTGAAATTTAATTGTAAAAAGATGTAGCATAGTGGAAACACAGAGAAGGGATTTTAAATAAATGAGGAAGCTAGAAATAAGATAAAAAGGAAGCACTTTTTTTGCATGAAAGCTATTTGTATTCAGCTAAAGAGTCACAAAAGACAAGAATATTCTCTGAATTGTCTTCCTTATTTTCCATTGCTTCTTGTGCACTTTCATAAATTGACAAAAATTACACAGAGTACTTGAATTATTTCAGCTTAATGTTTAATCCCAGACACGCTAATTATTTATATGCTGCTTTTAATCACTACCACATACAACAAAGGTGTAAAACAAAGGTGTACAAAGTCAATTTTGAAAATAGTCTGTATGTGTTCTCATACTTAGTGTATCATTGTAGATAAAATAGCTACTTCTTGGCTGTGAAATCTCCATCATTGGGAATACTCAAGGCTTAGCTCGAAAAGGTAATGATGAAGCTCTGAAAGGGGGCATAGGTTTGAACAAGGAATTCAACTAAACAACTTCCAGTGGTCTCTTGCTGCACAGTTCTGCAGTCAGCAGAGGTAAACAGGGTTGTACAAATAGGAGCCAGTTCTGCATGTGGTGTGAGCAGCCCAGAGCTCCATCCCTGGGACAGGGGATCACCCTGGAACTTATGTTGGTTGGATTTACTATGTACGTTTCTTGAACAGCCAAGGGCTTCTTGAAATGGCTGCAAACCAACATCTGTAGTGTGTCCCAGAGTGGCAAAGAATGGCAGAAAGGATTGATCAAAAGTATGGGTATGACCTGTCTTCTGCGAGCTGTTTTTTCCAGCCCTGGCAGCATAGATACCTGTAGAGCATTATCAAGACTACATAATGATACCGACATAAGGTTGTCTACTTAAATTAAGCCAGTAAATCTGGCTTAATCGTGATTTAAGAAAAGCTTAAGGAAGGGGTTGGATGTAGGGTCTACTTAGCCCAGCTTCCTGATAGTCTCCCAAGGCAAGTGCTTAATGAAGAGCCCAAGAGTCAGCAAGTATTCAGTGGTTGCCCCTTATTTGCTTCTGTTAACCTCCACATTTGTAGCTCAGGGATTCTGTAAGCCAGAAGTGGTGTTTTGAATCCATCTGCTGATAGAGATGAGCCCACAGCTAAACTGGATTTGAATTTTGCTGTACCTTGGAGCCCCGAGAAAAAAACCCTCTAATGCACAATTTTTAATCTGCAATAGATGTGAGGCAATTTACTCTGATTTGCATTGAATGGGAAAAAAATACCACATAGAAACTTAACAACAGACTAGATAATAAACTCAGAATATGCTGATACACAATTTTGCTATATAAATAAGCCTTCAGAAAGGCAGTGGAGAAAAAATATAGTACATTAGGAAAAAAGAGTGAAGAATGAAATATTTCTTCAGCAGGTTTACTTATTTTTTCTCCCTTTTGAATCTCAGTGAATGTTCTGAAACATAACATGTACCAAGACAATTTATGACAGCATTCCTCTTCACTGTGTTATCCTTACGATTTCAAAATTGTAATTTCTTTTCTATTAACACCTACTTGTTGAACACCCTGGAGGATGAACATCTTAGGGCAGTGTGGCGTAGCCTCCAGTGTCAACACAGAAAAAGATTTTCTAATGGTCTGTACATAAGAGGAAAGAGGTCTAGCTCCTCTGGAGAGGCAAACTACTTTTTCCCCTCCAGTTGAAGATGTTCCATAATATTGCAAAACTGGGCTTGTGCCAACACAGCTTGACTCATAGTTTTTCAATTCAGAGCTCTTAAAAGAAAACATCTTTCAGAACAGTCTGTTTCTCTTTGTGTAAATAGCCCAATGGCAGACTATGATAGTTAATTCAGAATTTATTTTGTACTGAAAGAAGTGAAACCTTGATTCACACCTT
This sequence comes from Odontophorus gujanensis, assembly GCA_013399175.1. Taxonomy (NCBI): domain Eukaryota; kingdom Metazoa; phylum Chordata; class Aves; order Galliformes; family Odontophoridae; genus Odontophorus; species Odontophorus gujanensis. The sequence goes on along the minus strand of VXAB01007535.1, from coordinate 687,032 downwards.
TTCATGAAGAAAAGTGGTATATATATCTTATCCTTTACTGTTGCTTTCATTGAAGGAAACTTTGATCAGTCTTTCTTTGCACAATAATCTTCAGTTTCATGTTTCATTTCAGAAGCCAGTTACTATATATCCTTTATGAAGTTCATGGATGTTTCCTGTGTTGCTCTGTGCCCTGGTGTCTGGGCTTTATCAGGAAATACAAGTGCCCAGAAAGTGCAGAACTGGATCTCTTCTAAATTTAAGTGAATGTAGTCTGTATGGAATTTTGAATCTAAAAATTCCTGAAACAGCTGCTTTCATGGCAATTTGAGCAATACATATAGCTACTGAAATCAAATGTCAGAGACTTGGAATCATACTTACAAGAGTAAGTCTATATCAAGAATTTGTCTGTAGATAACATGAGCTAACAAACTGGTACTGCTGGTAGGGAAAGTCCAGTGACTCAGTGAACGCTGACATAGGGTCAGATTTAGCAGGGGTGTGAAGTAATTCTTTAACCCATGCTTTAAACTGCACTTATGATTTTACTGTGTTTCTGAGCCTGCTAATGTGAATAGGTCTGGATATGTACAGCCCCTTCAGATGCAGGTGGTGAGGAGGCATGGTTCTCATGGCACCTTTCTTATGACGAATGCAGGGTAACCTGGGCACGGGGCTTTGGCTGACAGACAGGGGAGCTGGCTCTGGGCCAGCTAAGGTGACTGGCTTTGATGTGCAAGGAAGACTTCCGCAAGGTAGTGCTGCCCTGAAGAACTGCAGCGTCTTTTATTTACCGCTGAGTGGAGTCCTTACCTAGAGCAGCTCTAATCAACCATGCAGACGTGCGAGGCTTGATTCCATAATCTGCTGTGTAACTCTTTGCTCAGAGCAGCACGGCAGTGAAGCCACGGCTGGTGTCAGAGCTGGATGGCACAGGGTGAGGCTAAGGGCAGGGCTCGTGCAGGATTCCTTCACTGGACACCACTGTCAAATCTGTAGTTTCTACAATTGGTCATGTATAGACAATTTTTTTGCGTAGAAAGTGAGAGATCTGATAATAAAAGAATATTAATTTCAAAACACACATATTTTTACCTGTTAGACACCACTGGTGCTTTCTTTTGCGCGTGCTCTAGATTCCCTTCCATTGCCCTAATTACCTTATTAACTGACATGGAAAGCTGTGCTGATGTTCCTATATAATCAGTTTCTATGGGCAATTAAAGGGGTTGGGTCCCCAGCAATCTAGATAAATTATCTTCACAGATTGAAGAAGGAGGTGTGGTGAAAAGAAATCACTTACACAGTCTAGAAGACACAAGTGATACCTAGTAGAAACAGAACAGAGGCAATGTCAGCTAAAACCAGGCAGTAGCTGACAGATATAACTTCACCTTACAAAGCACCAATTTTTTCCAACTGCCCCTCCAAGAATTCAGGTTAGTTCTGAATTCCTTAGTTGTTTCTTTCTCATATCGTTTTATTGTTTTCAGAAACCCTATAATTGTTTACTGCGAATTGCACATCTCTGAGTACCGCAGCCAGTTCTCTAAGCAGCAAGGTTTACCAAATTAATCTTATTTATTTATTTAGTTAGTTGGCTAGTTAGTTATTTTACAATCAAAATACAACATCCAAAAAGCCAATGTGTACCATATAGAAAATAATATATGGAGTTGTTCAGCAGCCCTGCAGTTCTGGATTTGACCTTGAACCCATACTGTTGTTCTGTGCAATGTTGTCGCTTTCAGAACTAATCAATCCTCATGGTGTAAGAAATGATCTTGCAACTCTTTGCCCATCTCCTGTTGTTTACATGCCTTCTAGTGAAGCAGCTGAGAAAATGTTACTTATATAAAGATAGCAAATGCATTTGTTTTATGTGATGAATTGTGCTCATGAATGTGGTGACAGTATCTCACATAAAATAGCAAAGAAAATGTACTTTTCACTGAAGCTTTCCTGAACAGACTTGAATTTGATAGACTGTGTTGCTGCCAAGAAAATTGACAAGATTACTAAAAATGTGGGCAGGAGCCCAGACTGAGCTTGAATTCACACTGGCTTCATAAATATGGAAATTCAGAGAAGTTAACAACACAATACCTGCAGTGATAAGAACAGCATCTAAAAAGTGTACCTTGATGGGCATTGTTCACACTTAGGCAAATGTTTAGAGATGTTAGCAGGAGGCATTGGCTGCAGAGGATGCTGCCTTGGATAGTCATGTCACTGGGAACTGGCTGTGATTCAAATGTAAGGTCTTACCCAGAGCTCTCCAGCTATCTACGGGTATTTCAGATAAACTGAGCAGTTTTGTGATTCTGCGAGTCATGACATAAAGAGCTGAAAACATTTTTACAGGCATCAGTTAGATTTTGTAACATCATTTAGTGCAGGTGTGGGAATTAGAGAATGAGGATGAGATTAGAGGTTTGCTTGGGAGGGAGAGGAACCTCGCCTGTTGCATAAGCACAGATCTGGGAATGAAAGACTAACCTTTCACTTTTTCTGTCTGGAAACCACAGGAACTTTGTGCAGTGAATTTAGTGAATTTTCTAACTTGCTACAGAGATTCTGGTTACTCCACAGAAATCTGGCATGAGACCATCAGTTCCTTTCACAGCTGTCTGTCAAACCGATGATTTTTCACACAGCTTCTTAATTATTTTTCACTTTCTCTTTCATCCTCCTAACTTTCATTAGTTGCAGAGATAGGAATGGTAAGGTTCAGCTCTGCAAATTTGCAAGTTTCCTCTTTCTCTGTGTATGTATTAGTGAAGAATTACCCTGTTTTTGGTTAATGATGCAAAAGAGCATTTGAAAATTCTGTTAGATAACACCACAGGATATTGGCACTAGCAGGTGTAATACAATCTTCCAGCATGAAATGCCCAGGTTGAGCACTTTTTCCTGAAACATATAGGTACCTGGAGTAGGTTTAATGTAGAAAACTCTGGCAGAGGTTGTCTTCATAGGTAAGTGCATTTGTAGGTTACAATGGGGCTAATCTATCCCTGGGGCCCTGGGCCCAGCTCCATGCAGCTTGTGTGGATTGGCAGTAAGTCCACACTGTGCAAACTAAATGAACTAAACTTGTCCTGAAAGTCTGAGCCATATATCCTAAACATGACTGTCACCCCTCTAGCTCTTTTCAGGCTCATTAGTGGCTGTATCAATCTGCCTAAATAAGGATAGCTTCAGGTATGGATCTTAGATTTCAGTGAGGTCCCTTTCTCCATAAAACAGACAATTCTACACAAGTGGAGCAGCCGAAGTTGCATGCCAAACACAAGTTCAGACTAAGTAAGGTGATATGTTCAGGAGCAAACAGTCTTGAAAAGCATGTAAACTGTGTTGATTGATGACTGAACCTTAGGCACCAGCTCCTCCTCCCAGACAATTACAAGTTCAATCCCAAAAAGAAATCAAAGAAAAACACTTGCATAATGCTTAGACTATGCCTGAAGGAGCTGTGACAGATTTAGAAGCTCTTCATAACAAAGAAATCTGGAAATTATTTCAGATTTAAGTCAGTTCTTGGGGCAGTTTACAGAGCTCCTTTTACTCTGTCTGAGAACTACTATGTGTAACTGCCCAGAAAAAAAAATATCTGAGGCATCCAGATCTTTTTATCATTTTGCAGTTAGAAGATCTCTTTAGCAACAGTCCATGTGAATATTTGCTCTATTCTCCTTCTGTGCTCTTCATTATGAAATTTATTTTCTCTACCAGAAAATACATTTGATATAATTGCAGTTGGCAGTTGTGTGAAGAGGAAACAGGGACTTCTTGTAGGTTGATGAAGAAAGAAGAAAAGTCAGTTTCTTCTGAAGGAGCTCTTCCTCCCCCATACAGTCTGTGGGAAGGGTAGAGGGAAGATTCCTGCCACCGTAAGTTTCTCTTGCATATTCAAGTCAAACTTCATACTTGGCTATGGTAGAGAACATGAAAAAAGGGATTTAAATTTTGTAGAAAATTAAAATATTATCCCATGGAAAATATTTTGAAGTATTTTTGTTCTGGAAAATGGTATTTGTCTTGGTGTGTTTTTAATTTTTGTTATAAGGAAGGAAAAAGTGATAAAGCAAAGGAAGAAAACAATGACCATCATAGAGATAACATAAAGAGCAGAGATCTTTTTACATTTATTTTTATAAATTACATATTGATATTCAGGAAGTATGACTCCACAAGTTATTTTATCTTACAAAAATAATGCATGTAAACAAAAGTCTAAAATTGTATTTTGATTGTTTACAACTAGTACTGAGGCTTAGTTAATGAGAAGCCACTAAAGGGCAGTGCAAAATGTGGATGAGTGTATCTAAAAGTAAGCAGCCATGGAGCATACATTGGCCTTCTGTACCTCAGCCAAAATATTGAAGTTGAAATATTCCTGGATCATCTTTCCTAGGGAAAAGATGCAGCTGTGGTATGACCTTTAGGTGAAAGCCTCCCAGGTGAGGCCTGTCCTCTCCTGGAATATGAAATCTGTGATTCCACTGCTGGAAAATCTAGTGTTGTAGTTTAACCTGGCGTCAGCTCAACAAGACTCAAGCATTATGCTCATTCCCACACCCCCCTCCAAGATTTCAAAACAAAATACAACTCATAGGTTGAAATTTAAAACAAGAATTTCCTGAGACAGAACAGGAAAATCAAACTAAAAATGCAGTTATAATCACCTACTAACCAACTCACAGCAATAATACAATGCCAATTCCCGGGGCCTAATTCAGGCACCTGTCCTAGCCCCACCCTACCGATGATACCACACCATAAAGGCAGTGGCTCCTCCCCCCTACATAGTCTGCTCCTGGATGTGTTCTTGTCACTCAGCAACAGCCTGAACAGCAGTGTGTTATTGATGGTGTTTTGGCTGTCATTGGGATGTCCTGGAGATTGCTTTTGCTGCAGGAGACACAACTGAGTCTAGCTGACTTCTGACAACTTCCTATCTTTTTTGGTTTTATAAAGTGTTTCTCTAGATAATCTGTACAGGTACTTAATTATCAATTTTTTTTCCCTGATACTGATTCCACCTTGTTAAACAGTTTCTGTTGTTCCTTTTTCCTGTACTTGCTGTCTTTCCCTGAGTAGAAGAATTTATGACCTTTCTCCATATAGCGATGTTTTTATTTTTGAGGATTATTATTTTGTGCTCTAGTCCTCCCTCCTCTGGACAAAGTTCTTTTTGTATCTTCTCAAAGACTATGTGATTCTTCTGTATCTTTCTGAGCTTATGGTATTCCTTAAAAGAAGAAAAATTAATAGGTTTAATGCTATCTGTACTTGAAAATTCTTCTCCCTCTATTAAAATTTTCTTGTTACAAAAAGAAAGCAGTTGGGTTTGGAAAAGACACAGACGATGAACAGTAATTTTAGTTTATATAACAGAAGTAAGGGAGGACTTTTGAAAACAGAAGTCCATGTCTGATTTTATGAATGGAGTAATGAGGCAGATGTGTAGAGTATTGAGGTGTTAATTAGAGTTTGCACAGGCAAAATGTATAGATGTTTTAGTCTTGGATATCTCTATAATTTCTTTTTAAAGCAAGGCTGATACTAAACACTTCAAAAAGGAAAGCTCTGATAATGATCTTATGACTATTTATGTTGAATGTGTAAACATCAGCCACCTGGGTCAGTAAAATATGTTACTCAAAGTGTGTATTGGGGTGTATCATCCTATAGAGTTCAAAATGAATATGTAGATAAGATAGTCCTATCGGATTAAGAGAACTTCTTAATTATCGGAAATGTTTCCTGTGCCCCTGCTCAAGACGAGGTCACTAATACTTGTTACTTGTGCTTGACAGATCTGAACTACAAGAAAAACAAAGAGATTGTCAGGATTTGTACATTTGTGAAATGCTATGTAACACAAAAATGTTAAATTTAAATCTTGCTTGTTCTTGCTTTGAAGCATACAGTATATAATAAGTCTAACAACTTTCTGGTTGCTCATAATAAAAAAGACTAGAGAAGTATGTATTTAAGGAATATCTCCCAGTATCAGGCAAAATTCCATGCTATTTCTCATTATCCTTCTACTGAAGTTAGTGTAATAGGAAGTTTCTCCCTCTTACAACAAATTAAGTTAATTTAATACTGTTAAATCTGATTTAGGCATGCGTCTTGTGTCATATCTTATACGTTACTGATAGTAACTTAACGTTACAGTGTGAAATATTTCACTTCAGTTTTAATACAAGCATAGAAGGGTAAGGCTTCTTTAATTTCAGTAGGCATCTTTTCTTTTTTCTTTTTTGTTCTCAACGTAGCTAACAGTGCTGACCTTTCTGTCACAATTCACTTTATTTGTGACAGTTAAAATATCAAGAACTTAGTGTATTTTTGATTCCTCCATGTCACTGCAGAACTTCACGGACTTATATTTTATTTGCATTTTATTTTTATTTTTCTCATATGTTCATGGAGTGCAGGACTTTCCCTTATCTGTGATAAATTCTAGGTATGAAAAGGACAGCCTTTTTTTCTTTTTTTAATTATTGACTGCATTGTATTACTGCTAGCATGCTATAGGCCAGGTCATATGGAGCAAATAATTCATCTAGTTAAAACTTACTTTCACAGCAACTTTTGTAGAAAATGTAAGGCAATTTCATGACGATATAATTGATTTTTCGTTACCCCAGGAAATTTGCTGTCATTTCAGATTTTGGTCTGGTGAATTTAATACTTCCTACTCTGGTTAAAATTGAAGTGCAAAACTTTACCAATTTCACTTTCTAATTATTGAAGATCTGTTTCATAATTCCATGCAAAAATTTTTTTTTTGATGCGTTGCTAAATGCATTTTTGTGACAGATTTTTATGACATTTTATGACATTTATTACATTAAATGTCTGTTGTCTGTGTAGTACCCACACAGGAAGTCTCCAGCTGTGCATAATGTATTTAAGATGTGAGGATGTTTCAATTATTCTCTTCTCAGACATTTTGGTAACTACATATAAATATATTATGACTCTTATTAGGAAAAAGCAGATACAAATCCTATTTTAGAAAAAGCAAATATTCTTTCTCAAACAATGTTTAACTCATTTTTCCCCAGGGAAACTTCTGGTTCTCTCATTCATGGTGATGTTGCCTTTCTGCTTGATCTCTTCCTGATTGCATTTGCTTTCACTAGATATGTAAAAAAAAAAAAAAAAAAAAGAATGATCATTTTTTTTTCCCCTTTGTTAGTTCTTATTTTAATCTATGTGGATTCTATTGTTTGAACTACTGATAAACAGCAGCTTTAAACTGATGTCTTTATCAGACGGAATGAAACACCAGACAGCCACCTACCTGCCCATAAAAGTAGCATGAAACAAAGACTGATCTCACCTACATTTGAAGATGGGAGACTTACCTTGGGGCTAAGTGATCCTAAAGAATCTTTGCTGTTGAAAGATCACAGTGCACTTTTTGTGCTGGATAAAGAAGTTATTTTATGTCACTGCAGCTTTCAGTGAACACCTAGCATCAGTGTTGAGCAGATCATTGCCTGCAAAACCTTTACGTTACTCCAACTATTTGTTTAGGTACAACAGATATGGTGAAGTATAGGGTGCTGTTTATTCTGTGCTGCTATTTTTCTCAACTTTTGTGTGAAGAAAAATTTAATGAACTTATTGAGATTTCCAGATGAACACTTGGCAACTCAGCTTTCACACTATTAGTAAACAATCTGTCATGGGATTGGTGTCTAGGATGTAGGTCTAATAACTAATGCTGCAGCCTCCCTGAATTTGAGGGAAAAGAGAACTGAAAAGAGAACGAAATTCACGCCAAGAGGCACAACTTTGTCTTATAGGCTGGATTCTGAGCTTCTAGGTCAGAACTGGGCAGTCTGTGCCAAATGGACATATGCAGCTCGCTAGTAGACCAAGCACTGCTCCCGTGGTTAGGCTGCCCCATGAGCTGAAGACTTCTTACTCTGGCATGGTGCCATGGGGCAAGAACACAGTGCCACCTCCCATATGCCACTCACCATAGTGCATTTCTGGTGACTTGCAGTGACCAGGAGTCATCAGGTAAAGGTGATGAGACTCTTTTGGCTTTGCTCTTCTTCATATTCTAGTCTCATGGACTTTGATGTTGCTGAGCAGCAATCTCAATCCAAGAACTAGCTCAGAATCCTATAATTCTCAATACTGGACATAGAAGGAAAGATTCAAGAGTGCTCATTCTGCTCATGAGCCTAAGTTTGCTATGCTGTCAGGTGCGTCTGGCTCTGCTGGTTAGATGATCAACAGAGCTAAGTGAAGAGACAGTTCCCTTTTTATCTTTTTTTGTTGTTGCACAGTGTCTAACTGAGAAGAAAGAAGAATGCCTCTTGGTTGTGCTCCATACAATTGTCTGAATAAAACATGACTCCTGATAGTATAAATGACAACATTTCTTTTATATAAATAGGCCATAAGAAAATACTGTCTGTCTGAGACATACCAGTTCAGGCTAAAGAAAGCTTTTACACTTTCTAGGCAAGATGTTTGGCAGCTGATCAAAAGACTTAGGGAGAAGAGTAGTGTCAAATGTCTTTTCTAGAAAAAGGCGCTGTCCTCGTCATTCATAATATATTTTGTCACCATCTGAAAGAGAAAATTCAGTTATCTTTGCTCTTAACTTCCTAATATCCAGACAATTTCCTTGTAATTTCTTATTTTGTAATCCAATTTCTCCTTTTTATTTTAATCATGCAAAAATTCTCAGAGAATTAACTCTCTTGTGTTGTCTTGCTGCTGAGCAGCCAAGTAGAAACAACTATGTATTTAAGAAATGTAATCATCTTGGCAGCAAAGAGAAGATGATGCCAAATTTCTTTGCTATCACACTGCTACAGTTGCAGAATAAGTATGCTACTGCACTTCAAATAATATTTTCGTACAACAGCTTGATTTTTTTTCCATGTAACAGTTTTTCTAAACAAAACAAAATATTTACCTGATAGAAACCTACTGTGATAAAGTGAGGCCTTTATGCAACTAGAGACGTCTGCTGTGGTTTGGAGAGTACTGCTTCTTCCAGATTGAGGTATGTTCAGAAACCAAACTCCTGAGTGCTTGTTCTGTGATCCGAGTAAGAACGGGTACGTGGCATTTCCTGAAACTGTGGCTGGCTCTTGGGATCACTGTCTGAAGATTTACCTACTCCAAAGGGAAACAGGGACTGAACTGAAAGGGAGACATTCTTCAGGTAGCTTTGGGTGCTGGTCTCCTAGCTGTATTGTTGCAGAAATCAAGGTCAGTAGGTTAATGAGGAGAGGGAGAAGGAAAGAAATTCGGTGTTATACACAGTGAATTTCACTGAAATTCTGGTCCTTTAAAATTCAGTTCTCTCACACACGAAAGCACAAGACCAGTGTGTTTTCGTGATGGAGGTTTTTCACTGTATGAAGCAAGATGGTAGATTTAAAAGCTTAGGCTGAATTTTTCTTTGGTGTTTCACTGCTGGTTTAATCCCATGAGCTCCATGAATTTTTCTTCAGGAGAGAGAACAGTGAAGTACTGCTATAATCTTGTGTCTATCACCTGCTTTCTCAAGGCAGCAGTGTGCCATCAAAGGCAAAACTAGTGCTGTGTGGGCTTTTTTTTTTTTTTTTTTTTTTGACGGGAAGAAGCTGNTTTTTTTTTTTTTGGAGACATAGCATGTGACAGAATATTTCCTCATTTAGCATTCAAGACTTTCCGGCCTTAGAAACCGAGAAGCACTGGTCACTGTCCTCACTTCACCGGGGCTTTATTATCAGCAACACTCCCTGTACAACTTTTGGTGAAAGGAGGAAAAGAAAGCAGAACTTGCAATGAGGTTCTCTGGGTTCTTGTTTGTTCTTCCTCTCATTCATGGTGCTTTGCAGCTGGCGGGTAAGTGCCTTCCTCTTGTCTCCTCTAACACTATGTGAAAGGCTTACTTGAGGAATCCATTAGCACTAGGAACACAAATGTAGTAAAATCTATGTGAAACAGTTGGATTATATTTGGGAAATTATTAAAGACTTACAGTGACAATACAACTTTCATCTCTTTACCTGCACAGATGTGAAGATGTTAAACAGACAATTTTTGGAGAACCAGATGTCTCCTGAGTATAATTAATTGTTACAGATTGCCTAACAGTTTCTGTTTTTCTTAATTGTACATGGTTTCACTGCAGGAGCTGAACTGAATCATGTTGCTTATTATAAATTGAATTAATTTTTCCAAGCTCTTTTTATGAGTTTACATTTTTTCAATACCTTTTTCAGTATATATGATACTCAGTGATCAAAAGATGCATCATGGACCCAAATAGGTTATGAATCCCACAACTCTTGAGTCCTACCTTCTCATATTTTTTGGTTTCCTAGTCTCACTCCTAGTTTTACATTGCAATGGCTCACAGTAGGCACTTCAGGTCTTGTAGGTCAGCAAGGCTCATGAACCTTCAGTGAGGCCTGGAGTAGTTTACCTGCATTTATTGGGAAAAGGAGAAAAAAATCTGGATCCTGGAGAGAAAATAAATGACTCAGTAAAGATGGCTGTGACACTACTGGGACACCTGTAAGATCTGACAGCATGAGAAAAGTTTGCAGAGGTCAGAGATCTGCAAGGCTGTGTATCTGAGGACACATGGATAAAGGGTAATGGTGACAACAGTCTGTGTGAAGAAATTCTCATGGCTAATATAAATAAACTCAACAAGATATGCTTAGCTCTTCTGATGATTCTTGCTGTCACTAATCCATGATATAGTGATATACAGTAAAGAAATACAAATTCTGTTATCTACCTTATTGTTTTTTGACCAATAAAATTGATGTTGCAGTGGACTCCTTCCAAAAAATGTTTTTATTTGATATGAAAGCAGTGACTCCTATTTTGTGTGAAAAAGAAGCAGAATATGTCACATTTATTATACCTATGCTTCCCATTGTTTTGTTTTACAGATACTGAAATATTTTTAATATATAATAAAGTCACCAAACTCTGTCTTCAGGCTTCTATTGCACAATCAGTTAGAACTGCCACTTGCCATCTAGACAATGAATCACAAAAATTCATGTGGATTACTGATCATCAGCTCATGAGTGTGAGACTTAACCTATGCTTGGGTGTTCCATGGAAGAAAGATGCGGTTGCAATCACCCTGTTCCCATGTAACCAATCTAGTGAGCTGCAGTGGTGGGAATGTAGAAATAAAAGCCTTCTTGCAATCCAAGGAGAAGACTTGTTTTTCAGTCCTGGGAAGGAAGAACATGATAATGTTGTACTAAAGAAGAGGATGAGTTCAAAGAATAATTGGAAGATCTATGGGGCCACGGATGTTCTATGTTCCCAGAGATATGAAGGTACAGAAAATTGGGTCTTTCATCCACTGCATTAATTTCTTCGTGAGTATTAGGGTGCTTTGGATCTTCAGCTCTGAACATTCTGACTCATTCATTAACACTCAGAGTTTTAGAAAGTCACTGTACCAAGAAAGCTAAACTTGAATTAAATTTCATATCTTTAGCAAAGTATTATATATGTTTTATATAATGTATATATAATGTACTATACACACTGTAATATTATAGTATTATAATACTGTAGTATATTATGGTCCATAATTAGGCTCACAGAATCATAGAACAACTTAGGTTGGAAGGGATCTTAAAGCCTACTCATTTTCAATCCTCTGCCATGGGCAGGGCTACTCCCCACTACATCAAGCTGTCCAGGGCCCCATCCATCCCAGCCTTGAAAAGTCCAGGGATGGGGTATTCACAGCTTCTCTGGGCAGCCTGTGCCCATGCCTCATCACTCTCTGAACAAAGAATTTCTTCCTAACATCTGATCTACATCTCCCCTCACTTAATTTAAAGCCATACACTTGTTCTATCACTGTCAGACTGTGTGAAAAGCTGGTCTTCCTCTTGCTTATAGACTTTCTTTTAAGTACTGAAAGGCTGCGATGAGGTCTCCTCAGAGCCTTCTCTTCTCCATGCTGAACAAGCCCAGCTCCCTCGACCTTTCTTCGTAGGCAACGTGCTTCAGACCTCTGAGCATCTTCGTGACCCTCCTCTCCACCTGTTCCAACAGCTCTGATTACTCTGAATCAATTTTCCACATAGTGCTATAGTAATGGGAAAGCTAGTATGCAAAGAACTTTGAGATGCAATTTATCAGTTAACACAAATGGCATTTTTGACAGTTTACATTATTTTCTGTACTACCATTATCCTTTTGTCTTCTCAGAGACCTTTACACTGCTAGGAAATGCTTTTGGGGCACCTTGTGTGTTCCCTTTCATGTACAAGAAGCAGTGGTATGCCAAGTGCACAACTGCTGGCCGCTCAGATGGATGGCCCTGGTGTGCAACAACTGCAGACTATGACACAGATCAGCGATATGGATTTTGTCCATTAAAAGGTAAGTTATCTGTTCCCTTGCAGTTCTTTTTAGCTAGCCAGTGCTAGCAGAGTATCAGTATCTTTATAATGTTGCATGGTTTACATAAATAAATTGTAGTGTATTGCCACATCTTACAGCACTCTACACAAGGAAATAACGTTGCATCAGGATTTGGAGAAAACTGACTGAAGAGTAAAATAGTATGCAGCTCCCACTAATTGTGGTGTGTTGCTGAGCAGCAAGATAACTTTGATTTATTCCTTGTTTCCCAGACAGGGTACATTCTGTGATTATTGTATAACCCTTCTCTGAGGACTCCCATTGCGATGGATGTAGGCATAAAAATAAGTGCTGTAGGAAGCATAATGATTAAACTAACACGTTTTAATCTGCATATATATGTATATATATTTTTTCTTGCGTGGAAAGTGCTCTCTCATTAATCACAATAAGCCCTCTTTATATTGTCTGGAAAGCAGTCTTTCCACCCACCCCTGGCATTTCTCTGAAAGTGATTTTTTTCTGAAAATTCACTTCCATTTCTGTGTTCACTTCTCTCTCCATCTCCTCTTCTAGCTGTATGGTTGACAGGTAAGTTTTGCAATTCTTCCGGTCTTCTTAGCTCTCACCTGCCTTTTTCCCCACTGTTCTGCAGTCAGTATGCTTTTGAGGTCACTACAGATGTATCTACAACAGTGAGCCTAAATGACATATGACATAGGGTCAATGAATACTTTTCAAAGCTTTTGAAAGCCAGTTCTCAATTCTCATTTTTTTTTATCAGGTTTATATTGGCTTTGGGGAATAATCAAATATCTAATCTGATTTTGTATTGCATTTTAATAAGCATGGATAGATCCTCGCCAGATCAAAGTGGAAAAGATAGTCAGAAGAGGAGCACCATGTGGCTCAGTACCATGGCAGTGCCCGAGCTTACAGACTGTGTGGCAGGCACCACCAGTGCCTTTTAGCTGAAGAGAATTTATCTAAGAACTGTCTGATGTTAAATTCAGTTCTGTAGAGGTATCTCACAGCTCTCAGCAGAAACTGCTGCCAAGAAAGAGAAGAAACTGGATATCTTTTTATAGATTTCAACTAAGATTTCTGCCAGAGCACTCCATGAAATATATGCAATCACTTCCCTAGTAGTAATTCCTGGATTATGTATCTTTGTGCAAGAGTTGGGAATATCGTTCAGTGCTGCCTGCTGGGGTCTTACCTTCATCTTTCTTTTTCCTGCTCCTAAAATTCTCGGTGATCTTGGAAGAACAGAACCAGCAGTTAATAAGAGTTGTGCGTAAGGAAAACCTGAGAATCATTTTTCTGTGAGTGAGTTACTATCCCCCCATTATAATTATTTTCTCCACAGACAGAGATACCACTTGGACTATGGATGTGTTAAGAAATGTCCAGTACCAAATAAACTCTGAATCTGCTCTCACATGGCACCAAGCAAGGAAGAGCTGTCAGCAACAAAATGCGGAATTATTGAGTATCACAGACATTCATGAACACATGTATCTTAAAGGTAAGGAAGTAAAGCCAACCCTGATCAACTTACTTCTAGGATCTTTCCAATCTATCATTGCAGCTACAGACTACCTGCTATGGTCCCATGAGCCTAAATATATTAATAAAAGTAAATAAAATCTTCTAGAATTTGCAAGTTCATATCAAAGTCTTCGAGATGTCTAAACAAAATTCAAAGCATTTCAGAACGCTGCAAATGTAGCAGTTTGACTATTTGTTTAGAAATATTATATTGTTTTAAAAATTGGTTGTTTTTTCTTCTTTAAGAAAAAGCACTCTTCTGAAAATTAAAGTTTAGTATTTAGTGAGAAGTGATATTTAAAAAAAATGAGAATAAGAGAAAAGACATTTGCTTACATCATAAGAAAGATATGTTTTGTGTTAAAAGCAGTTTAGCACCTGTTTGGTTTGTTTTCCATTAATTTAGCATTTAGAAAAGTATCAGTTATTCACACATCCCAAATGTGGCTCTGCCTACTGTATCTTATCTGAGGACTGGGATGGAAGAAAGTATCTCTTGTTTAATGATGAATTTAACATGTAAGATTTTTAGCTTTAGACTTTACTCTTACACTATACTGATATTTCCACTTAAATATGTCCAATCTTGTAAAGATTTAGGTTGTTCTACAAAATAAATAAATAAATAAATAAATAAAAATTACCAATTCTGAATTTACTCTCTGTGATGTCATTTTGCAATAGAAGATACAAAGAGTAACAGAGCGTTGATTGCTGTTTTTTTTTTCTGTTGATCAAAACTTGAGTGCATTTCAATTTATCACAGCATCTAAAGATATTTGTGGTTAGATATTCTAGAAATTCATGCCTTCCTGTAGAAATTATTAGTAACTTCTGCAATTTAAAAAGTGATTTATAAATCTTCTTTTGGTTATTTAGAGTTAACAGAAAGTACAGATTCTGCACTGTGGATCGGCCTCAATAGACTGGACTTGAAGAGTGGCTGGGAGTGGATTGGAGGCACTCCTTTACAGTATTTAAACTGGGCTCCAGGTAGCTGTGGCTTCACACTAATTCTGTATTTCTGAAGACAAAGAATACATACTTCAAATTCATCTTTAAAATATATTCTGAGATTATTTGAGCATGAGAAAAAGGAGAATGTTAGCTTTTAGCCACCAAAACAACATGTACGTTAGCCTTTCTTGTGTTAGATATAGAAATGTTTTCTTTTTCTATAGCAATATAAATTAGAAACTTCTATGTATTGCAAAAATATTTTACATCTGAAAACAATACTATAGCCCCACAAATATTTAGTTTTCCATGTCTGGTCTCCAGCAACAAAAAAATATTAAATGTCAGAAGATTGAGCAAGTTATACATTTACGTACACTTAAGCTAAATTGCAAATATGCTGTATTACATGGAGGCATTCCCACTACCAGAGACCTGCCTCAGTTCAAAAAGCATTTAGTTGTTTTACTAAAGGGAAGTGGTTTAGTTGCAAAATACTGCGGACTGAATGGTCTTGGAGGTCTTTTCCAATCTTGGTGATTTTATGATTCAGTTCTTGCTGAATATGGCAAAGATGCAATCTTTGAGGCTGTTGCTTCAACCAGGAGTGATTTCTTCTATTTGTTTTTGAGCTTAGCATTCTATTTGTCTTAGAAATATTCACCTTTTTTCTTTTTTATATTTTTATTTTTCCCAAAGGAAGCCCCTCTCCAGAATCTGGAAAACTCTGTGTGGTTTTGAATCCTGAGACAAAAGCTAAATGGCAAAATTGGGAATGTGATGAGAAACTTGGTTACATTTGTAAAAAAAGAAACATTACCTTGATACTCTCACGTATGTTATCTATGTTGATAATTAAAAATAGGAGCTGTTGTCTGAACTGATTGGTGTTCTCCTTGGTAGCGATGAGAAGGAGAATTTTATTATAAATAAGAACTATTTTTAACCATTACTGTCTCTTTCACTTTTTCTCATTCATGATTTAACAACCATTACATCCTTTATGGAATTGTCTCTAGTCACATCACGCAGAAAATCAAATAGCCAGGTCTCTTTTTGAAACCAAAAAGTACTGACTGTAAAAAAAGAAGAAAAAACAGAAGTTATTTTTCAGAAAAGAGAAGTTAGTAAGTACAATTAAAGGAAGAAAAATTGACACATAGCAAAGATAAAAGATATGTTAAGTAAATATTTCCCAGTTGGTGTTTTCCTGTGCATATGTCTAGTTTGAAATTTGTCTAGTTGACTTTTATCTACAGATATACTTCATTTTTCAAAAATTCATAAGTACTCTATGGAAAGTAGGGATGATTTCTGATTTTTCTTAGCTGATAAACAGCTTCTAAGTAGTAAAGAGGATGTTACCATTTATACATTAATATGATTTTTACAGTCATTTAACTGTTATAAAAACTGTAGATTTTGTGCTAAATAATATATGTGTTAAAAAGCTTTCATTTTCCTAGTTAAAACAGCAAGTTATTAGTCATATTTATACTCAATCTCCTAAAATACTGACATTTATTCCTAGGTGACACTGGGCCTATTACTTGCCCAGATGGATGGGTATCATATATAGATCACTGTTACAAGATCTTCAGGGAAGCCAAAGGATGGCAAGAAGCTTTGACCTCCTGTCAGAACGAAGGGAGTCACCTGGCCAGCATCCAACACTTTGAGGAGCACAGCTTTATAGTGTCTGGGCTAGGATATAGTGAGTGTTTCCAGGTTTTGGTTTTTTTTTAATTGTTTTTTGCCCTTGTCTGTGTGAAAGGAGTTACCAGTTAGCTGAACTGATAAGCAGAAGTTGTATTAGCATTAAATATTGCAGACAAAGATGTACAAGGAGCCAAAGGTCTAGTAGCAATAGATTGGTGCAATGCATTCTGTTTCAAATCTGCCCAACCATGCTCATAAGCAGCACTTACAGGAATATATTTTACTTTCTTTTACTTTTTCATTCTAGTATCATCCCCCAGTTTAGTGATTATTGAAGAAATCACAAATATCCTTCCAAATCATTCTCATTTTTCTAAATGCTGCCTAAATTTACCTTTTATTTTTACTAGCTTTTCTTTAATAAGGAATGCCTAAAAACATAGAATCATGCACCTATTTAGGCCAGAGTGTAAACCAGATGACTTCCAGGGTAACCTCAGCTTGCACAGCCAACCTCTCAGTCAGATTTGGTTAGATGAGGATTTTAAGGTGGTCCTGTGTGGAGACAGGAGTTGGACTAAATGATCCTTGTGGTTTGTTCCAACTTGGGATATTTTATGATTCTATGATTTCATTACAACCTAATTTCAAACATGTACTGTAAGCATTGTAAAGTGTGTGAAATATTTAGCATATAAAATAAGCATAGAACAAACTAAATAATGTTCTGCTTTATGAATTACATGTTCTAGATTATGTGTTCTAGAGCTTGAGGTAGCTGGGAAAAGAGTGCAGCGGTATGAGAAGTCTTTTCTAGTTCTGTGTTTCTCTGTTCAAGAGCCAACAGACAAGCTCTGGATTGGGCTGAATGATCATAAGGTTCAAATGTTTTTTGAATGGAGTGATGGTATGCCTGTGACGTACACAAAATGGCATCTGGGAGAGCCATCCAGTACCAACAACAGGCCAGAAGACTGTGTGATGATCAAGGGCCAGGTAACGTTTTTCAGTATGCATTTGATTTTAATATAAAAATTAACTGAATTGTTAACTGAAGAATAATCTGGCTTTCTCTTTCAACAGCTGTCTAGGGCCTAGAAAAGGGGATGTGAGGACAAAAATTGAGACTCAAATACAATCATTCATTAAAAAAAAAAGAAATAAAAATATTGCTGGACTACTGATTGCATTTTCTCTTCAACTTCATCTCAAAGTCACTATTGAAATAAAGCAGGTCTTTCAATGTCATTTGGATACATTCTCCTACTGTTTTTCTTCTGGTGGCAATGATAACATGTGAGGATTCCTGCTGCGGCACTTGTGCCTGCTTCTTTGCCCATCCTTGAGTGTTGCAACTGCCTGTACTGGGACCTGCAGAACAGTCTGGGGACCTGCTCCAGCTGAAAAGTAGCCAGGAAATCTGTCACCTTTATTGCCACTCATCACTACCAGCCATAGCACTCTACCATTTCACTGAGCATGAGCAGATTTAGTTTTGTTACCAACTTAGAAAACCGCATATAAAAGACCTATTTAATTACTTTAGATTATTCGTGTTAATCTCATTGCTATTTGTTTCTTTTTCCTGCCTCATAGAATGGCTATTTTGCAGACTCTGACTGTGAGAAGAAAGCTGGTTATATTTGTAAAAGAAAACCCATATCACAAACAGCTAGAGAAAAGGAAAGTACTGATACAGGTTGCGAAGAAGTAAGTATATAAGACTAGAACGTTAATTTCTCAGATCAAAAATGGACCTAGTCTGAGAATAGTCTAAAATTACTGAAATTATTATTTATTTACATAATTCTTTTTATTATTTATGATGGAGTTTATCTCTCTTAAGTTACATTGAGCTATTTATGGAAACAATTTAGAAGGAATCTGAAATTTCAGTGCAAAAAGTTGCTAGTTCATAGTATTTATGATTATTATCCTTCATTCATTTTGAAATTCTATGCCTCATTTAATACATGACCCCACAATTATTTAAAACTCATTAGTAGATTCTATGATTGTGTTACAGGGATGGAGAAGATATGGGACCTACTGCTATTTTCTTGGACATGTTCCATCAACATTTTCTGAAGCAAACAGCACTTGTGAAGGAGAAAAAGGTTATCTAGCCTCAGTTGAAAGTAGGTATGATAATGAATTTTCTTTGTCTTCTGAAAAGGTAAAAGTTGTATGTTTCAAATTACTCATGTAACTATTTCTCAGTTATTACACAAGATCTAACTGTAAATTATTCAAGCTACAAATGCAGTTTGTAGTTGAAAAAAAGTCACTTAAGTTGATTTATATGGCATCTGAAGCAAGGAAAAGGAGAAGAGAATTCATCATCAGCTGTCTAATTGAATTAGATAAATTAGATACACTGAAATTAAATAAACTTGGATAAATGCTTTTGTTCTCACATGTGTTACTGTGATCTTCATACAGGTATGAACAAGCCTATTTGACTAGTCTTGTTGGGTTGAGGCCTGAAAAATATTTCTGGCTTGGTCTCTCTGACATGGAGGAACAAGGAACTTTCAGGTGGAGTAGTGGTGAAGATGTCTCCTTCACGCACTGGGATACAGAAATGCCTGGTAGGTGCTGCATCTGAGGGTGGTGGAGCCCACAGTCCCTATTCAGATTTTTATTGGCAACATCTTCTGAATGTTATCGTTTAGAAGATATATTCTACAGGAGCAGGCAGTTCCCTAAACCTGTGCTTTAACGACAATTTGAGTTACAATTTTATACAAGGGTGACTGATATTATTTACCCATAAATTTAAATCTATGCCTCATCTTCACAAAGACTCATAATTAGAATCTTGAAAATTGCCTTCTTTTTGATAAACAGGTTACAGGCAATTCCTGAGATTATTCTGCACTCATCTCTGGAGAAAACAGTCTGAAACAGAGCAACTGTAATAAGGAGTTTAAGTTAGAATTACAAAATGACAGAATCAAAACAGATTGCACCATCACTTGTTATGTTAAGAAGATTGCATTCACATGATAATACTGAAACTGCACAAAAGAACAGAAAGCAAGGTTTTGAAACTCGGAGAGAATCTGCATTCCTCAAGATAAGAATACATCCTTCCAAGTGATAACTCATCTAAAGTTTTTCTCAAATCTTTCAGCAAGCTTATAAATCCCTGAATAAAATGTGAACAGCACAGAGCTATAAAATTTCTATCCATGCAACAAGAGAAAACATCTTGCCGGGTACTCTACAGTGCCAGCAGATGAACACATGAACCTTCATCATATATCTTTGAGCCTTAAGTAAGAATGAGATCCTCATTATAAACGCAGGTTTTCCCTGTGAAAAATATTTTTTTTCTACCCATAGAATTTATTATAAGAACATTCAAAATAGAAAGAAAAGCAAGGAAAACCTTCAAGCTTATTATAACCTCCTCAGACAGAAACCTCCTCTTCAACTCTGTGGAAAACACCTAGAATATTTCTCTATTCAAGTGCTATTGAAGGGAATGGGCATTTCTCAGTTTTTAAGGTTCAAACAGTTTAGAGTGTATAATGAAATAGCCAACGTTTTTTTATTTCTCCTAAAGGAAGTAAACCAGGGTGTGTTGCCATGAGAACTGGAACTGCAGCTGGATTATGGGATGTTCTTGATTGCGAGTCTAAGCAAAAATATATCTGCAAACAATGGGCAGTTGGTGCAACAGCCCCACCTATCCCAACAACTGTTCCAGAACCAACATGCCCTGAAGGGTGGATATCAAATGATGATGCTAATTTCTGTTATAAAGTAAGTGCTCAAATAGTTAAAAGAAATGCTTTGTTTATCACCTCTGTGGTAAATAATTAGACCACTCTGATGCAAAAAAATTATAAGCAGTATAATCCATGCTACTTCTCCTATAGAGTATTACTTGTCTTTTTTTGAAACTTCATTTATATTTGATCAAGAACATATTCGTTCATTTTATATTTTATTTGTATTACATATGTGTATTTCATTATGTTATAGATATACATGTATATCCTTATTTTTTTATGTGTAGAATATATTTTAAAGCAATTTCTTCACAGTACTTTTGCAGATCTGATATTAAAAAGAAATCATGGATTGAAGCTCGAGATTTTTGTAGACAAATTGGAGGGGATTTGGCCACCATTAACAATGAGGAGGAGAAAAAAACGGTAACAAGAGCAAACAGGTGAGTATCTGTGTTGTTTTTTTTTTCTTATAAGACTTTAAAAATGCTTAAAATGATTTATTATAAATATTCAGATAATTTCTGAAACAGAGATTCCTAGAAATCCAAAAACGCTGTGATAACTTTAAATTTTATGTACATATAAGTGTTAACTGTTTAATTAAAAGACCTAAATACGTTTTTTGTGGCTAATGGGTATCATGAAATTATAGGAGGTGGTATTCTTAGCAGGGTAGAAAGTATTATCAGTATATTTACTTTTGACTTACCAAGACATAGTCAAAAGCTGAGATCATCTTCAAGAGCAACAGCCTCTTTAAATCAGGGAAGTCCTTTCCTTTCCTAGAAAACAGAGTACAGAGGAAATACAAGATCAGAACAATCAGTAATTTTGATAAATCAACCATTGACGCATTTGCTAACATAGAGTGACTGTTGATCTGGCAGTTAGCTGTGATATAATGTCAGCTGCTCTTATTGCTCCATTGCTGCAATATTGATGACTACCTAGGGACTGGATATTCTTGAAGGTCTTTATCTACCTAAACAGTTCTACAATTCTATTATCTTGCACTGTTCAAGAGGTATCCCTTGTCAATAGTATGTAACAATTACTAACATGTTTTTAAAGGTTTCAGTTACATTTCTAAGTTAGTACACTGGTGCATAGGTCATGAATGCAGGGTTAGTGCTCTGCCAATTACATCTGTTGCACCAGCACATTCAAACTGTGAATTCCAGTGAGTTTAATCATTTGTAAACTGCAGGGAGACTGTATCAAAGAGACTGGTAGGGCAGGTAATAGTAAGATAAATATTAGATACTTCTGTGGGGAACATATGCATAAGTATAACCTTCACCAAAGCTAATAGGATAATTATTACTACTTCATTGCACTTTGGAAAGTGTTATAGAATGTTTAATGATGTGTTCCTGGATGTTGTTTGCATTAGTGTTTACAAACTGTTCTTTCTCATAATTTGTATTTGAGGCAGTCAGTGTATGTTTGAAAGATTTTGGCTTGGTATATTTTCCTTGAATCCAGATGAAGGATTTGCCTGGAGTGATGGCTCTCCAGTAAGTATTTTAATTTTTCACCAGATTTGTTTGGTTAAGATGTTTTAGGGTTTGTACATGCCATTTCTGGGTTTTACTGTTCTCTTCAAAGAGAACACTAATCCTGCCAACGTTTATATGGCTGTTAATCTTTATTACCACCAGTAAAACCACAATAACACATTTGAACACATGGAAATAATCTGCATCTCACTATGGTCTGCAGCTTTCTGCACAGCACCCTAATATGTTTTCTTTCCCAAAAATGAAGTATGAACATAAACATCACAACATAAAAATTGGTCATATCAGATCTCGTGTCCTTTCTCTGGCCAGAAATTTATCAAAAACTAGATATGCAACAAATGCATTTCTAAATATCCTCCTACATCCTTCAGTAAGCAGAGGGTCGGGGTCTTTCAGAAACAGGGATCTGAATTCCATGATGTTCCTACAGAATTCTACTGTTTATTATCTCCATATGCCCTTACACTCTATTTCCTATTTTTTTGATCCATGTAATTACCTTCCCTCTTATCTTGTAACACATTAGTTTCCTTAAATTTTTTTTGGTAAAAGATCTTGCCAAAAACTTTTTCAAAATCACTAGTAACTTACATCAAGCAGCTCTTCCTTCCTGTTTGGATGACAGTTCCTTCAGAGGTTTGTAGGACACCCTGAACTTCCCTCCCAGAAGCCATGTCCTCATTAACCTCAGAGAGGGGAAGCAGTGAGAGTTGAATTGAAGAATGTTACGGTCAGTGCAACCAGATGGCTCTTGGACATTAACATTTTAAACAAGGTCACAATCAACACAGTAAAAACTACATTGTCTATGCAGGATTAGCAAGAGTGGGTTGGGATGAAGTGCTCAGTTAGGTGAAGCTCATTAGAGGCAGCCCATTTGCCCATTTTTATTCTGACAGTGTCTAGGACTTGAGGTATGAACAGGAAGAAAAGTCCTCCATAGCAAGACAGCCTTATCTCCTGATTAGTGACACTGCCCCACTGTAAAATTTATTTCACCTATTTCTTTCTCCTGTATTTGCACTCTTCTTAGTAAATGACAGAATCTTTGTTCCTTTTTGTCAATGGACTGTGCACCTGCTGAAACAAATTAAAAGATTATTTCTTTTATAGGTTAGGTACACAGACTGGAGTGATCATCCAAGAAGTTCAGGACACATGCTCTGTGGTGTAATCGATGGTGGAACTTTTTCTAAGCGTTGGCTTCTTTCACCCTGTGAAGAACAGCATGACTGGGTTTGTCAAATTAAAAAAGGTAAATTTATTCTTCTCTTTTATTAGGAAGCTTAAATAACTTTTCAAAGTATTTGTTTTCTAATCTAATTTGCAGGAGAAAGAAACAGAACTTTGAAAACAGGACTTTTTCCAAATGTATAAAAAAGAAAATTAGGTTATGTAATTACAGGCAAGGATTTTTTAATGACAGACAAGAATAAATGAACTAATTTCTTCATGTAAATAATGGTGTATAAATAATGGTGTTTCATACATTGCAAACATTTTTTATAATAACTTCTTGTTTATGTGCTTCTGATGTGGGAAGTAAGGAGTTGTGCATTCCTTACAACACTGATCATGACGAAAACAAATCTAAAATATGTCTGGTGTACAAACATATCTTTTCCTTGAAATCTGACTGGATTTACTAACTATAGGCCACTAAAAGAGGTAACAGGAGATGACTTTCCTAAGGGAAAGAGCTCCAATAGAAAAGTTCCTCCTAGAGCCATTTAGTAAAAGAAAAGTGTTCAGGATCACAGTTGGTATGTTTGGCAGTAGTTGCTGAGGCTACTCATAACTATAGCAATTTAGTTAAGCAAAATTGGTAAAACAGGTCCAGAAGTGGTGCTTCAAATTCTCCTCTACAATTATGCAGGAAACATCAGCTTTTAGAGAAGCAATTGTTCAAAGCAGTGGCATTTATTTTTCTACTAGAGACAGAAAAAACTTTCTGCCACTATGTACAGTTGTACTTCCTTTGACCTATGAATATTTGAGACTAGGAGAGTATTTGCTAGAGATGAAGTAAATCTAGTGTCAATTTTATCCCTATTTATGAGAAGACCTCTTCTGGGAAATTATGATATGCCTACTTGGGCATCAGTAAAGGGAATATAAAACCAAAGCTTAAAATGTTTCAGATAAATCTACTGTCGTTCATAGCCTTGGAGACTGTTTTAATTAACATTGTTCTTAACCGGTACACAATTTAGCTATGATTTTGCTGAAATGAAGCACAGCTTATAATATAAAGGAGAGCAGCAAGGCTTGTGAAGGGCTTGGAGAAAATGGCCTATGAGGAGAGATTGAAGGAACTGGGGCTGTTTAGTCTGGGGAAGAGGAGGCTGTATTGCTCTCTTCCAATATCTGAAAGGTGCTTACAGTGAGAGCTGAGTTGGTCTCTTCTCACTGGTGACAGGTGACAGGATGAAGGGAAATAGCCTTAAGTTTAATCAGGGTAAGTTTAGGTTGGATATCTGGAAACACCTCTTTACAGGAAGGGTTGTTAAGCACTGGAATAGGCTGCCCAGGGAGGTGGTTGAGTCCCCGTTCCTGGATGTGTTTAAAAACCATTTGGATGTGGTGCTCAGGGACATGATTTAGAGGAGGGTTGTTAGGTTAGTATGGTTAGGTCGTGGTTGGACTCAGTGATCCTTAAGGTCTTTTCCAACCTGAGTGATTTTGTTATTGTAAATTAAAATTGCAAGACTGTAATATATTTTCACAATGCGTAGTCGAAATTTGTAGCTAAGCTTGCTTCTTATTAAATGGCAAAGGAGTGCAGAAGTCTGCTTTAGCTGTTGCTTGGTTCCTTGCAGTCAGTCACAAAAACCATGCCACAGGAGCATATTTTACCTTCTGTTCTGTCGTTTTGCAGGAGTGAAGCCAAAGCCTGTACCAGCTGACACATATGGTAGGTTTTTGCATACATTTATTCCTTTTTTTTTTTTTTTTTGATTAGAATTGTTACTCCCAAATGAATTTGTCCTACAAACGAACAATTTAAGGCTACCTTGATTGTCTTCCAGAGTATAAAACCACTGCAGATGGATGGGTCATATACGAAGATAAGTTATACTACATCAGTACAGAACAACTCTCCATGGAAGAAGCCCAAGAGTTTTGCAGGATGAATTCTGCTGACCTGGCTGTTATTAATAGTAATAGTGAGAGGAGGTTCATACAGAGAGCACTGATAAAAAATGTAAGAACCAATACAGAGTAGAAATAATTTCAGCAATCTGCCTGCAAACTTTGAATTACCTTAGAAATAGAGCTAATAGTATTTTTGTCAATGAAATGTAACTGAGATTGATGAAATTCCCAGCAAAATGCTCTTTTTGTCCTGTGCAATTTGGTTTCCCCTACTTGGCAGGAGCATTTCTAGTTGTTTTGCATCAAATAATTTTTTTTGAAATTATCACAGAGGTACAGAGTGGCTTAAGTTGGGAAATCATCTTAAAGATCATTTTGTTCCAACCCCCTGCCATGGGCAGGGCTGCCACCCATAGATGAGGCTGCCCAGGGCCCCATCCAACCTGGCACTGAACACTCCAGGGATGGGGTTTTCATAGCTTCTTTGGGCAGTCTGTGTCAGTGTCGCACTGCTCTTTGAGTAACGAATTTCTTCTTACTATCTAACCTAAATTTCCACTCTATTAGTTTAAAGCCATCCCCTCTTGTCCTATCACTACTAGACCATGTAAAATGTCGATCTCCCTCCTTGCTTATAAGCTCCATTCAAGTAGTGTGGAAGTCTGCAATAAGGTCTCTCTGGAGACTTCTGCAAGCTAACAGGCTCAGCTCCCTCAAACTTTCTTCACAGGAGTGGTGTTCCAGCCCTCTGAGCAGCTCTGTGGCCTTCTCTGTATCTGCTCCAATATCCTTGTACTGTGAGTCTGAGGTCTGGATGCAGTACTCCAGATGAGGCCTCACAGGGGCAGAGTAGAGGGAGTGATCAGATCCCTTGCTGTGCCAGCCATCCCTCTGTTGATGCAGCCCAGGATACCATCGGCCTTCTGGGCCTCACTTGCACACTGCTGACCTCATGTCAAGCTTTTTGTTCACTAGAACCCCCAGTCCTTAAAATACTTTCTTTCTGTTTTAGGATAAATACAGGACAGAGTCAGAACAATACTTCATTGGTTTGAAAATGAGTCTGGATAAAACATTTAGGTAAGTTAAGATCACCACAGCATCTGTTAACACGCAGAAGCTAACTATTTTATGTATCCAGAGGTACTAAATGTGGTGTTTTTCAAGGACAAGGACCAAAGGTAGTTGTACGTTTAACAAGTACAAAGCAGAAGCAAAAAATCCTAGAACCTAGTTCCAGTAGTTGTCCCAAATAATGACAATGAAAAACAAACAAACAAACAAAAAAAAACGAACAAACAACAACAACAACAACAACAAAACAAAAAACATTTTTTCTGTTATTTTCTCGAGTCAGTACATGCCCAAAGGAAAGCTTGGCAGCTATATTTTATGCTTTCTAAGTCTGTTTCAAAGGTTGACCCCATGTTTACTTACAAACACACGCGCACACACAAATAAAATGAGTTTGATACTGTGGAGCTTATCTTTCCTATATTTTTATCTATATACTGTAGCTCTAGAGAAGTCCTCCAGAATTAGGAAGGAGTGGAAGCTGCTTTGGACTGAGGATTTAAATTTTGATACTTCTGAATGAGTAACAGAATGGCTATTGGTCTCCAGATACTTTACTTCAATAACATATTGAAATATTTCTCTTCAGAGAAAAATCCACAGAAAAGTATTTTTGTCCTCATTTTCATCAAAGAATACTCAGATTGACGAACATAGTATTAAGTAGATGATTCAATGTGATAATTAAGATAAATAAAACTTCTAATATTCTCTGCATTACTTATGATGCCTAACCAAATAATAGTTTCTGATACTGGATAATGGTTGATCACTCCTGCCTGTCAATGGAAAATATTCTTGGCGTCTTCTTTTTCTGTATTGCAATCAGCAATATTTTACACACATTTCTTCAAATTAATTAATTTGAATTAATTAAATTTTAATTGAAAATCAAAGAGAGAAAAATATGTAAGAGTTTTTAGCCAGTTCTAATTAATGCTTACAGATCTTGTCTTCATTGTGAAACGTTCATTAGTATTCTCATCTAACAACTGAAAGAGTATTAATTAATAATTATCTGTGTACCTTTTCTTTAAGATGGATAGATGGGACTCCAGTGACGTATGTGGCCTGGGCTCCTAATGAACCTAACTTTGCAAATAATGAGGAACATTGTGTGGTAATGTTTTCAAAACAAGGTAGATAATGATATTAAACTATTTTTCTCCATTTGAGTTATAATCAGTGCTGACAAACTTCTGCTGTTAGAAGCCATACAATCTTATTGCTATTCTTTGAGAATCTTTAAGAGGGACGAGACAGCAAGATACAATGACTGGCATAAGCTACAATCTTAGAAGAGTCTATGTATTCAATATGGAGAGACTTTAGTCCCATGTGTAATTTAATACAGGTACTTCTCTGAGTGTGTAAGATTGGCATTGAGCATTACAGGGCTCTGCACTACTTTTCTAAATAAGAGCCTGTTAGATGAGCGGAGCCTATCTTCACTTCTGTGACCTTAAGAAAGTATTTATGACTTAGCTACAAAATAAAGGGAGTTTAAAGTACAAGCCAAAAAGAAAATAGATGTCAAATATTTTATAACATTTGAACATTACAATGGGCTCTCAGATCAGTCTGGACTGTTCTATCTCATCCATTTTGAACATTTTCATTTCATGTTTGCTTGATGCTGTGCTCCCTGCGATTTAATGACACAATGGCTTGAACAAATCATAAACTGGTATGGGCACTGTGGAGAGCACTGGAAGAGAAGCAGCAGGGTCACACAGTTCACATGTTTATATTTTTTCTCATCCTCTGTTTCCTGTGACTCTTTTACTTTGGTAGCTTAATGGGAGTGGGAAAAGCAGAATGAAGTTAATTGGTAACCAGGGCATTTGCTCTTTTTTTCCTGTCTTTTGTTCTTTTTGCAATTGCTAAGCAAGGAGCCCACAAATGGTGCTGAGCAGCTAAAGCCCGTGAACATCTTCCTTTTGTAAGCAATATTTAAGTTCATAAATGTAGCTTGAGGCTCTTTTTACTCACTTCAATGGTCTGAAAAGTAGACATTATCCTCATATTCAAAATAGGAAGAGATTGTTGCAAATGCTATAACATCTTAACTTGTTTATTCAACCTATTTTTAGGCTTGTGGAATGACGTAAACTGTGGTGTCACCAATAAATTTGTGTGTGAAAGGCATAATAGTTCTATTAATTCAACGTTTGCTTCTCTATTGCCACCTGGAGGATGTCCAGAAAGTTGGCTGTTCTTTAATAATAAGGTATGTCAGTGTCTTAAATGAATTGCATATGGCAGCATGACTGAAAAAAAGAACTGTAATCACAAAAGTGTGTTTTTGTGATTATGAAATAAAGGAGTAATAATCCAGTCAGCATATGCTAACTGTATACCAGGACTTCTCCGAAGGTAACTATAGATATTTAACTTTGCAGACAAACACAGTATATTGTTACTGTGTAATAATGCTTCTGTTTCTCTCTTGTGTTATGTATTTATGTTAGGAAATGAAGTTTGTAATGATTAGGCTTTGAAAAAAAGCGCTTCAGGTGGAATGATTTAGAAAGAATTCATTAGAGCAATTCTGCTGGCTTGTATAAGAGCTGCCAAAGCTTTCAGTTCAGACATGTGATGACAAACCGAAATTGTTTTGAGCATGATTTTACATACAGTCTTGGTCTGGAAGTCCTCGTTGTAACAAAAGTATTTGTACCAATTAGAGTTGAAATTCCATTTGCCAAGGGCTGTTTTGCTTGATGTACATACTCTGCATCCTGAGAATGTTAGGTTAAGGTGTCAAATAGTATTTAACACAGTATGGCACAATGAGCAGTTGCTGTCACAGTCACTGGAAGCAAGACAAGGAGCAGCATTCTGCAACTGTATAACCCAATGCCACCAAATTTAAACTGACTTTTTCTTACTGCAGGGAGTATACAGAAGAAAATGTATAGCAGGATTATTGACCTCACATTGTTATAATTGAGTTAGATGATAATTCTTACATTACACCTTGTGCAAAGAAAGGGGCCAAATATCTACCTTTCTGCACATATGTGCTTAAAGATCTTGCACATCACTGATTTAACACATTTGAAATCTGTAAATTACTCTAGTACTGATATCTTTCCTTTTTTCTTTTTCTTTTATGGAGAACTGTGTGTCCTTTGGCTCATTGATAGTATTCACAATCAACAGTTCCCATTTTTGTTAGTTTGAATGAACTGCTTGCAATTTTTTTCCCCCAGTGTTTCAAAATATTTGCCTCCAATACAACAAGAAAGTTGGCGTGGTATGATGCACGAGAAGTTTGTATTGATCTGGGAGGAAACCTGGCTTCCATACCAAATAAGCAAGTGCAAGGTACTTGTATGGACTCTTCTGACACACGTCACCTCTCAAAGAAAAATATTAATCTCCTACTAAGGAATGTGCTATATTCTTGAATACATATTACTAAATTATCTGCTGAGTTTTTGTTTGATTTAATTCTAAAGTGTGGAACATTTGCTAAGTCACATGTTACATATAAGAAATAACATATGTTTCTAGTTCTTTCAGCTACTTGGTTTTTGAGAAACTTTCAGTCTTTTTTGAGCGAGGTTGTCCAAATTCCACAGACCAACAAACATCTGTTTTTTTCTCTAACTGTCAATACTATTTTTCTGGATTATTATGTATGCATACAGTCTAGGGAAAGAGACATTTTCTAACTTGCTCCAGATTTTTTTCTTTGTCTGTTTTTCCCAACCATAATGCTTGTTTAACATATGTTCCAGGGAGGATTTTCTAAACAATTAAAAGCAGATACGCTCTGTATTAGGAAATGTTATCCTTCCAATATAGTCGCTGATGTAGGCTTGTCCACATTTCTTCCTGCTTTGGGTGAGTCATGGTGAACTTTCCTTAATAAGAAGTTTTTGCTTCCCTCTAGCTTTCCTCTACTATAATTTAAAGGATGCTACAACCAATGTTTGGATTGGGATGAATGATATCAACAGAGAGTCCACGTTTCTTTGGGCAGATGGGAGCACTGTTTCCTACACCAATTGGGTTGAAGGTGCACCAGAGACAAAACAAACCTTCTTTGACTATTATGAGTTTGAGTTGCTGAAAGACAACACTGTGGAGGTATAGAAAATTAAATTAGCCTTTGTATCTTAGGCAGCTAGATGATCTTCCTAAAAGGAAAGTTACAGCAACAATAACAAAATGCCTAGACAGGTCATTTAGCAAGCTGAAGAAAGCTTAGCAAAAAGTACCTGATAGCCATTCCAAATTTACCAAAAATATTTGGCAGAGCTTCTGAAGAAGAAGGAGAGAAAGACTGAGCTATTGCAAAATAACAATTATAAAAAAAAAAAGGTTAAAAAAAAACAAGCAATAAATAATAAAAAAAAACAACATACAAAAAAGACATATATTGCATCAGTTCTTCCACAAACTACCACTAGAATTAAAGTCACAAAAGAAAATGTAAAAAAGTTATGAAAAACCGAACTTAAGGTTGCTGTCACAAAATTAATTTGTCCATGTGTTTCCCATTCTTGATCAATGTGATTTCACATTGTTTCACTAGTTTCTGATGATATAAAAAGAGATATTCAACTGAAGGGCAGTTGTTTTGTTGAAGTTAAATCTCTTTTCCAATGGAGTTTCTGCAGAAATATTAGGCAGTTGGTGGTCAGTGGATACTCTTAACATCTGCCATCAGTCAGCTTGTTTATGATTAAAATTAGTTTAAGTCAGCATAGCAAAGAAGCTCAGATGAAATAATGAAAGATGGACAAGACCGATCCTGAAACTAGGGGAGTCATCTGGAGGAAATCTTGAAACAATTAAAAATAAGGAAGTAAAGGGAAATATTTGTTGTTCTCAGAGACACCTGATAATGATATCTTCATAATGACTACAAACAACTGGTAGAGAGTACATGCTATCTGCAAGACAGTTTACTTCAGTATGATAAATCCAGAGCAGTGCTTTAAATAGCTCATATATGTTTTTTTCAGACATCTGTAATTTTAAAAATAGATCTACAGAATTGTAAATCAGAATTGAGAAGACTGCAATGACTGCAGTCATCACAGAATTCTTAATAAAACCAGTGGGATCATTTTTATAGACCTTTCTTTTAGTCTTGGATTGGCATCAGTGAGTGTCTGGTTCAAATGGGTCACTAATAATTATCAGGACATGCCATTTGTCAGGAATCTTGTCAAACTGTTCCAATTACATAGGTGCTCAGTAAGCTCCTCTCTATCACCAGACTTTCACTAGGAGCATAGGATCTTCACCTCACTGTATCCTGCTTGCCTTTTTTAATGATGGTGTATACTGCCCTCTTTTTCAGACAGATTGTGTTTTCATGATAAAATTAGATGGCAAATGGAGAGATGATAGCTGTGAAAATGAGAGAGGCTACATATGCCAAATGAATTCACGTGAGTTTTGCTTAACCCAGTCTCTAAATATCTCAGTTAGATAAGAACAATGTAAAATGCATTGCAAACTGATGTCACTTTTTCTAGCTTTAAATCTCATTCTGAATCTGTCAGGTTTTACGAGCTCCTCCAGCCTTAAGGCAAAACTTTTTGTAAAATGCAGTTTGTTTCAAAGAAATTATTGGAGAGGAACAAGTGTCTTAATTGGGATTTTGTACCTAAATCATGAATAGTGCTAGAGAATAATCTGTGAAAAGATTTCTTAGTGAAATAGAAGATGTTTAGTCATCCTCTTTAAGTGCAGAGTAAAATTATGGACTCGCAGTGATCCCTGTTACTCCTGGATGTATCTGAGAAGATATAATCCTCTTCTATTGAAATTCTTCTACCCAGTGTTGTAGGAACTCTATTAAAATGTACAGCCTCTTGTCAGTGTCCTTGTGTTCAAAGAATATTTTTATATCAAAACAAGAAATGTATGTTTATCTTCCTGCTATAGAATCGTAGTTAAGCAAATCACTGTAGCTCAGCTATGCAATGAGAACAGTGCAAAACCACTGATAACAAAACAATTTTGCTTCACCTGTATCACATCATTGGTTTTAAAAAAAAATACAAAAAGCCCTTCCTCCTTCAGTCAGCTTCTGCAGCCTGTTCACTCTCAGCACAGCTAGCTTGGTTGTATGAACCCCATCTCCCCACACAGCAAACAGACCTTGAGGAAGAGATTTTGGTCTCATTTAATCTCGGGTACAGCTGTTCTTTACACTGCATTGATTCTCTGGGTTGAAATAAACACTGCTTCACTCAAACTTGCAGACAACATTCACAGAACCCTAATGGACCAGCTAATGACTTAGACAACAGAAATCAATTAACATCGACTATCGGTCTCAAGTTGTGCTAATAGAGAACAGTAAACATGTTAAAAGCCATCCCCAAACCCTCTCTTGCCAGTGTCCTGAAATAAGGGTGTATTCAGATATCCAGATGTAGTAAAAATATTTTGAACTGGGGGAACACAAATATCCAGTTTATAAGGGAAATTCCTACAGTGGTCAGGCATCTAGCAAACATACTGTCTACTTCATGGCACCCAGGATTTTACTCTGTTTTTAACATTAACAAATTTGGCTTATATTTTACAAGGTTTTTTTGCTTATTTGATTTTATTTTTGTTCATGAATATTTTAACTTATGGTTATTTCACACCTTGTTTTTCTTTATTTTTTATTTTTTGTTTGTTTTTTTAATTTCTTCTACACTGAATATCAGTGGACCGTTTCAAATTCATGCATGCTATTTTTGTTCCATAGTTACCACACAATTTAACTTACCGGCAACAAATCCATCCTCTGACTTTGTCCTCTATGGTGATAGCAGCTATCTAATTGTCTCGTCTAAAATGCAATGGGAAGAGGCCAGAAAAAATTGTCAAGACCAGCATGCAGAACTTGCAAGCATTTTAGATGCCTACATCCATTCATTTCTTTGGATCCAGATGCTGAAATACGAAAAGCCTGTATGGATTGGTCTTAACAGCAATATTGTAAGTTGGACAAATGTGAGGTTCAGGTGCTCAGTGAGCTCTTCTGCTGCTTACATTTCAGTTGGATGCTCAGTTTATAGCAGTTCTGAATTAACTGTCCTGCTAGTGGTTTCACTGTGTGGGTACATTAATTTCTTACGGTGAAAAAATTGTAACCCTGTAAAAATTGGTTACAGGCTTTCATGCAAGTCCAGTGGAAAAAAATGATCAAAAAAGCTTGAGTAGGTTGGAACTAATGCAAAGAGAAAGCTGCAGAAATGATAAAAGAAATGGTAACAGAAATCAAGTTGCAGACTGAGAGTCACAAGCCAAGTGCAGCTATTGTGCAGAAGCCATTAGCTGCTCAGAAAGCCATTGTAGCTTTCTGCCATATATAGGGCTACTTTTATTTATATCATAATACCTGCTGTAAGTATTAGAGAGAGATTTTATAGATTATTTCGACTGTTTAATATCAAGTAATCTTTACTCAACAAATTGCTCACAGTCTAAATTTAAGGCAGAATACCAGGGGCGAGTTATTTTTA
Source organism: Odontophorus gujanensis (assembly GCA_013399175.1). Taxonomy (NCBI): domain Eukaryota; kingdom Metazoa; phylum Chordata; class Aves; order Galliformes; family Odontophoridae; genus Odontophorus; species Odontophorus gujanensis. Next base: position 653,573 of record VXAB01007535.1, on the reverse strand, counting down.
ATTGCATCTCTTGTTATGAGGTGAGGTAAATAATCTAAAATGGTCTTATCCAAATTTCTTACCATGTTTTATAAGCTTGTTTTAATTTAAAAAAATCCTCTTGACAGCAATGCATCCTCGAACATGATTCATTCTTAGTTCTTATGTAACTATAGCTTTCAATGACATTGCTTGGTATTGTGAATGGTGTTTAAAACAACAGAAAAGTACCTGTTTCGTTGTTTGTTTTCCTGAAAATCTCAACTAAAAATGGAATGTTTTGTGCCTGAGCTTTGTATGTTATAAAAACCATAGAACTTCATTGCCAAAGCTTAACTTGTTTTCAGACTAGGAGCTATTACAAATGGACTGATAACAGGAAAGCCAGATTCACTAAGTGGGCGGCAGAGGAACCAAAGAAGAAAATTGCTTGTGTCTATCTGGACCTTGATGGTACCTGGAAAACAGCACCCTGTAATGAAACATACTTCTCAGTTTGTAAGACATCAAATGGTGAGCACGTGAATGTAATCATTCAAAAGACACATTCTTAATTCCACTACTTCGTTAAACCTACAAGCTTTGTTATGGCTTATGTTAAAACCCTCATAACAGTACACTTCAAAATACTGTCTACCTCTGTGCAGAATCTGGAAGTGATATATGAACTCAGGGCTATGGCACATGAAACCCTCTTGTACAAATATACATGGCTGCTTTGCTTTTATAGCAGTCATAACTGTTTGCATAAGATGAAACTCTGTCTTCAAGGTATTTTGCTCTTTCTGATGTGTGGGCATAAATCATGTTTGAGATTGTGTAATATAAGTAAGTGCTGGAGCTTGCACCGCCTGCATGGACAGCAACACCTGGATAAGTTCATGCTCTCGTGTCACACTGGAGCCAAAATGCTAGCAAGAATTTAACTTCCATTCGCTATTGCTAGAGCTAAAGCCGTTCTGATCTAGATATAAGAGGTTTGGAAATACAGATGATATTCTAACTCCTGGTAGGGGTATTCCAGAGTTATGTTTATTTGTAGATTTTGTAGATGCATGTTGTTTCCCTCCTTGACTAACTTGGCTTGACTTTAAGGCTACAGGTTACACAATATAGTCTCTTCCATATGTGAAATTCAAGACAGGCTTAAAAACCTGAAAGGGGCTTCTGGGTTAAACTTTCTAGGCTTACATTTGATCTTCATGTGTGGTGCAAGAACGAGAAGTGAGTTGTGCACATGATAATGAAACTGATTTGGCAGTGGGACACTAAACTGATGGTTCCTTTGTACAAAGTGACCACACATGGGCTGCAGGCAGCTATACGATATGGGACTGTGATATCAGCAACTTGTTAGCTTACAACAACTTGCTGTAATGTGAGAATGCAAGTTTGAGATATGAATCCTCATCGCTGAGGGCTTTTCCCTCACAGTGCTGCCAAGACAGATAGGTATTATAGGATGTGATTTGCTTCCATATCCTAAGAAATGTGGCTGGAGAGTAGATGTTTCACAATTCTGAATGCCTAGCTTTCCCTGTTGTCTGAGCTGGGGCATAGAAGAACAGTCAAGAGTAGTTTGAGGTAGTTAATGCTTGCTAACAGAAATTGCACCCCATTTATACACATACCCTGCTTCACGTGTTGCTCACAATGCAATATCAATTTCAGAGTTTCCAACCAATTTCAGTCTTCTTTAGTTGTAGCTCCAACTGAGCCTGCTCAGTTGCCTGGAGAATGCCCTGAAGCAGCTGATCTGCAAGCTTGGATCCCTTACCATGGACACTGCTACTACATTGAGGCATCAGCCGGGACAAGCTGGGCCCAAGCCTCCCTTGAGTGCAGCCATTTAGGTGAGAGGCTTCTTTGTCAACTGACGAGATCTATACACAGGACTTTTACAAAGAAATGTGAAAACATTGATTTTAGAATACCATTAAAAATATTTATTTAAATCGAGGCAGTGAGGAGAAACCATGGCCATCATCCAACTGTAGGGGTTCTGTCCTCACAAGAATCATAGAATCACAGACTGCCCCAAATTGGTAAGGACACATAAGGATCAAGTACAACTTATGGAGAAGAAATATGTGAAGCCAGTATGCATATAAGTTTCAGAAGTTAATGTTTTTACAGCCTTAGGAGATCATTCCAGCAGTTGCTTGCCTAGATTATGCTCATTTTCTTGTTAATGCCTTTCAGGTGCTACACTGGTTTCAGTAGAAAATGTGGATGAATCTGACTTTCTGATCCATACAATACAGCCACTCAGAAACAAAGTAGGAGGCTTCTGGATAGGACTTTATAGAAATGGGGATGGTAATGTCTTACTTTCAATATTTAATTTAAAAATGCCTTGCAAATATCTATACTGCCATTTAACAAAGTCTGTTGTCAGAAACTTACAATGGATGATGCCTGAATTCTAGCAGTCTCTCTATTTTGTATTTAATTGTGGGGCACTACTTTTGAAATATGGACAACTTTAACCATTTTTTTCTTTCCTTTTTTCAGTTGTAATTTTAAGGAATTGTCTTCTACTGTGGCATTTCTCATTCTGTTTGTAGCTATTTTGGATATCAATTGATGAAATACAATTATCCCTACAGTAATTTTCTGCAGTTTTATTGTAGTATTTCCACCTTTCTTCAATGATCTTCCAGTAAGAAAAAATGACAGTCTCCTACTGAAAAATGGGTTACTATGACACTTTTGAAGTAATTTTCTGAGGTATTAAAACATCCATGTGGTATATTTTAAAATGTATTACTATATGTATTTCTCTTTAGGTCAGTGGTTGTGGTTGGATAATGCTGCAATGGACTTCGTCAATTGGGAGGAGAAAGAGTCCAACGAGGAGCACCACTGTGTGGAAATGACTGCACCATCTGGTTACTGGGACAACACTGATTGCTCTTCTGAAAAAGGATTTATCTGCAAAAAACCCAAAGGTAGGTCTTAGAAACAGAGCACGTCTTTTTACTAGTAACTGTCATACCCCTCTATCACAAGTCTGGAAGTAATTTATGATGATTTGATTTGACATATCCCACCTTTCCAGATATTTGTGATTGTTTTAGTAGAAATGTCTGGTCTCACATGGAAATATGGTAATATCTTGTATGTGCTTTAGGTTGACAATGAGACTTTCAGAAAACTTTCAAATGTCTAATGCAGACACTTGTGCAAACCTAAAACTTTTCCAAGATCTAAGCATCATCATAGTTGTTATACTCCTGCAAGGTGGAATTCATCTGACTATTCAAGCTTCCTTTTCAAGTGTGCTGTACTCAAAAATTACATCAAAAACTGTTGTAATATTAGACCTGATTTAACAACTTCAGTAAACATTAATGCCTCAGGAATACTGAAAGGTCACCTGGCTGTGTTGCACTCATAGTATCATGAGCACTGCTCTATAAAATGAAAATGTAAAGAAGGTCACTGTAGAGCCTATTTCAGAATTTCTTAAAAGTTTTGGCCAATAGTAGATAGTAGATATGGCAGACTAATGTTTTGGAGGGGGGAGGGGTTGGAAAATGTAGTAACATTTTTTTTTTTCTTGTATTCCCAAGGGGAGATGAAAAAAATACAGCTGCCTTAAAGAAAACACTATGATTCCATTCTTTAAATTTAGGTGCTAAAATCTAACTACCTAAAAGAAATTACACAGGTTTAGACAACAATATTAGGGTGTTGTCTCTAAACCTGTGTAATTTCTTTTGTAGTAGCAGCGAGGTTTTTATTTTGTGTTCTGCCACGTGCAAAAAACGTGATGCAGTGGGGACTGTTGTTTAATTAAATATTCCCCATGCACTCTTATTTTTCATATTTAAATAAGCATGACCTTGGTAGTAAATCAGTTAAGTGCCATTTACAATTTATTAAGAACTTCTGAATTATATTCCAGAAATTCAGACATTTCTTCCTGAGGTTTGAAATGTATTACTGTAAGAACAATAAAAAGTTAAGCTGGAACTGTAAATAAATAATGATAAGAATAATGATATCAATAGCTAAGCTCCTAGTTTTTGTGAGAAATATAGAATAAATGTTATTGGGAAAGAATACTAATCACATATTTTTATCCAACTTACTAAAATATTAAGAAAGCACTCATGTCCATAAAATGCTCTAACATACAGCTATTTCATGCCTCAGTTACTATTCTTTTGTATCTGTTCATTTTAAATTTATCTCTATTTTAGTTTCATTTTATATTTTACTTCTATAAATTCTACACTCAGTAATGACTTTGTCTGAACTGTAATGCAAATGAAACTTGAGGAGAAATACTTAGGAAGCCTTTATTCACAGTAATTTTTTGCTGACTAAGAATATCTGTTATGTTTTTCCCCTTTTCCTAAGTTGGAGACATTTTTTGTACCTCTTTCTGTAACAGTGCTAACAACGAATGATTTTATGGAGATCTTTTCTCTCTGTTGTCCCTCTGTTATGCATAGAAACCTTGGATGATTAAATCCCTAATTCACACCACAATTTCTAGGGAAGGCATTTAAGAAACTCAGGCTTGGAACAGCAGCATCCTGCAAAATATGGTGACATTAGAATGCACTACGTGACGTTAATCTCTGATGTTGTATATCATGTTCTTAGTAAGCTAAGATTTGCAGTAAAATGCAAAAGGATTTTTGAATGAACACTTTGAAGTCAATATTTGGATTTCAGTAGAGATTAAAAAAAAATAAAGATTTTACTGAATATTATAGTTTGTTGACACTGAGTAGGAAGACAGAACCTTAGCAAATTATTTTTGCCTCACTTATGATGCCCTTTATTTAGTTAATTTTACTAACATAACAGTAATACTTCAGAGGGGTTTTTTTTGTTCCTGTATAATTTTAGAGAAATAATAAACCTTATGAATGTTACTGAAGTGTTATATTATTTCTTTCTTACATCTGTTGAAGTTGAACCAAGTGGGAGTCCTCTACTTCAGAAAGGTAAGTTTTCCTAAGAAAAGTAATAAGAACCTAAATAGAAAAACAAACAAACAAACAAACAAAAACCTTAAAATGAGTTTTCCCCTATTATCCCTTTTAGAGTACACCCTGCTGACAGTTACTGAGCTGAATGATTGTAAATTACTCAGGATAATCCCACTCTGCCTTTTACAAGCTAGAGTGCTTAGATGTTCTTGGGTAGCTGGATCACTGCAGGGTTAATATTGATCTGAAAAAGCTCATCAGTGACCCAGCTAGAGACTTAGAGAAGAGATGCAAAGAACTGCAAGTTGGCTTCCAAAACCCATATAGATGTCTATGCAACTTGCTTCCATAGGTATTATTGCAAACAATTTTATAGGAAAAATAATTTCTGAATAATTAGCATCCCAAAACTGTATGTAAAGCATGACCTAAGTCAATAAACCAAACTTGTGGCTTTCAAGATATGCTCTCTGTTGTCCTAAGATCTTCAGACAGCCTTTTTTCCCCATTTCTTCAGTAAGGCACTGGAAGATAGGGGAAAGTTTCTACCATGTTTTTCATGCAGATCAGTAGCACTATACGGGGGGAAACACAAGGAAATTTTATTTCCAAGGCCCTGAACATGCTGAAAGTTAACAAGATTATGTAAGGCTGTTGTTCTCATATGGATTCAGTGTTTTATAAAAGACTATGCATACAGCTGCAGAACAGAATGAGGAGTGAGGAGATTCTCTACCCAGTGTTGACCAGCAAGTAAGAAACCTCAGTGTGGCTCCTTATGGAAACAGAATATTGCCTTTAATTTAATTTCCTACTCAGCTCTACTCACTGCATAACTCAAAACAGAAGAGAGCCATGAAAAGAAGGTGACTAGTCATCGAGCTCAAAAGTCAAATAATGAACAAATCATAGATGCATTACTCATTGAATTCTTATGCATGCTTTGACAGATAACTTTGTATATCACTGTAACCCAGATCCACTGAAAGCACTTTAGATTTAGCAAAAGGGATCTGGCTACCAATCAGCAGTTATTCAGAGCTCAGATTTGCTCTGAACAGGCTGAGTCTGTTCAGCAGAGAACAGCTGATCTCTGTTGTACACGTAATAAAGAAATACTAAGGTTTCTCAGAGTAATATGCATTCATTTCAGACAAGGAAAGGAATGAAGAGACTCATCCACCTGTTCATCCATCTGTTTGGCCTCTCTTTTTCTTGGCCATTCTCAGTCTTCTTGGAGCTGGTGTGTTAATCTACTTCTACAAGAGAAAAAGACGAAATCAACTGTCATGAGATTGAAATACTTCTAAATGATGTGTTGGTTTATTAAAGATTTGGTGAGAATGGGTTTTGTAGCACAAACTAATTCAGGGAAGAAATTTACTTGCTGAAATTAAAGGATGTATCTGTTAAATGTTTCTAGTGAGGACACCTGCAACCTTAAATCAAATCCTTCTCTTTTTGCAATAGCAGCTTCTTTCGTATCGTGCATAGTTTATAAAATCAGAATTACTGAGTTATGTTATAGTTTTGTAACAGTCAAGATGTTCCCCTTAAGAGCCATAGCAAAAATGGTAATGTGAATTACTTGTCAAGAAAATAACAACATAGAGAAAAAAATGATGTCAACTTGTGAGAATAAATGTTCAATAAAATGTGGTTACTATTAAGAACTGGATTCCCATGACTATACAAGGAACTGAAAAAAATATTAAAGTTTATAACTGCTCAGATTTTTTGCAATTGTAAAATCCTTTTGCCCCATAAACTTTGCTTCAGCTGTCTGCCTGTTTTATGATTTCTTATAGCTGTATCCTCTTGCATATATCTGAAAAAATGGAGTTTCATATACTTGTTTCATTTAACTTTGGGATATAAAACTGTAGTGGGAATGCTGTCATGGTTTGAACCAGTGATTGAGCACCTGGTGGGAAGGCAGGGCCAACCCAGGGGAGCTCAGGTGCATGTAATGTACCTGAGTGATTGGAAGGGATGGAGCCAGGATCCACCCCTTCCCGGACCTCACATAAGGGTTAGCAGTGGAGGTGAGGGTACCTCACTTGGAGACCTTTGCCTACCCAAGGACCTTACAGGCCTTCTGAAGGTAAGCAGCTTCTTTCTGTTCCTACTGCTACCATATCTAAGCAGGTGCTCACTCACCATAGTTTAAGGCTTTGATGCTTTGTCATCTTGTTATGTCATGTTATGTCATCTTGTTATGCTTTCTATCGCATTTCTGAAACCTTGCTCGTTTTCATTTGTTGCTGTGGAAAATACTAGAAAACACTATACGTGTGTGTTTTGTATATGTGTTTTATGTAAAACTCAGCTATGTATATTTTTTCAGTCTACTAATGTGATTGTTAATTGCAGTACATTCCATTCTGAAGATCAGTTTATATTTGCAGGATAGAGGCAACCTTTGTCCTCACTCACTGTGGTAGGTACTGATTGCCAAAAGTTGTTTCTCAGAAGCAGCGTGATATTTAATGAACAGCACTATTTTAAAAAGTGTCTATACTTAAAATACTGCTTCAGTAGTGTGCTACTGAAGGTTACCAGCAGGCTACTGACAAAGAGCACCAGGCAGTCATTATTACTGCTTGTTAGTAGACATGTGGATGCAGCAGAAAGGCTCAACCAAGCTGCTGCCAGGAACAGTCCATCCAAGGCACCAGGAAAATTATTTGAGGAAAGGAGAAGGGAGGTGCTCACATCTGAACAATGACTTTTCTTAACAAGAGGGTTTATCACCTCACTTCTTTGAATTTAGCTTAAACCAGCACTGACTTGCCATATTTAAATGCAAGAAAAAGGAACTGAAAACTGAGGAACACAGCAGATAACTCTGTATGAGGAATGTGCAAGGAAAAAAAAGAGAAGCTGTTAGAAAAACAGCAGAAATCAGTATAAAGTAGAAACTAGGTGACCCACAGATAACCAGTCTGTGTGCTTAACAGCAAAGCAAAATGTAGCATGTAGAACATTGATTCCAAAATGCTCGTAACCAGCATTTCTAAGTTAACTTTTAGCCTGCTTCAATGTTTGCTCTGATCTCACATTGCCCTGCAGCCCTGGGGAGTTGAAACCTCATAAGCATCCATTTACTTAAAGCAACATATAGCTCACTTGGACCAGAGTGTGCATGGCATTTCAGGGAGAAGAGGGAACGAGTCAGAAATTTTGTCCCCCAGGTATTTTCCCTTCTCAGAACCTTTTCCTTTTGTGGTTTCAGATGTGTACGGAATGTAGTTTCGCTCAGTAAAATAAATTTCTGTCTCACACTGTGACACCAGTCAGCTTTGCTATTCTGGGTTGCTCTTGTGTGCCTTGCTGACCCTAAACTCTCCCTGGATGTCACCTGCAAACTTATTAAAAATTTATTGAGCTCCTACTTTAGTTAAAGTTCAGCAACTTTTTTTCTGAAAATGTTTTTCTAAGTACTTTTTAACTTTCAAGTCATTCAGTTCAGCCATTTTTCCCCTAACACTTTATAAATAAAAGCAAAGGTAGTCGTTCCTCCTATGACATTCAACTTTGGTGTATACACCCTACTATATGTTGACTGATTATTTCACTTATCACGTTTTTCTAGTTTTCTTGTCACAACTTTGAGTTTCGCTGATACTGATTTTGGAAGCAACATGCTTTTCAACAAGAGTGGTGTTTACAGTATGTATTTGAGTTATTTCAAAATATCACATGACAGGATGTGTCCTTAATTCGGAGCATGTCAGCACTTTCACAGTGAGAAGGCTCTGTCACTATCTTCACTCACAAGGACTTTATACAATACATCTGGTAGAGGAATGAAAGGAAAATAAAATTTGCAATGACTCTTGCCAGGTTCCTGGTTTTCCTTTGCTTTGTGCATGGTACGTTTCAGTCACAGTCACTGGGTAAGTTTCCTGTTGGTTTTGTGTTAAATTAGGTATAAAAATATTTTTCCTTGAGTGGACTTACAGTTTTAATATATAGACTGATTATTTTATATTTTTTATCAGACTTGATACCTGATGTAAGAATATGTTGGGTTCTATCCTGATAGCTCCCAATTCACAGAATGAAAAAGGAGAGATGTACAGATGTTGAGGGAAAAGAAGGTAATAAGAGCAGGATACTTAAACTGATGTTTCTTTCTGTGAAAGTGCTAATTTAGATGGCCCTGTAAGGAAGGGCAATGGGAGATGGGGTAGCATGAAGCTATCTCTATTTACTCTCCCTATCACCTCCATAGTGTGATGATCAATTGTAGAATTTTAGAGCTATATATTCATGTTAGCTGCACAAGTTTCCCCTTCTACTGCAAGATGTGAGGTACCAGCAGATGGAATTGGCTCCTCCCATTATTTCTGACCAAATTAGAACACTTCTAGTGTGAAGATGTGTATCTATCATTGTATATAGCTACAGAGAAACAGTGAAGCAGCAGCAAAAGGAGGATGACTGTCTGCATGAATGTGGGATTGGAATGATGTATGAGATATTTCAGGATAAAATAATTCTTCCATGATACTGTGGTTATTTAAAAAGATGCACTGTTGCTACCCCTGGAGAATCTGAGTTGAGGGTGAATCTGCAATAGTTCTTTGAGTGCAGAATGTGCAGGTGAAAACAAAACTTTTTTTGTGTGTGGTGATAACTGTTGCTGACCTGTATTTCTTTGGTCAGCCTTTCTTGTTTTGTATTGCTTTATTTTATTTTGTATCATTTTTAAGCTTTTTTTTTTCTTTTTTAATAGAGTAATGAAATAAACATATTGAGCTGCACAGAATACTACAATGCAGTAAACTCCATTATGTGTGAGATCTACTTGTGTTTTTTGTGCTTTCAGGAACCACAGCCTATCATTACTGAGCAGAATCAGATTTGCCTACTAAGTATGCATACAAGACTCTGAACACAACATTTACAGCTCAACAATATTTTATTTAAAATTTCTAGATGCAAGAACAAAAAATTTAAAAAGATAATATTATGTCTCAATTTAGATAGGAAGGCAAATTGGTAAATAGATCTATTAAGTCCTCATTAGATTTTACTGAGTAAACCATCTATCAGTGAAGTTTGTTATCAGCTACAAAGTGCACTCCCTTGTCGGATTATCTGCAGTGAGAATAATCTTCCTGAACATTAGCCCCAGCAGCTGAGGGCTGCCTCTCTGGTGAGTGGAAGGAAGAGGAGCCTCTGGGGCCTGGCTCAGCCCAATCAGGTCTTGACTCACCTGCTGCAGGTGGCTGCTACTCCTCATGGACCAGTGAATGGAGAAGGCTCCTTCCAATGTGTCTCATCCATGTGACTTAACTGCGTGGCATGACAAGCTGATTCTGAACTGTTACTGTTCTTTTCAAAATTCTCATTGCTCTTTATTCCCAAGGCGTGTCTCATCTGTACTGCTATACACTGTGGCTACTTCTAAATTCATTTCTTATCTTGCTTTTGTCTCCTGCCAGCCTCCATAAACATGCTGCTGTTAAAATTATCTTCCTTTCCCAACTTTGTAACCAACCCATGCTTGGGGTTTGTCTACTTCTGGACATGGTTTGCTCTGCTTTTCTTGCCAACTGCTTTCCTAACCGCACGACAGTTTCACAAGTCTTTGTGAGTTGTTCTGCAAACAAAGATTACAGCTTATCTGCACCCTAGTGTTACACAGACAATTTTTATAGCTCCTAGGGCTTCCAGAGGCCAGGTTCTGCAATTTTTGAACAAACTACTTCTGTTGCTGATGAACTAAGAAGTTCTTTTTCTGGTGTTTCCAGGGCCACGGTTCAACTGCATGTTGGCTTTCCTCCTCTAACTTCATCCAGAGTTGTTTTTTTTTTTTTTCAATATACAGATGTCTGATTTACATAGTATCCCTTCTGTGAATAAAAACAAGTGTTGATTAACATTGGATACCATTTCACATCCTTCTAAAAACAGAAAATTCATGTTTTTATTTTTTAAAAAGTAAAGCTTTTAAATGGATGATTAGTCCAATTTCAAACTTTCTGGTACTTTAGACTTGATCTTAGTGGTCTTTTCCAACCTTAATGATTCTATGACTGTTTAGTCCAACCATCAACCCATTCCCACCATGCCTACTAACCACATCTCTCTGTGCTATGTCTACAAGTTTTTTGAACTCCTCCAGGGATGGTGACTCCAGCACCTTCCTGTGCCAGAACTTTACTGCTCTTTTAGAAAAAAGGAAAAAAGTTCCTTATCCAATCTGAATCTTTCCTGGTGCAATGTAAAGCCCTGACCTCTTGTATGTGTGTTTGATGCTGTACATTCTTATGGTTTTTGCATCACTGCGTTCTTCATCTTCTTGTAGCTGATACAATGCCAATACCCTAACGGTAGCACTCAATTTCACTTCTTTCAGATGACACAGAGAGATTTTGGACAGAAGATGTTTCAACTGGTGTTAGCTATCAAATAAACTCAGAATCATCTCTAACGTGGTATCAAGCAAGGAAAAGCTGTCAGGAGCAAAATGCCGAACTATTAAGCATCACAGAGATACATGAGCAAGCATATGTGGGAGGTAAAACGATAGAGAACAAGGACTGTAAGACATGCTGGGATACTGTGCTGCTGCAGAGCATCAGATGAAGTTGGTTGCCTTGTCTTTTGGCTCAACGAAGATTCTGAATGGTTCAGTAGAGTCAGAAGGAAGGTCCTCTGAGCAGTTCTTCCATTAGCTGGTGTTTTTTTGGGGCTGGCCCTAAACCAGTGCAGGGAGGAAAGTGACCCCATCCCACTGCTGTACTCCAGGAAGGAGCTGCTGTGTCTGCAGCCTGTTTCAGTGGGAGGATTCCCTCCACTTGCCTTACCTGCTGGTGTACTCTTTTCCAAGCAGGACTAAGGTCTAGTCCTCAAATTTATGTATTTCCTCTGCGCTTCAAGGACTATTATTAACAATATAGGGGTTATAAATATGAACATACAGTGAATAAACTCTTATTTAAATAGTGAAATCAGATGCTGATTTGCCATTTCTGCTACCAATATGAGATCTCTGCTATCTTTACAATTATTCACTTACACGTCTTAATTTTTAAATCTGTTCACATCGTTAATGTGAAAAGTAGCACTTGCGGACTGGTTTAAGCCAAGGAAAGTAAATTACTTTTGACTTTATTTCTTTTAGATTAACTTGCTAATATATGAGAATGGTATAATGAGAATAGGAAGGCACCATTGACTTTCTTTTCTAATTTAGAGCAGATTAAAAAATTCAGTTTTCCATTCTGGATTGGACTGAACACTTTGAATTTCAACAGTGGATGGCAATGGGCAGGAGGCAGTCCTTTCAGATATTTAAACTGGGCTCCGGGTAAGAACTGTGTTTAATTTATAATCTTGGAATAGTTTCTGATAAGGCACCAACTATCTGGACTTCCTCAGCTGCTTGTATCTCAGAGATGCCTCTACTAATTTACAATAGCCAAAGACCTTTTATTTTCTCACATAAGGAAAGATCTTATTTATGAATGGCGAGTCTGTTTTGGAGTGATGTTTAACCTTGCAGATCAGAGATCAGAGTGTTTCCGTAATGTTATCCAAAAGTATAAATACAATCTTCAAAAAGTAGCAAAATATTTAGAAAATAATAGCATTACGTCATTTGGAGAAATTCTAAATAATATGGAGAGACTTACAGAGCAAGCTCATAACTCTTCAATGCTATATGAAAAACTGTATGGAGTGATGTGTAAGAAGAGAGACTGGGAGGTTTGTGGTGTGCCTTGCACATGAGCAGGGAGACTGCCCAGAGAGGAGGGAAAGCAGCCCAGAGTGGTGGCAGAGGTGTGGGTATAGGGTTTGCTGCTGCCAGTGCAGTGAGGACAGCAGGTTGGCTGTTGGAAGTGGCCATCACCCAGCAAGCAGTCACGTCCCCTTGCTCACCTTCTTGTTCCTCAGCACTGGCAGTTCTGGTACCAGGTCACCTCTTCTCTATTCCTTTTAGAGGCTCTTTTACAAGAAAACAGAAAAAAAGAAAACCTGTTCTTTAGCAAAGATCTGCAAAAGTCTTGAAATATACTAGAATAATTTTTCTGTCTATGAGTACCAGTATATCAGAAAAAATAACTAGAAAGTTCCTAATACTATTCTAGGAAAAAATCTAGAGCGAATCATTTATCTCATCCAATGTATAAGGACCAAGAGCAGCACCCTGTAAATTACAGCAGCAGCCCTCCTGTGAGGAGGGCTTCTTCACAGCAAGCACTGAAAAAATCACAGTAAGACAATGGTTCTACTGATAATGCAATCCATTTGTTGAGCTTCTTCTGTGTATCTGTTATGAGAATCTGTTTTCTCTCTTACTCAAAGGAAGTCCTTTCCCAACTCCTGGGAGACTCTGTGGCACAGTGAATCCCAGACAGGATGGTAAATGGGAAAATCAAGCATGCAACCAGAGATTTGGCTACATCTGTAAAAAGAGAAAAATCAATTCAAAATTTGACAATATAACAAAAGGTATGTATGGAAAGAAAGATTATCTCTGGTTTCCAGAGAGTGCAATTCCCAATTTACAAAAGACTAGGGCATGGAACATTATTTTTAAACTAAGATTTCCTAAAGCAAAGCTATACGTGCACACACATACTTAATGTATAATGAGAAAACAAAGGTGTAATATATTTATCATCCATAGGAGGATATTGCTTTCTTTGTTCCATCGTTCTATTGTTCATTTTATCAAAACAAGTAGAAGCTGCTCTGTCACAGTAATTGCAGTTGGACTTGATGATCTTGTGGTTGGACCTGATGATCTTGGAGGTCTTTTCCAACCTGAGCAATTCTATGATTCTATGAACCAGTGACAACAATCACATTTGAATAAAAATAGTTGTAAGTTTATGGTTCTCCTTTACTCCAAAGGAGCAACTACAGGAATTGATTTTATATTGATTTGTATCAATATAAAAAAATCCTCTACAACAACTATATGCAACTGAATGAGTTCAAATGTGCATAGCAGGAGGAACAGCAGCATTCACACAGGCTGTATGCCATCTGTTGCCTACTGAGGGCTAAGACTTCAAAGATGCATCAATGTAGCTATGGATATGACCCATAAGGAGGGATCTGCCAGAGGCTGTTGTGTGGGAATGTTACAAAAGCAGTTTTTATAGCAGGCGAAGCAGAGAGACAGACCTCTGCCTTGGTTTCTCTTCTCTGGAGTAAAATTTTTAATTGCATCTCTGACACAATGTGGGCATTTTTAATGGTGCTTTACTTAACATGGAAAGACTAATCATTCTTATTCTATTTTCATATTCAGTGTTCTATGCCTTAATGACATTTGCTTTGTGTTTGAAGATATTTGAATTTCTACCTGCAACTTTGTGTTTATTCATATAGTACTACTTCTTGTAAAGAGTGTTACTTTACTCTTTATTGCTTACTCTTTATTTAAATTGCTCTGAAAAACTTGTGCTTTGATTTTAGAGGAAATCGGATCTATAAGATGCACAGAAGGTTGGTGGCCGTATGCAGGCCACTGCTACAGCATTCAAAGAGAATCCAAAGCATGGAAGGATGCTCTGACTTCCTGTAAGAGGCAGGATGGAGACTTGGCAAGCGTCCACAGCATCGCTGAATACAGCTTTCTAGTGTCACAGCTTGGTTACAGTGAGTATGTACGTGGGTCCCTATTTTGTTTGGCCCATCTGCAATACAAAAGCTGGGCTTCATTAAATATTAACGCTTTCTCCGAAATATCACAAGCTGAAGGCTGTATCTAACTGATGTTCTTGTTAGCTTTTGTTGCTGTGGCATAAACATAAGTATATATTTATTAAGAAACTATCTACATTTTAAAATATTTTGAGATGTGTGAAGAAAGAATCCTACTCAGAACAAAATTAGGTAAGAGTTCCCATGTAAAGATCTCTAATACTTGCCGTTTTTGTGCTACATCTCTATAGTTCCAGGACTAAACTTCAAGTCTGAAAGAAATTTAACTTCCTAAAACCTTAGGTTGAGGTTAACATATTGCTGTATGTCCTTCTAAGAAAAAAAATTTTTCATTTCTGACTTTCCTTAAATCCGCCACAACCAGTCCTGACACTTGTCTCAGGTGCTGGACTTGATGACCGCTCCTGACAGACCCTCTAAAGATCCCCAGTTAAGGAAATGTATTGGCAAATGTCTTTGTACCTTGGACTCCATCTCATCTCCTGACCAGTGGGGCACGCTGAGACAGTCACTCTCGTACATCCATGCTGATGTATTTTGTTGTGTGTGTTGTGTGGCATCTGTAACCTGTTCTCTACCAACCAAACCATATCTTACTACAGATCTGAAGAGAAACCAGCACTTTGATTAAAGCATGAAGGCCACCTCTTGTGTACCACATCCTAACTTCTATCTGTTCCTCTTTGTTCTGGATTTGGAAGTGTTCACTGTATTGCATCGCAGACAGTAAGCAAACCTTTCTCTTTTCACGCTTCAGAACCAACAGAAGAATTATGGCTGGGCCTGAATGACCTAAAGGTTCACTTCTACTTTGAGTGGAGTGATGGGACCCCTGTGACATTCACCACATGGCAGCGCAGACATCCCACCTATAGGAATGATCGAGAGGACTGCGTTCTTATGAAGGGGCAGGTAGAACTTCGTAGCCACTTTATAAAAATGCATACTAATAACTGCCTCAAACTGAAATCAAATGCCACTATATACTTATTCAGGAGTCTTAAGATATAAAAGAATCTTAGAAACAAATCTGGTATCAATCAGATAAGACTTCAGTGAACAGGGAAGATCAGGAACAGAGAAGCACCATAATTCTGATGCTACCTTTTGAAATTTCTTTCTTGGTGCAAAGCCAGATCCATGAGTTTTACACTAGAATTTACTTTACCCAACCCAGTTGTAGTTCCAGGGAGAAAGGAAGTTGAACTAGTAATATATTATGTGGTTATCAAAGATGCCATCTGCATACTTTATTTTCCAGTCTGATAGAACATTAAATTCCTTGATATCACTTCATTGGGGCATGAAGCCTGGCACTGGGGCATGGTTCTCTGTCTGTAATGTAATAAGAGCAGTAACATATATCTGCAAAACAACTTAATTCTAAAGCCCCATAGACTTTATTTTCTTGCTATCGTGCTTGATTGGGTTTTTACACAACTACATGTATGTGCATAAACATACACAAAGTGTCATGAACAAACAAAAAACAAAACAATTTGAAAATGCTCAACTGATTGTTGTAGAACAATATTTATGTCCATCAGTATTAGACATTAATTAATCCTTTACTGCATTTCAGCTCTTATTTCAGGTTTATTTTTTTAGTATAATTACTTCTTTAAGAGAAACCAGTTATTTTCAGTCTCCTCATTGATGGATGAAATAATCAGACTTACTGTGACACATTTAGGTGTATGTTATTTCTGTTTCATTTATCTCTTTGACATAAGCATAATGAAATATTACCACCTGAATCAGATGTCTTTTAGTAACTCCCTTATGAAATAGGTAGTAGTAATAGCCGGCAACACTAAGCCTCAATAATCTAATTTATTTTGTTCTTTTATCTCAAAACAGCACCAATTAAACCTTAAACCATTCCTCAAAGGTGTCTTTTTAAGAAATCTTCATCAACAATCTTCTTATGCAATACACATCAATGGATCTTGTAGCGAAAAAGAAAAATGATTATTTTCTTATGCTTATGAATGACCCTATATTGCCATTTGTTTACTCTCTCTGCTCTTCCAGGATGGGTACTGGGCAACTGATGTTTGTGATAAGCAAATTGGTTACATCTGTAAAAAGAAGCCTTCATCACAGTCTCCTGAAGAAAAGATCAAGGATCCAGGTTGCCAAGAAGTAAATGCTTTCTCACAGATTATTTATGTTGGGAAAAATCAACATGAATTAATTCACTTGCTCTTCATGCTTTTATAGGCTTGCTGTTTGTTTCTTTGACTCTTGAGGAATCTAGTCCTTTCCCACAAAATACTAATATATGCATATACTTCAATTCTGCTCTGAAGACACTCAAGAGTGTAAAAAGTCCCTTACATCTAAAAGAATATTTCCTTTCCTTGCATTCCCAAGCGTTCCACCTTGTAACAAAATCAATATACCTTTCACATCATTTCATTACTGTTCTATTTATACTCATAGCCAAACATGCAAAATAATCTCAAGCCACTTTGTTCAGTCTCTGAGATCTTTTATTTAAAGACTTCACAGTAAGGTCTTTACTATATTGCAAGAACTCTAAATGAAATAAAATAATTTCAAAACATAAGAAGAGCAGATTTCATGTACCATATTACTGCTGGTGGATTACTTAGATGGCCTTTCAGTGATATTGGTGGTTTTTTTGTTCTTTTGTTTTTTTTTCTAAACTGGTAATTTTTACAAAATTCACCTTCTTTAGAGAATCATTAAATTGAAACTAATCAGCATCAGTCTCTCTAACAACAGAAGCAGGAATGTTTTAGTGAGGTTCCTCCTTTCCACCTGCTCCCCAGACAAGCACTGGCTGAGTACCTCTTGGCTCAGAAAGTCTACTTGCCATTCCTCTAAGGGGGGAGGCGCTGCTTTGAGGAACTGTGCTGATATGTGAATTAATTTCAGAACCGAAATAATTTTGCATTTTATTGTGTTAGATCCTGCAGCTATGGAAGATGTGGCCGTAGCTCCCCCTGAATGAGTCACAGCCTTATTATGGTGATGTTTGCACTAACCCAGTCTTAACTGGAATATGATAGCACAGTCACAAATTTTGTTTGAAAATTCACATGTATAATAAAGGTGAAGAGTTTAATGTCATCCTTTACATAAGAAAGACATGTAGGAGAAAAAAATCAATGGAAATCTCACTGCTTTTTATCTAGTCTCATCTTGTTTTTAGTCCCAGCTGCAGCAAATGATGTATCAAGTATTTATTTATAGAAGAGCAGAGCTAATTTTTATACTGAAATTTCTTTAAAATTCACATTAAGATCATCATTTTCTTTTTTATAGGGTTGGAAAAAATATGGTTTTCACTGTTATTTGGTAGGTTCTACACTTGCTACGTTCTCAGATGCAAATAAGACATGTGAGCAAAACAAAGCTTACCTAGCTACAGTAGAAACCAGGTAGGAAATTATCTTCTACTTCAAAATTAGTACTTCTAATACAGAAGCCTTCAAAATTTGTCCTTTTTATTAAATTTGAAAGCTTTGGAAAGCATTTTAATAGTATTTTTTTAATTGTTAGTAATAAGAAAAAAAGAATGTTTTAAGGATTTTTATTTAACTAATTAAAATTGCTTTCAAATTTTGAGGGCTCTTGAGTTCCATTTTCTTGTAGTTTCAAATCTCTAATGAATTCAGCCTCTACTTAATTTTTTTGCTTTCTTTTGGAAATTGGTTACTACTATTTTCCTTTATTTTCTCATGAGTGTTCTCTCATAAACCTAAGAAATCTTAGCAAAATATTTCCTAGGCTATCTTCTAGGCCAACTTCTGAAAAAATGTGGGAATTCTCCAAGTACATTTCTATCAAGGAATATACTATGGCACCTACCTCTCAAATGGGCTTTGTGCTTCTTTGCCTCTGAGTAACACTACTGCTTTCAGAGGCAGTGTGAGCCAAATTCGACTGTGGCTTGGTCCTCACTTGCTGGTAGACTTGAGGCAACATAATTTGTGATGTTTGCAATGGTGATTAAGTGATTTTCTACATTCACATTCCCAGAACCAGGTAGAAAGGAGAGCATGCCTTCAGCTGAAAGGAGAAAGTTGTCCCTCACCATATTCTTTTTACCACACTAAAGCTTGCTGAGGTTTTGACTGCATTTCACTGAGGACTCATTTCCTTGGGGTCATGCTAGCACAATAGATTTATTCATACCAATCAGATCCAAAGTAGAAGGCAATTTGTTGTGTTTGAACACTGTTTTCCACCTCAGGAATGAGCAAGCCTTCCTGATTAGCCTGACTGGACTGAGGTCTGGTAAGTATTTCTGGCTCGGTCTCTCTGACACAGAAGAACAAGGGATATTCAGGTGGACCAGTGGCGAAACTCCTGCCTTCACACACTGGAACTCGGCAATGCCAGGTAAGTTCTGCACAAGTTCAACCTTTGTAATCAGAGTTTGGCTGAAATTCAAGCAGGTTTCAGGTTTCTGCTTTCTACCCCCTGGTACTGGAAATAAGAGAAGTTACTTTGTGTTTACAGCTGTGGGTGACAAATACCACAAGGCCTTGTGTTGGCTTCAGTGTAACACGCATCCACAGCAGAGTGTCAGATGCTGTTTGGATAGCACATTTCTTACAACATTTCATTCAGTGTAGCCTGTATAGGGGTTGACAAGATCCATAGTCCGTATTACTATTTCTGACATTTTTAACACCTGTTTACAACAACTCGTCACTTGGAGGAAAATGATTATCAGCAGAGTATTGGACCCACAGGTGAGAAATAGAGGGCAGGAGTCCAGCTGTTCTGCATTACAGCAAAAGGTGACTAGAGG
Organism: Odontophorus gujanensis; assembly: GCA_013399175.1. Lineage (NCBI taxonomy): Eukaryota > Metazoa > Chordata > Aves > Galliformes > Odontophoridae > Odontophorus > Odontophorus gujanensis. The sequence goes on along the minus strand of VXAB01007535.1, from coordinate 634,163 downwards.
CTCTTGTCTTCACAGTAGCAAGTTCGGTGTTGAAATAAACTTGTTGTACTTGATATCAGCTTTCCTAAAATTGAATTACCTGGATTCTGAGAACTGCAAAGCAGTCGACAGTCCATCTATTACAAACAAATAAAATCAAGCGCTGTGTGCCCTGTGATGTTCCTGGGGTGTCAAGATAAGGAAGATTTGTATGCTAAATCTGTAATCTCCAGTTTTGGGAAAACTGTCTCTCTGAATTTCAGTGACCCGTACCATGCTGTGGCAAGAGATATTCAGAATAATTTCATAACACTGATGGCATTAAATCTGCATAATCTGTAGCTTTATATCATAATTTTGTATGAATACAACGATCTAAATTCCTGGAGAGCAATTAGACTTTGATTTTATTCATTTATTTTATGTATCACAAAGGAAAAGAGCACGGCTGTGTTGCCATGGGAACTGGAGCTGATGCTGGATTATGGGATGTCATTAGCTGCCAAGAGACTGCAAATTTCCTTTGCAAGCAGTGGGCAGTGGAATTGTCACCGCCGACTCCTCCTGCCCAGGTCCATGCAGCCACCTGTGCCCAGGGCTGGGATGAAGCCCCTCAGGCTGACTCCTGTTTCAAGGTCAGTGTGTGGCTGCACTGCCAGTCTGAGTGCCTGGCCCAGTATGAAGGGACCCAAGTGCTGGGCATTTCTGGAGAATGGTCTACTCCAGGGAATAGAAGTGCAAGAAAAAAAAGAGAGAAGTCCATCAAATATAACAAAAATCAATAATGAAAGAGCTTACAGCAATGAAAATGGGAAGCTAAAAATAAGCTTCCTTTTACTGAAATGAGAGGTGAGAAACTCACCATGTGTAACTACTTCCAAGAATTTGTGACTTCAGACAAGCATAGTACTAAATCTCAAGAGCTGTCTGTGTCAATTGAATGAAACAATGCTTCCTAAGAGAAAGATGATGGGAGCCTGGCCCTCTGTCAGCCTTCTTTCACAGAACATCCAATACTTTTAGCGGTACTTTTAGATCCAGATTTAGTTTGCCATTGGTGACACTTAAGCAAGTAAAACCTTTGTGTGTTCTCTTGATTGAGATAAAAATGTCTTCTTTCTGAAAATCAAAAGTAAAGAGAAAGCAAAATAGATGAAGAAAATATCAGTAATATGGAACACTGCTCTTCCACGTCTTTATGCAAGTATTCTTCCCCTTTCTCTTCTGGGACTGCCTGTTGGAAAGGCACATTATTTTAGCTCTGTACTTACAAGGGTATCAACTTTTATGTCACACTCAGTTAACTGTTGTTACTCACGTTATTGACTTTTTCCATTTACCTGCTTGCTGCTTATCCTTGCCTCAAAATGTCAAGCGTCCATCTTCAAGATCATGTGTATTCCTCGTTAGGAGGCAAAGCTTGTACCACTATATAAAAATCTCTTCCTGAGCCTGCATCAGCACCTTGAAAAATGTCTGTCCCCATCCATATTATCTTTCCTATTTCTACATATTGATTCACCTGCCTCCCTTTTCTGAATAATCTCCTGCTTTCTACTGCACAATGCTAAGACTAGATGATTCTATTTTTCTTTGAGCCCCTCAGTGTTCATAGTTACAATTAAACTATAAATTATTGTGACACTTCTTGTTCTTCCCAGAATCATAGGCTAATCTTACCTTACCATTTTAAAATAGAAGAGAGTAAAAAAAATAGTTACAGACTATACTACTAATGTTCAATATTATAGGTTTTGACAGATGTTGTCTCATATATAAAGGGATGCTAAAATAATACTGATCTAAGTTACACAGGCAATCATTATTTTTAGGGAGGAATAATTGCATGCACCAGTACAGGCTGGGGGATGAGCTGCTGGAGAGGAGCTCTGCAGAGAGGGACGTGGGTGTCCTGGTGGACGACAGGTTGACCATGAGCCAGCAGTGTGCTCTCGTGGCCAGGAGGGCCAATGGCATTCTGGGATGCATTAAAAAAAGCGTGGCCAGTAGGTCAAGGGAGGTGATCCTTCCCCTCTACTCTGCCCTGGTGAGGACTCATCTGGAGTCCTGTGTCCAGTTCTGAGCTCCCAAGTATAAAAAATCTCTTGGAAAGAGTCCAGCAGAGGGCCACAAAGATGGTGAAGGGCCTGGAGGATCTCCCCTATGAAGAAAGGCTAAGTGAACTGGGTCTGTTCAGCTTTGAGAAAAGAAGACTGAGAGGGGATCTGATCCAGGTTTATAATAAATACCTGAGGTGTGGGGGACTAAGTGGTGAGACCAGACTCTTTTCAGCCGTGTGTGGAGACAGGACAAGGGGGAACAGACAGAAACTGCAGCACAGGAGGTTCTGCACAAATGTGTGCAAGAACTTCTTTACGGTGAGGGTGACGGAGCACTGGCACAGGCTGCACAGGGGGGTTGTGGAATCTCCTTCTCTGGAGATATTCCAGACCCGCCTGGACGCCTACCTGTGCGACCTGGTGTAGGGAACCTGCTTTGGCAGGGGGGTTGGACTCGATGATCTCTTGAGGTCCCTTCCAACTCCTATGATTCTATGATTTTTATGTTAAACTTTGTATATTATATTTAGTAACTTATTACCATATTTTTTCCTCAATAGTTCTTTGTGAGGGACAAAAACCTAAAGAAGAATTGGTTTGAAGCTGAAGAATTCTGTAGAGAAATAGGAGGAAATCTGGTCACAATCAATTCAAAAGAAGAGCAGGTTTTAATATGGCAGTTAGCACTGTGAGTACTTGCACAATAATTCTTTTTCACGTTAATGCTATGCTAAATAATAATTCAAGATATATTGGGAGCCAAGTAATTAAGTGAAAAAAAGTGATAAACGTTAAAAGAAAATGGAATAATTTCATTTGGAAATACTGCACTGAATTCTATTTTAAATAAATACATATTTCAACTTGAATCTTCCCAAGTAGTTTTGAAATTCTGCAGTTTTTATCACAGTTTTTTGTTTTTTTCATTAAGGCTGTTCTCCAAACTAGATAACTTTGGACATGTGAGTCCCCTCTTCTAAAAGGGAAACACTAAAATGTTCAGCTCTAATTGTGCTTTTTGTTTTTTAGTGGTTGGACTTCATATTTTACATACAATCAGAACAAAAAAAACAAAACAAAACAAAGAAAAAACAACACAAAACACAATAAAAATAAAACCACCCTTGAGTGAATGTGGAAGTTTTTGACCTATTTTGAGGATTCCTCAAATCAAATGAATTTTCCTTCATTTATTGTTAACGTTGTAGATGCCACTTTGCCCACAAGTGCCATTACAGGAAGTGCCAAGGAGGAAATCAGAGAAACTGAAAAAGGAATTACTTTGCTTTTATTCACTGGGTCATATCATAGCTCTCTATTCACAGTTCACTTTTAGAAAAACCTCTTTTTGTGAACTCCTGCTACAAGCAAGAACTGTGTTTCAACCACAAGTATGAGCTAGCACCATGCCACTCCCCCAAATTTACTTCAACATTTCCTCTGTCAGCACAGAGCTTTGAGAGCTCTGTGGCAAAGAGTGCAGTCAGTGAGCCTGGCTGTGGGCAGCAGGGAAGGACTAGCTCACAGTTCAGATGTGACTCAAAGCTGCATGTTTTCACGCTTTCCAGCATTTATATGACTTCTCTTCTACATTCATACATCTATATTGTATGATTTCTTTCAGGGAAAAAGGACTGCAAACTCAGGGTTTCTGGATGGGTTTGTTTCTCTTAAATCCCGATGAAGGATTTGCTTGGATTGATGGTTCTCCTGTGAGTACTTATTTTGTGGATATTGTTTTTCTGGCTCTTATAACATACAGGTTTTCATGGTTTTAATGCTTTCTTCCAATCTCGTTGAACTTCAGCTGTTGCCAGGCAGCACTTAACCAATCAGCTAAACAACTACAGTACTCAGCAATGGCACTGTCTCAGCTCTCCAATGGAAGTGGATCACCTCATCACTAACACCATGCTATATCCCATTCTCCATTGCGTGTGCTCTTAGATCCTCATCACATCCCAGCCCGGGCCCTGCTGTGTGACAGCACGAGGAAGTCAACTCGCCGTCTCTGACAGAGTCAGATTAACATCACTGCCTCCATGCATCCATTTTTCCTCCATGAGATGCATGCTTTCTAGAAAGTGTAATCTTTTCACCTTTGGGGAATGATGGAAAGTGAACAGATTGGTCAGATCTCCCCAGCCCTCTCAGAGCTTTCTGAACTCTTTTCAATAGCATAAATGAGCTGCTTGGGCCGATGAGATCCTGACACTGTGTGACAAAAATCTCAATTAGTTCCACTCAGTTCAAAGCACATAACAAATGTGTTTCCCACACAGGTGATTTATGAGAACTGGGACGAAGGTGAACCTAACAATGTTAAAGGAATTGAACACTGTGTTATGTTTAATAGATCACCCCAAATGCGCTGGAATGACTTGTACTGTGAACATTTGCTAAATTGGATTTGTGAAACTAAAAAAGGTATGACTGCTTCACCATTTAATCGGAGCGATAAGCACAAGTTCAAAAACAGATTACATGGATTTCAGCACATTTACAAGAAGAAATATACCGGGAATTTCTTTTTGTAAAAGTGGAGGAGTTAAGATAACACTTAAAACAAGATGAACAAATCAAGATATTTCAATTGCGCTCAGATATGGGAAGTTGAATTACTTTATCTCTGGCTTTATCTCATTTAGCTGTGGGTTGAATAAATTTGCAAGGCAAAGATACTTATCTCCTTAGCAAGATAAGGAGATTTTATCTATTTTTATCTCCTCCTTGTCTTTTTGTCTTTCTGTCTTCTATGGACTCACATGGGAGACCTGAAGATGTAGGAGACTTAAGAGTTCCCTATACAAAAGGTTAAAAAAAAAAAAAGTTACGGTTTCCATTGTGAGAAAGATACTTAAAAGAAAAAGAACCAAAGAAAGGGTTAAGTTGCTAGAGGAACTAGGATATTAAAAAGCTGATAAAAAATAGAATTAGTGTAGCCCTGAAGGACTCCTAGGTCCACTTTAAAGACTCCCTGAAGTTAAAAAGAAGGTGGATGCGCATGAGGAAGTAGTGAGAGGAAGGATAGAGAGGGGAAAGAAGAAGCAGCTGCACGAACTGCACTGAGTATATCTAATATACTTCTACCAACAATCAATGAGAAATACACCACATTACCATTGAAAAATTACTTACCCTAAAGGAAGAATCCCTGTTCCATTGCGACATATTAGTTGTGCACGCGCACCAACAGAACGCAGACTGGAGTCCTGCATGGTCCTGCAGGAATGCTGAGCCCTCTGCACTGTGCAGAGAGCATTGTGAGATGTACAGGATGAGTTCACAAACTGAGACATAAATACTCTGATCAGTTTATCTCGACCCTAGATGAGATCTTAGTAGTAAAAATAAATAAATAAAGGAAATAATCAGACCTTGTTATTATATATATAGATTAGGTGAGATCCCATTGAGAGGGAAGATGATCAGAAGTTAATTATCTCACTTCTTAGCATACAACGTCATTGTCTGGCCTGATGCACCTGGAGGTCCATGTGTAACATTACATAAATCAAATCTATCTGGTTTATGATTTTTACTTTTGTTTGTTTTGTGTTTGGAACATTGTTCATGATGATGTTTTATTTTACAGGTACACTGCTAAAACCTGAACCAAACAACAAACATGGTAGGATTTTTTCCTCTTTGCGTGGAGGCTTTACTGTATAGTTTGTGCGCTTTGTACAGATTAGATATGTCAAATACATGTTTCTTCATCTTCCAGAATATCAAGCTGTACAAACTGCAGATGGGTGGATTGTATATGAAGATAAGCAGTACTATTTCAGCAGAGAACGTGTCCCTATGGATAAAGCACGGACAATTTGCCAGAGGAACTTTGCAGATCTCGTTGTCATTGAGAATGAAAATGAGAGACAATTTATATGGAAATATGTAAGCACTGAACCTTCTAATTATCTAATATATCAATATTTACATATTAACTACTATTTTTATTTATATTTATGTACCAATTGTTAATTCAGCACAATGATTGTGGGCACTTCTGAACCCATTAAGAATTTTACTGTATTTTTTTGTTTGTTTGTTTTAAATGGTTGGTAAGATTGTTGCACTGGTCTTGGAGCATCCAGTACAGAACAGGGACCTGAGCCCCATCCACACAGGCAGTTCATGGACAGTGGGACTCTGACTGCAGCTTTCCTGCAGGGCTGAGGTCAGCAGCTAAGGATGCTGATGAGGGACTTTTCAATTCTGATACAGAGCAGATGAAATAATAAAAAGATTTTAGCTCTTTATCCAGACTGAAGTCCCAAGATCCCATCCTACTTTACATATCTGTATTATGGTATATTTTTCTAGGCTCTGTAAAGGAATTACTACTACCTTTAGTAGGAAGAGAAAAAAGCATGTGAAAGTTAAAGGTGTAGCAAAGGACAATTCAGACATCCTGCATCTGTTGCCTTCTTGCAGCCCAGGTTCTGAGTCTGTAAAATAAGCAAACAAAACACAGTTGAAGAACTGCCCAGTGATTAACTGTGCCAATCACTTTTGTTTTAGATGAACAGAAAACAGAGTGATATATTTCTTCAAGCAGAATCATATTTCATTGGCTTATTTGTCAGTTCTGATCAGAAACTCAGGTGGGTGTAAAAGAAGAGCATTAATGCGATTAATGGATAACAATGGTAATTTTGTCTCACTCTGTAGGGGTACTTCTGCATGCTTTCCCTTTACAAGTTATTAACACCTGGGTAACTGAACTCTGGGTAGGTTTCAGAAATCTGAGATGAGGAATATTAGTTTTTTCTATCCTCAAGCAAAACAGTGTGTTTTCCTTCCAAATCAGGGTGAGCAAAATTGGTAAAATTTCATGGGTAGACCTCATTTCACTTGATATCTTACACTGAAAGATATGAATTTGAGACCCAGCCACCCTTTCACAGGCAGTGAACCTAAACAGCAAAATTTAGGATGTTTTATACATCCACCTCATGTTGGGATTAACTCTGACTTAGATTCCTAATAGTTATGTAGAAAGCACAGGATATTTGTACAGAAGCATTTAACCAGTTACATGAGCCTGAAGCACGTCCATCTCACAGCTCTCTGAAATTCCTGGAAGGGAACCTGTTTTAGAGATCTGTTAGTAGAAGACTTTCATGAGTACACCTTTCTAAAAGGAAAGGCAAGTCTATGCTCTGGTGTTACGGTCTCATCCAGACTGTAAGAAGCTGTTGAGGCCATCAATATTTATTCAGCCTTTGGCCAAATGGGACACTGATGGGACTTCAGTGTGACAGTACTGAGCAGATGAGAGGCAGCACTAATGCTGTGGATCTGTCCTCAGTTTCTGTAGAGCCTTTGTTTTCTGGTCATTATCCACACCTTGCTCAGTCCTTCTACTCAACAGAACTCATAACACTAAATGGATGCTGAAGGTGTCTGTCTGGCAACTGCCTGTCCTTGTTTTTTTTTCTTTCAGCTGGTTGAGTAAGACTCCAGTGAACTATGTTGCCTGGGCTCCAAATGAACCCAGTTTTTCAAACGATGAAAACTGTGTGGTAATTACAAAAGATTTTGGTGAGTAAAATAGCAACAAGAAACATTTGCTCAAGCATCTTAATGGGTTTATGTCATCAAAAACAAAATGTTTTCCACGTGTTTAAACCTAAGGCTCCCACTAATTGACTGCTGAAAACAGGAACTGTTTTTCATAACAAGTACATTGAGGTTTAAGTCAATCTATCAGCCATTGCTGACAAAAGACAAAGGTACTGCAGAGGGATGAGGGCTCTACTTGGGCTGTTAGTATACACGCCAACTGTTTCACATGCCTCTGGATGGTTGCATTTGTGAATTATGTATATCAACTGGGTTACCCTCTGCAATGGCAGTAAGAGCATTTGAGAGAGTGACTGCATTTCTTTTATTTACAGGCTTTTGGAATGATATAAACTGTGGTTTGAGAAATAACTTCATCTGTGAAAGGTACAAGTCAACTTACTCAGGGTTTGCTCCCACAGTACTTCCACCTCTGGGAGGATGTCCTGAAACGTGGATTTTATTTCAAAATAAGGTACAGTAACAAATATCAACAGCTCTTAGCAGATTTGATATAGGTAAACAATTGAACAAACACTCATTTTATACACTACTCTCTTAAATGACATTCTAATTAGCAGTGGAGTCAACTTTTGTTTTTTTTTCCTTGCCTGTTACCTCTGAACTTGCATTTTTTTAAGTTATAATTAAACCCCTAAAAAGATTATACTTTTCAGGAATGTGATCCCAAATCTCTATCTGAACTCTTTGGATATCTGTTTAATTTTTCAACAGCTTACGGAATTTTCCATCGTTCACAAGGTTAACTCTGTATAGCCACAGGTCTGAGCTCTGCTGTGTCTGTTCCTTGCTCACTGTGTGGCATTTCAGCAGCTCCCCCAGCTGCTGCTCTTTGTATGCAGAGACTGATGAATCAGATCAAATATAATTCTTTTTGACACCTGAAATTTTGTCTAAAAATTTACTCTTCCTACAGTGTTATAAAATAGTTGGATTCAGAGAAGAAGAGAGACTGACTTGGCACTCAGCAAGAAGTGCATGTATAGAACTAGGGGGAAATTTGGCCTCTATACACAATGTTCAAGTACAAGGTATGACATTTCAACACTGTACCTAGCACCAAAAGCCAATAAATTTCACCAAGGAGGTCATAATTGTTAGTTAAGACTGTAGCTGTTGCTGCTGTGGGCAAGTAAATTCCTTCTTGTGATAATTAAATATGTGAGCACTCCAAAATAACATATCTTAACTCTTCATTTTGCACTGGATCACAACGTTCAGGTCCTGTATGTATTGATGACAGTGCATAGAACCTCCTGGCAATGCTGATCCTGGGGAAATTGTAGAATCAACATGTAATGACTGTAAAGATTAAAAACTCGTGATTCTATTGCAAGATACACCCACCACTGAATATCTGAAGCTGTACTGCAAACTGAACATGAGCCAGTATTGTTATGGGGTAGAAGGAGGAGGAGGCAATATTGGAAAAAACTTTCTCTCCAGAGACATCCTTTGCTCCCTCCTCATCCATCACTCCCCTGAATCCCTCTGACCTTTCCCAGCACCTTTTCTGTCCTTCAAAACTCATTCTTTGCTTCCACTACCTGGGGTTTTGGCCATTGTAAAGAGGCCAAAATAGCCTCCAGATCTGAATAGCATCTATCTAAACGGTCTCCATCTATGTAGCCCCTGTAAAGGAAAATCCAAAACTGCTTGATTCAGAGCGCAGGCTGGAGTGAGTTATTGACACTTCTCATCTCTTGGCAACAGCATAAGGTGGAAAGACAAAAATAATGTTTCCCTTGGCCTTGGAAAATGTGATAAATAGCAAAGGTTTGAACTGCCCACAGAAATTCAAGTTTGAGGGTATACAAACTTCCATCAGGAAGGACATATGTACAGTTGATGCTAACTTTAGGAAGACTAATAAGTCTTTTCAAACTCCTTTCTATCCCTAATTTCTATAATGTTTACAAGAACTCTGTGAGTAACTTTTATGTTAAAAACTATTTCTTTTATATTTTTAATGTAATGAAACTACTCCAGTTAAAATACTGATTTTTAAATTTATTGTCTTTTAGCATTCCTCACTTTTCATCTAAAGGATGTCACCAGTGAGACTTGGATAGGATTAAATGATATTAATTATGTGCATTCATACGTGTGGTCAGATGGAAGTCCTTTTGATTATTCATGTTGGGCAAGAGGATTCCCTTTGAGTAAATACAGTAGGGTTGGCTGGAAGTACATGACAATACAGGTAAACAGAAATTAAAATCAGCATGTGCTTAACTTAGCATCATCAAACTTGGTGTAACAGCCTGAGTTCTGTCTCAGCTAGGACCCCTAGCTTCTGCTTAAAGCAGAAAACTGGAGAGGATGATAGAGATCAAGTTTTTAAAGCTGTACTCAGTGATGAATAGGCCTGTTAGGTGCATGCAGTTATTTTCATTCCTGTGAAGAAGTTTGTAACTGCAGAAAAGGATTGCTGTACTATATTAGAGTTAGAATTATTAGACCTCATATATTTTACTGAAAATAATCAGTGCTGTTATTTCTTACTTCACCTTATTATTCACCTTATTATTCTCTTTTTACAGAATGAATCCAAATTAAAAATTCAGTAAATTAAGTACGGATCAGCATAAACTATAGTAAAAATATCTTTGCTGCACTCAAAAGATTTAAAAAACCGACAGCAGTTCTTTCAATAATGTGACAAGGAAAGTAATCTTACTTTAGATACAAACTAAGATACATTTATTTTCCAAGAAATGATGTTATACCAAAAGCAAAAAAAAAAAATTAGAGAAGAAACCTATTAATTTGGCCTCCTTAGACCTTTCTATTTTCTAGATATTTTTCACTTTTTTTCCTATTTTTAAACTTTCTTTCCTATTTTTTCCCCTAGTCTGACTGTATTGCAATGATGATAAGATCTGTAAATGAAGCAGGGAATTGGGAAAACACAGACTGCCACCATAACAGAAGTTATATTTGCCAGATGGACAGCCGTAAGTTCTATTTTTCATGCTCTTTGTTGGAAGACTGGTACTGAACAATATGGGCACACAAGTCTTCTGTTGCAGTTGCCTACCTGTGTGTACAGAAACTGAGATGAAGGAAGCAAGTCTCCTTTCCTAGCTCAAGAATTCCAGACATGAAGACTGCTCTGGTATAAGGATCACAGAAAAATTTGTGCATTACAGTCACTCCCCTCCCAGCTTTCACATGAGCTGAATGCACCCTCACTGCAGACATCCACACACAGACTAGCTGCCTGCACACAGTAGTCTCTTGGGAGGCTGGATCCATCTCGTCCTGAGGAGAGTGTCCAACACAAGTTCGAGGCTCTATGCTTTTAAATTCCTGCTTTTCTCTATGCAGAAAAGGACTTCAGCTGTTTCTGACCAAGTCAGCAGGCACAGATATGGATACCTGAATAAGGTTATTTTGCAAATGCAAATACAGAGCATGGAGACATGTACATTAGTGACATTCACCGTAGGTATCCCAGCTGTTTAATTCATAAGTAGCAGCCATCAGCCCTCAACATCAACCCTTCTCTCTCACAAAAAACCTTCACATACCCCCTTGAAGGGGTTAATTAAAGTCAGTTAAACTGGTTGTTTTGCTCACCAGTCTCTAGCAATGCTCTTGTATGTCAAGACTAAGGATCAAAAGGACAGAAGTTCTAACTGTCTTCATATATCCTCAGGATGGGAGACACATCCATAGAACAGAGTTTGCAGGAAGAGAAACAGGAACTGCTGAGTGGAGAGGCAAGTTCTGCAGCTAAAAATAAAAGGAGAAGCTACAGTTGGGCCAGATGCTTTGGGCTGTACCCCATGCAGTGGCAGACAGCTGCACAAGGACATCCCTAGTGAGAACGCTTTAAGGCGTTCTCAGCACTGTATGAGCATGAATGCTCTTTTACTGTCCTCCTCACCATGTCTTCTACTTCCATGTATACCATTTAAGGTGTAACTGCAATTTCTTTTTTTCACTTTATCCTACACTGAAGAGTCACAAAACTGTTCTTACAATGAAATTCACTCTTTTTGAAACTCAGAGGGCACGGGCATCCTGCTCCATGCTTATGCTTGGGAGGAATTTCACTTGCACTGCAGGAGGGGAATCTAGAGAGAACTGGATGGGGATAGCTTTGTGACCCATATTCATACCATTTCATAGAATCATTAAGGTTGGGAAAGACCATTAAGATCTGCTAGTCCAATCATTATGTGGTGGGAGTGTATGTCTGTAGACACATACAGTTATCCTCTGCCTATCCCTAATACCTGAGTGCACTACTTAAACTATAGTTGCAAACAATTCTGTTACCTTTAATACATATTTCCTGAATTTAAATGATAAATAGTTTTATTTAGTGCTTGTACTTCCAATACAAAATAACAAAATATCAAAATATCCATCTACTACACAGTGTTTATTCGTTACTGGGAAGTTATATTGCTTTTTAGGCAGCTAGAACTATCAGTATTTTCTCCTCTTCCTCTCAAATCTTTCTGCAGAACCTGAACTCTTCCATTCTACAACTGCTCCAGATTCTGACTTCATCCATTATGGTAACAGTAGTTATTTAATCATTCCTTCTAAAATGAATTGGGAGGAAGCAAGAAAAGTCTGCAAGGAGAAATCTTCAGAGCTTGCCAGCATTTCAGATTATTATTGTAATATATTCCTCCTGCTCCAGGCAGCACAATATGGCGAGCCATTATGGATTGGACTCAACAGCAATTTGGTAAGATTAATAAGTTGACGATTGGTACGGTTAAATGCTGTTATTTGGTTTACTGTCAGGAGGGAGATCATAGAATCATGGAATGGCCTGGGCTGAAAAAGGACCTCAAAGATCACCTAGTTTCAACACTCTGATATGTAGTATGAATAGGTTTAGGGGCTTAGAAATGGCAGACAACACTCACTTCATTTATCTTTATGCATCTTTAAAACATTAAACTTCATCCCAGGCAACGGAGAGGGATGGGAGTCTACAACACTGTTAATCTCTCTACTAACTGTATGGGAATCTTGGACAAACACATAGGTCAAACTACCTGGTAAACTTTTAGATGTCCACTTTTAGGAGGGATGGATACTACTCAAAGGAACCAACAAAGCCCTTAATGCTAGTGCCTTGTGATCATTGACACCAGTATTTTTCCCACAAATTTTAGACCAGTAGGTTTCACAGAGACATCGTATGCCTCTGAACACCTTCCTTGTTATACACACAGAGTCCAAAAGATTGAGCATTAAAAGTAAAACACGAGCAAACAAATAAACAAAAAACTGCATCCAAAAAAGTGAATAGGATGGTCCAGTTCCGTCACTGTCTAGAGGAACACTGGTGTGAGCATTAGCTCCATAACTGAGTGCCAAAATGAGTTTCAGCTTGTCAGAAAATGTCATTACTCAATACGCTTACATTATCAACAAGCTTTTATTGCATCTTTCTTTGAGCTAAGTAAACTACATTAACATTGAAGTTTATTTCTCTCATGAGTAATAATTTTCCTTACTTGTGATAACTTTCCCTGGTTCCACACTGACATATAACTAATACATTTGAATCATGGTATCCCTAGGGAGATCTTGCATATAATGTTGTGTAATGATAACATTTCTGATTATATGATGCAGTAGCACAAATAGAAGGCTGCAGTGTCTGACACAGTGCAGCTGTTGCTGACAAATATATATTTTACTGCCTCTAACAGTGCCTCTCCTTAATAAACAAAATCTCAGAATGTGTATGTGATTGGTTTGTGACTGTCACTGAGCTTGACACAGATCTCCACACTTGCGGAACACCGCAGGAGACCTCTATCCAAAACAGATACTAGTGTTTAAGTCCACTTAATATCAAAACTGGGTGATAAAAACATAGACGTTTGGTTTAGAAAGCTGTTAACAATTTCTTATGAACAAGTTTGGACCACCACATATCTTCTTGCAGGTCATCTATAAAGAAGCTGGCCTTGTTTTTGCGGAGTGAAACTCTGAGGTTCTTCCTGCTCCCAAGGCAGTGACTTTGCCCTAGTTGTGCTGAGTGCAAGAGGAGCTTGTGTATTTGGTTTAAAGGCTTCTTCCTTGTGTTTCTCTTTTGTTCTGAAGAAACTCCTAATTTTCTCAGATTTTCATGATGGTAGCTGCAGCTTCCTCCTGAACGCTTCTCTTCAGAGCTGCACTTGACCTCCGAGTCCTTGTCTGACAGCTACCTTCAGGTCCCTGTTTCCTCCTGATGGTTCTGCAGGCTTTTGAGTCCCTAGTGGTCACCTTGCTCTTTGTGCTGAGCTGCCTCCTCACATCAACCAACAAGGAACTGTTGTCAAGAGGACTCTGGAAGCACCATCTAGCCTTCAAAACACCTTCACAGGCTGTTACAGTATTGGAGCTGTTCCGCTATGTCTTAAATCTGTGTTGCTTGGTCCTGATTTGATTAATATTCTAACACAGGAAGCACAGATATACCAAGTTCTACATCTCACTGCAAAAATGTGTATTTGTGGAAACTGGCTTATCTGCAGCCGAAGATGAGGGTGTGGAAAAACTATATTAAAAAGTGTGTTTCAATTCTAGAGTTATGGATACTACAGATGGAGTGATAAAAGGAAAATCGATTTTTCTAATTGGCACTATGAAGAACCAAAAGAGAAAATAGCATGCGTCTTCCTAGAGCTCAGTGGGAAATGGAAAACTGCACCTTGTAATGAAACACACTTTTCTGTCTGCAAAAAATCTGAGGGTAAGTTTGATGATATTTCGTTTTCTGGCAGAAACCTTGCTGAATCTGCCTTGACTAACATACATATTTCTATGTATATATTTAGAAACAATATCTTTGTTTTGCAAGAACAGTATTTTATTTTGATGAACTTCTCACTCACCAGCAGAAATTCTGTCATTTAAATGGACTTGGGTGAGCAGTAGGATTTCAGTGTTTCTGGTAGACAGATAACTGAGACTGCAGGGGGAGAAAAAAATAAAGTTTTTATTTTTTTAAACTGTATACTGTGAAACTTTTTGCTGACAAATTTTGTGGGAAGGGTCAGAGTCAATAAAGCCCACTGAGTGTAAAATATATTCTGTTTCTTCAGTATAGCCAGTGTTCAGTAAGAGCTTCACTGTCATTAGATTCTAAAAACTGAGAAAAGGAGGAATAATTATATTTGTCATTAATGAGACAGGCCTTCTGGTGATTGCTGCTCATTTACGATGTTGTTAAAAAATAATCTGTTACTGGCCCAACCAAAAAACTCCTCTTTTCATAATGTTTCTGTGAACGTCACTGAGGAATGATCAAATTAAAATGCTTCTGGCATATTGTGGGATATGACTGAACTTTCTGATGTCTCACTTGTCCTAGATCAAGTGCTGTTAGCTCTAATGTGGTGTTTTAACAGAAATTCTGAGTTTCTTTTGAGCTGTTTTTCTGTAGCGTAGCTATAATTTCTTCTCTACTCCATGTTCTGAACTTCATCTCCAAATATTTTCTAATTTCTTTTTAATTAAAAAGATAAGTATTAACAGAAAATGTCAGTTTCCTTCCATAATATCGTTGCATGTGAGAAAACAAAGGGCAACTACACAAATATTCACTGAGCTTCAGATCATTCCATGTGCTATCTGAAGTAAAACTCATTATGTAAGAATTATCATCTCAATGAAAGTAATAGATTGGAAATGTCAGTTGTAACTTACAGTTTAATAGGAATTGTATTTAAAATCAAATCATTATTTAAAGGTAAAAAACCCCCCAAACTCTAAAAACATTATTTTTTTAATCTGCTTTTTACTGTACCTCTTGCTTGTATGAAGCTGACAGTCTTAACAAGTAAGGGAATTTAAAAAAGCCCTGAACACACAGCTATCCTTTGGGCAGTCCCAGTTTCATTTGGATGGTAACACTGAAGGGCACAGGTGCACTGTTCAGCTGTGACTGAGCAGTTCTGCTACTCACTCAAGGTAGTCACTGGGAATTCTAGCAATGTGAGCCAAAGTACATTGTCACTACTTTTAAGAAATATTTTTTAATCTTGATTTCATATCTGAAGAACACCAATATCTTACCAATGAAAGCATTCATAATATTTCATTTCTTTTAGATACACTTCCTTCTGATCCTCCACAGGATATTGGAAAATGTCCTCAATCAGGTCACATAGCTTGGATTCCTTTCCGAAGCAACTGCTATTACTTCAATGCTAATGAAATGAGCTGGGTTCAGTCTGTGACTCAGTGTGTTCAGTCAGGTAATAACTGCTTTTATTCAAAGTTGGGATCTTAATATTGGCATAAAAAACCTGGTTTTTAAAAATCTTGACAATGTTGCAAAATCTACTTACATTACAAAGGATAACTTTAATGTCTCATGTCTCATCATTGACGCTGTTTACTTATCAATTATGATGAAATTAAGGTGATTAGTTGCCTTTGGTTTTATAAGTTATTTATTTTTCTTACCACACGTGCTTATTCCTGACCCTGTTTTATTAGTTCATCCATAAAATTTCTATTTTTAGTGAGATGTAAAAATGGATTAACTTATCTTTATTCCTATGTCTACTTTTCCATATATCTCCCTACACAAGAGTAGAAGCAAATAGTATGATTGCAATTACTTATTTCAAAGATGTGATGTGTGATCTGAAAGGGATTGCAAGCACTGCTTGAGAGCCCTCACCTCACAGATGGGCATCCTGGCAGTCTGTAGAGCTAGGTGAGGGCAAATGCCTCCTGCCCTCCTTTTGGGAGAGTCTGGCCCTAGCCAAAACCATGAACTGCTGCTTGGCAGTGTGTTGTCTGCAGTGCTGAACCACTTTGTACCCACGTACCTCAATCTTACATCAGCAGGCTGTGAAGAATAAAGCGAAGCACCGTTCTGCCCAAAATAAACAAGTCCTTTTATTTCGCATCCCATTAGACATTCTTAGCTCTATCCTCCTCCACCTATAGTTTGCTTCCATGGCCAGAAAAAATAATTCTGCAGTTTGAATCACAAATTTGTTTGCTGAGCACTTTTACCTGCTATATATCAGCCTGTCAAATCCATTAAGAATAATAATCTTCCATAATATCTATGAAAAATATTATCCAAACACTTGAAAAATCATATGTTGTTTTTTTTTGCCTGATGTTTCAAATTCATCATCTTTCCATCCTTACCCATAATTTTCATGTCTTTCATTTCAGGCAACATCACAGTCTGTACTGTTTGCCTGTGCTGCTTCCTGTTCTCTGCTTTAACCCTTCCTCACTCTCTGCCAGCAGGGATGGGAAGGGATTTATTATTACTCTTACCCTATATCTGAGCCTCTAATTTTGGCTGAATTCTGTTACAGAATACCTAAAATTGTCTTCTGTTTGCTTTCTTACGTGTGTTAGGTGGAATGTTGACTTCTGTGGAAGACTTGGCTGAATCCAACTTCCTAGCAGAACATGCAGATTTATACACAAGCCAGACAAGTGGTTTTTGGATAGGATTATACAGAAATATAACTGGTAACTCTTCTAATTTCTATATACAGTCATAAATGGAATTCATTAAATGCATAAAATATGATTTAGGTATATTGTTGCTTTTAAGGAAGTAATTATAGGTAAAGAGTCACTAAAGACAAACAACAACAAAAAAATAGATTTAAAAGTTATTGGAAGTTTGTTCTTTTAAACAATACCTGTGACAGGTTGAAGAAAAAAAAGATTGCTTGGCTTCAGCGAAGGATCTTGACTATTGCCAGGATCTGTCAAAGCATACGTGCCTTCCTGCCAGCACAACCCTACCTGCTCTGTTAGAGGGAATACTCCCACCTGCTTTTTTTGTGCTCTGGTTGGGAATCTGACCCAGACTCCAGCCTGCTCCTGGCTGGGCAGAGCCTGCGCTGGATGTGTCTGACCAGAGCCCCATCAGGCTTCACTATATGGAGAAAATTAAATCATTATACTGAAAAGCAATTACACTGTTTTTGATACATTATAAAATAGCCACAAACAGGATTCTTGATGAAAGGGGTATTGCTTTATTAGGCCGAGTAAATTAATCAAATTAAAGGAAAACAAATACTAGTGAAGATTTTTGATGTCTAATTATTGGTATTGCTAAAATATTTGAAACACCAGGGCAGCTGCTCTGGCAAGACAACAGTGTGTTGGACTTTGTCAACTGGGGTGAAGCAGAACCCTTGAAAGAGCAGCGTGAGTATGAGTACTGCGTGCAGCTCTCCGCCGCCTCTGGGTCCTGGAATAGCATCCCCTGCTCCTCCAAAAAGGGTTTTATCTGTAAGACACCAAAGAGTAAGTGACTGGTTCAAAATATGCTTTTGATTTTTATGGTTTTCTGTTAGTAGCAATAACACACAATATCTTTATTTTAAAAGGTGCACATAGAGTCACATAAAATGATTTATTTATTTTCCTTATCACTTGTTTTAACATTCAAAAAAGATGTTACAAACAGAGGCCTCATCATGTTTTATTGTGTTATAACTTCGGATTTTCTCACATTCTGTAATGATTTTTAAATTCACAACTAAAGAGGATGAGTGTTTACCATAAAACTGTTGAATTTTTTGTGGTTTTGCACTCCTCCAATGCACACACACACACATTATCCTGCTATTGTTAATCTTTTGCTATGGAACAAGACTTGTATCAATAATTTGCTTTTCTTCCTCTTTCTGTACTGTTACACACTGTTCCTGCAACAGATAGATGAAGCAATTCCATTTCAGTAATAATAGAACAGAAGCAGAATCCAGAGGATGTATAGTGACCTTTGAAAATAGAAGAAGTGTTTTGGTTAGCATTTATTTTTTAATGTTGTGTTTCTATGTAATTGAGCACCACCTGTTTTGGTCAGGAAGCAGAAATATCAGAATACGGTGAGCCAATGGACATGTGGTATTTTTTGACTTTAACTGCTAATTCCACAGAAGGGGAGGTAAAAAAAGAAAAAACAACAGTACTATTTCCTGCTCTATTTCGCAAACTCAGGGTTTGGGGTGTTTCCGAGGTTCTGCCCTTTCTCCAAGCAGCTGGTGAGGAAGGCAGCTGTATGCACTGGTAGTGTTGGCAGAGCATTTTCTGAAAAGGAAAATTCCTCTTTTGAGGCAACTCCCAGTTTTCTTTGGGCAATTAGAGGAAAAGTCACTGCAGAAAGTTAATTCCTTGCAACCAACTGTAGCAGAAAGCACACACTCAGCACCTACGCTTATTTTGTTGGTTGGGTTTGTTAGTGAATGACCCTTAAGCACAAGGCCAAAAAAATGCCAGCACAAACTCCTGCCAACAAGCTCTCCAGTAGAATCATTTATCAGAACAAGCAAACATTCTACTACAGCAAATTCAGGTTCCTTCCAAAGGATGATTTAACAGTCGCTTTTCTCCTGTGCCTGCCTGGAGCTCGTTGTGCGGTGACATCTCTTACCCATGGCGCCCTCTTTCCACAGCTGGGAAAAACTGCACAGGAAAACCTGAGCTGATAAATGTGGTTACAGATGCAAGTGGGCTGTGGGACATCAGAATGCGCTGGGTCTCAAAAGGAACTGTGTGCTGTCTGGGAGAATTATCAAATATCCCCATCAAGCTATTTCCAGCCTGCTGGAATGCAGACCCAGTAAATGAGGAAAAGACTGATAAACCAGAGTAGAGCCTGCCTGACAGTCAGAAGGTACCTGTGCCTGGAGATTATTTGGTTATTGAAAAAGAGGCACGAAGGCAGCTTAAAATGCAAAATACTATAGTTTAATTACAGTGAACATCAGGTTAAGATCAGTCACACAGACACTTTCAACTTCATTAAATGAGCAAACACCTTTCTAGGAGAAGCGATGAGGTAATTTGGATGTGCAGGTTACCAGATCTTCTGCTGATCATGAAACTGTCTGGATGGAATTGTGCTTTTGACTAATATTTGTCTTTCCCTTTGACAGCTATTCCTAAAGCAGTTGCAAGTGTGAAAGGTAGGCTTTATTTTTATTTCCCAATATACTTTCATGAGATGTGGAAAGAAATACTTGAATTAATGGGTACTTAGAAGCCAAATAAATTATATCTATTTATTTATGTGGGCTTAATTTACTCAGCTACCATTGAAGTCATCACCATCAATGGGACACGTACAGAATCTCAGGAAAAGTAAATGCTTCTGTAAACTATCTTCCTCTGTTTTCTCCTCCTTATGCATGCTAAGGTCTATGAGTGAACTGATGCAATGACACTACACTAAACTCTCAATGTAATTCTTATCCTGAAAAAAGCACACAAGAGTATTTACATCTTAATGACCACAACTTCTTTAACCAAGAGTGCAGTGGAAAAAGGCTGGAGGTGTGGAGGTTATCTTCCACTTCCTTCAAAAACCTGGGTTCCTGATTAACACCACAGTAACTAAGGGGAAAATTAGACCCGTATTTTTTAGAAGTTTACATATTTATTTATGGATATAGCAGACCTACTTCTACTTGCTTTATATTTATTTGCAGATGGCCAAAAGGACAATGATCAGAGCACTGTTTGGATACTCCTTATTCTGGTCCTCATCATTTTAGTAGGTATGGGCTTCATGGTTTATTTCTCCTTCAAGATTAAAATCCAAAGTGAGGCTGAACAAGCAGCGAGGCCATACAACGTGCTGCTAGAGTACAGCAGTGCACCGGCCAGAGGGAACGATGAAAATGATCCTGCCAGCAGCAAAGGAGAAAGTGAACACAGTGCTGTGTAATGTGATAACACAGCTACTCTATTCATCCAAGCTTAAAAAGTACCTAGCTAGAACAAATAAATCTTAGTAAAAGTTATGTGCACAAACATACAGTATGAACCAAATAGCAATTATTCTTTTGGTATGGGTTAAGCACTGTAGAAGTATGCATCTGTAAGTAAGATATCTGTCCTTCATTCATGGCTTCAACTTAGATTAGACGTACTCTACAACTCAGAATATTTTGTATCAACTCTGAGACTAAAAGGGATCTGTGTATCTATAAATAAAAGATCTGATGTAATGGCACTTACGTGTTGTTGAATTAGCATATGGAGATATTTTATGGTTGGTGATTGAATGTGTCATATGTGTCATTAACCTTAAGAGAGAGGCTAACAGGAGAAAACATGAAAACAAGGCATAAAACTAAGAAGAAATACAAGCTATAAAATAATATATGTGACAAATAAAGCTGGTTGAATCTATTCCTGCTTTTATTTCACTTGGCAGCTCATTTTTGGATGTCTTCTCTTATTATCCTCCAGCTCTTAGGCTGAGCTGAAGATAGCACATTGTGCCCATGCCTCACCTGAAAAAATCCAGCCCAGTAAGGAGCAGAGCATAGAGCAGTGCCTTAGAGGATTCCTGTGCTGTTTGCAGTCTATGAATTCTGTGTGTATGGCTAACTGAAAAACGAAATGAAAAAGATCTCAAGGATTTCTGGGGAAACCAGACCCTTGAAAAGTTCATAAGAAGTGTAAAAGAGAGGTCATTAGGAAGGAAAGATGCTCATGACATCGGACTCCTGGCTGGCAGATGTTGCAGTCAAGCAAAAAATATTGCAGAGGTCAGGGAATGAAGGGCATTCTGTGCTTGAGATATTTTTACTGAGTCCCTTTCATCTTAAACATTTTTTTTCTTTGTGTAAGTTGCAACATGTACACATGCTTATCTTTTTTATAAGAACTGGTTGATTTCAGTCAAGCGCTGTTTGATGTCCAGTGAATATACCCTAGGCAAACAAAAAGAGTAAGCAAATGAATAGCACCCCCCCCAAATAAAATAAATAATATCATTACAATAGTCATATTTTGATAGCTGATATTGGTAACACACTTCTATGACACCTGTATACTATAAATGGCTTTCTTTTCACACATTAAGTGACACTTTAGCCTTGCAGAATGTATTGTGAATTTGTCTTAATAATAAAACTGCAAAAAATAAAAGAAATTCTGAAGGCAATTTCTACTGAATATTATTCTTTCCAAGAAAAATAAAGGATCTTTTTTACACTGTAGCTAAATTTGATTTCCAATTAACAAAGGGCTACAGCTCATTTCTTTGAGATTATTCCTCCTTCCTTGTCTTGCACTTGGTGTAAGAAAAGAATTTTCAAGGGTCAAAATGCATTCATGCTCTATGGATTAACTAATTTTGAAAGGTAGCTTTCAAACTGTTTTGCTGCCAAAATCATCAGTTAACAGAAAGATTTGTGAAGATTTGACTAATTTGTACTGGCTCTCCTGGGTAAATTCTCATGAAATTATGGCACAGTAGTTTCATTTGTCAATGAAAATTAAGTTTCAGATACAAAGTCAGAATTCTGTAATTATTAATAGATTTCAAAAATATAACATGTGACAGGATATTTCCTTATTTGGAGTCAAGTTTTTTTCTTTCAACCAAAACTCTCCAAAGCTGAGAAGAACCCAGCAACATTTGTTCCTTTAAGATTTCTACTGCAGCAATTAATTTCAGCTCATCTCTTTGCAATTAAGAAGAAAGGAATGAAATATTTAACTTCTGCGATCTTAATTTTCCTCTCTTTCATTACTACTGCCTTTCAGACACTTGGTGAGTCGTTGTCTTCTATCTCCTGCAAACTATCTCCTGCAAAAATAGATATGAAAGTGGGAGGCTTTGTTCCCTTACTCATTTCTCAAGTTCTTAAAGATTATTTTTTTTTAACGCAGCTATCCTGCGTGTTGTATTCATACTAACTGGAGTGGTTCTCAAAAGTTTATGAAAGATGCAGTTAAAGATGTTGGTTTGCTTTTAAAATGAAAGGAAGATCAGGATAGGATGAAGTTGGGAGTCAGAAGTCAGGACAGTGTGGCAATAGATGAAATTTAGCATGCTACATTATGCTCTGAAGTAGTTAGATGTAATAATTAAAAGATATAATCCAACATTCAGCTTTCAGTTTAAATGTGTAAGGAAAGAAAAAGCTATGTCTTAGTTCTTAATTTAGATTTGAAGAAGTGAAACTTTCATAAATTACTTAACTGGTAAAAGTTACATTAAACATTAGGGTGAGATTGAGCTTTAAATGCAGATATAACAAAAAATTGTCATAAGTTCATTAATCAGAATTTCTTATGCACTTTCTGTTCCACTCATTACTCAACACTGACATTATCCTAAAATCCTATCCCTGTCTTAGGAATGTATTTTTGTGTTTGGAAGGGTATTTCATGGTCCTCTGTGCAATTACTGTCTTGGACAAATAGCATGTGGATGCTACATCTCTGTTCACTGCAGGAATTGAAGACACAATGTACCAAAGGGAAAAGCCTTGCTCTCCTGTCCCATAAGTCCTGGTACAGTCCTTGCAGATGAAATTTCTCTCTCTTGTGACCAAAACCAGTGGAGTTATACACTATCTGACGTTATGAAAAGCAGGCAGTTCCATTCACAGGCAACTGAACAACTGCTATATATGTTCAGAGGTGTATGACTGTGATGCATAACCCTTACCAGCAAGACCCATGAGCCATGGTAGAGTACTAACTTAGGCTGCCCATAATTCTTTGGATGTGTTAACTATCTTGTTTAGTGGTAGGGTACTATCTTTCCCACGTAATGCACAGAAAGACTCCTGCATGGTATCTTTACCCCCATAGACCACTCAGTGTTTGTTCTTGTGAGAATTTGTGTGGAATTTGATTATATTTAATTGTATTGATTTCTTATTATAAATGCATAAAAGAGAAGACGTTAGAACAGGGCAAGATTACAAATCAGTGTTTTTCATTATGAAAAAAATAGCAGAACATATCAATGACCAAAGAAGGAAGGGGTCACAGGAGGTTCACCCATTAACTGTATTGAACATAAACGCCATCAGTTGGAGATGTCTGTGAGAAGAATTAAGTGCATGGTGAACAGAATGATGGTAAACTTCTAAATCTTCAGTGAGATTTCTTTTGGAAATCATGAAAGAAATATATTTCAGGATGCATATGGGTAAATAACATCCATTATACTCATGAAAATTCAATTATACTGATGACATTTTGGAAACAATGTCATAATTTACTTTCCCTTATTCCTCTGTATTGTATTTACATGAGTTTCACTCATTTTTCCATCTCAGAATGAAGAAAATTATTTGAAAATGCTGTCTGGCTTTTTGCAAAAGTGACTCAGACCTTCGTTGTCTCATGACATGAGTCAGGAGATCAGTGTAGAAACATCAGCAAAACACATCTCTTTCGTCATAAGCTTCCCTTACTATTTGTTCACCATAAACACATTAATTTGATGATCTTTAAGATTTTTTCCAACCTGAGTAATTCTATGATTCTATTTAGATTGCATATCAGGAAACACTTCTTAACAGAGGGGGTTGTTAAGCACCGGAAGAGGCTGCCCAGGGAGGTGGTTGAATCACCATCCCTAGATGTGTTTAAAAACCGTTTGGATGTGGTGCTCAGGGACGTGATTTAGCAGAGGGCTGTTAGAGTTAGGGTAGTATTGGTTAGGTCGTGGTTAGACTAGATGACCTTTAAGTTCTTTTCCAACCTGAGTGATTCTATGACT
Source organism: Odontophorus gujanensis (assembly GCA_013399175.1). Lineage (NCBI taxonomy): Eukaryota > Metazoa > Chordata > Aves > Galliformes > Odontophoridae > Odontophorus > Odontophorus gujanensis. Next base: position 610,037 of record VXAB01007535.1, on the reverse strand, counting down.
CTATGATGATTATTATTTTGTCTTACAGACAATGAAATATTTTTAATATATAATGAAGATTATAAACTGTGCTTAATTGCTCAGAGTTCTCATGCAGTCACAGTAACTGCTTGCAACAAAAACAGTGAATTACAGAAATTCAGGTGGGTGTCCGACCACCAGGTGATGAGCGTGGCATTTGCACAATGTCTGGGAGTGCCCTACAAGCAAGAACAGGCTAAAATTTCTTTGTATCCCTGCAACAAAGAAAATGAATTCCAAAAATGGGACTGCAGAAACTCAACCTTGGTAATCCATGGAGCAAACTTATTTCTCAGTGTTGGTAAAAGAAAAAAAGATAATACTGTACTGGACTCAGGATCAGGTACAAGGAACAAATGGAAAATCTATGGAACCATGGATGACTTGTGTTCTCAAGACTATAAAGGTAAAATCTGAAGTTTAATCCTGACAGTGTCTTGTGCTTGTTTGCCATCACAGGCCCTTTTATTGCTGCTCCTCATAGTCTAAATCAGCTGTTCCCCTTGAAGAAAAGGTGGACTGGAAGATGATCAGTTCACACAAGTCACATTCCTCTGTCCTGAGATATAACAGTGCTTGGTTTCACACAGAACATAGTATATGTGCAAAAAATTGCAGATTTTATTTACTTTCAAATGAAATGTGGATCTAGCCTATTTTTCATTATTAGCTTTAAACTAAGCACTTTGGTTTATTTAATTGACCAGTAGTAAAATACTAGTTTAGCTAGGTTGTTTCTTTCTTTTTTTTTTCTAATCACTAATAAAATGCTTTTAACAATCTTGGATAAAAGGCAAAGAACTTTTAAGATTAATACTCCAATAGTAAATGTAAGCAAATAATCCCATATATACTACCATTCTGTTCCTCCACAAGATTTCAGATGCTTAAAAAAAAAAACCCAAACCAACAATTAAAAAAATGACTTATTTATAAAGGATAGGAGGAAATTAAGAAACTTAAAGAAAAAAAATAATGCTATTTTTAGAAAATTACTTTATACAATGAGAACAGTTTTTTCTTTACAGTTCAAAACTGCCCTATTTCCAGTTGTTACAGCTGGCAATTTCATGAGATGATGGTAAATCGCAAAATCTATGCAGAGCTTTTGTGGAAGACTGCTGGTGGCAGTAGGTCCCCAGTTACACTGACATAACATGTGGAATACTTTCTCCACAAAAATTTTGGAGAATAAAGATAGATAGAGATTCCATACCTGTACTATCATTTCTGTTTTATCCCTGTAGATCTATTTACACTGCTAGGAAACTCCCACGGAGCTCCATGCACTTTCCCTTTCCAGCTGAGTGGGAAGTGGTATCCAGGGTGCACAGCTGCAGCCCGGTTGGATGGTTTGTTTTGGTGTGCAACAACTCCCAACTTCGACACTGACCACTTGTATGGGTTCTGTCCCACTGCTGGTAAGTCAAATGTAGGTGATGTAGCTGATGTAGGTGCTGTTGTAGAACACTATTAAATAAATACAGCAATATTGGAATGATGTTACTAACATGGAAGGGAAAACTATGGTAGTTGCATTATTTCACTAAGAAATATCTATGCCATATCATAATCTTCCTTACAGAAAAAAAAAAAAAAAAAGAAAAAAAAAAAAACCCTAAATCTGAGAGTCTACAGTCAAGCTGGAATCAGTAGCTAACACCTGGGAAGAGACCAGTAGTCTTTAATGTATTTAGCTAAAGCATCTGAAAATCGAGAAGCTATTCAGAGTCTAGTTATCCCAGTCTCATTGCTATTTGTGATATCAGTAGTACAACTGTTCCCACCCATGCAAATTCCTGTTTTGTATCATGAGGTTGATAGACATTTCATGGGAAAAAGCAGGGTTTTGTTTTTTGGTGTTTTTTTTTTTTTTTCTGAAAGGCAAAAAGGAAGAAACTGTCTCACAGATCTTACTAGAATAGCCATTGTCAGCTTTCTCCTGTAGCTCTCCCTATGACTTCTCCATGTCCTCCCTCATGATCTACTGAAAGCCATAGGTAAATGTACGTGCATCTGAGAGCAGAATGAAGGACATAAAAATATGTAGTTACTGAAGGCAATGAAAATGCTGCCTCAGACCTTATTTTGCAGTGCTCTACCATAGATCCGTATTTGCCATTTGATAGATGGGAGAAATCAGATTCTATTCATTATCAACTGCCAACCACCAACGTGTTTTTCACTGACAGTAGTGAAAATGATTTCCTGTTGCAATTTTGTATACAGTAGCTTAAAAAATGGCAAAATATTCATACTATGTATGGGAATGCATGAAGAAGTTAGCATTGTATTATTGTTGGAGACTATAGTTACTTGGGTCTAGAATTAAAAGAGAATTCACAATAGAATAAAACCAGCAAGAAAGAAACACAAATGAAAATAAAGAAAGCATTTCTTCTGAAGAATGGTTCAAGAAATCCATTTTTCTTAACAAAAGAGAATGTTAATGGAAATGTAATCACAATTTATTAGTACATAGTTGTGCTAACTGACAGCTTTCAGAAGACAATTTCTAAGTCACAATGAACTATGCAGTCTAGAAATAGGGCACACATTTTTAAAGAATGGAATTAATGATGGCATAATTTAAGGAGAACAGTTTCCTTAATTGGAAATCTTTTAATTTAAATCACATTTCAACCAAGAATTCATTCAGATATAGCTTATGAGCTGCTGAAAAGGTTTTCAGAGCAGACATTGATGAAGCCAGTTTTTTTTTTTATTAGTATTATTATTGGTTTCTTTAGCTTCCTTTTTTAAAGCTGAAGAGTATTGGATTTGGCAGAAAAATTGAAATTAAAGAATCAAAGCTCATTTCTGTTAATGTCAGTGGCAAACCCTCTTTTATTTAACAAAGAGCACAATAACTGAAGGGTATGTGTTTTCAGAACTGAGGCTTATTGAACCAAAATGTTCCAATTTCACGAGAAAGCTTTGTAGTTAAATGTTATTATAACATTTTCTAAGATGTTTTTAACAAACTGCAGTATTAAGTCTTCTTTCTCTCACACAGGCAGTGATAATGACAAATTTTGGAGTACAGATCCCTTGACAGGAACCTTCTACCAGATAAACTTCCAGTCAGCTCTCACATGGCACCAAGCAAGGCAGAGCTGCAAGCAGCAGAACGCAGAGTTATTAAGTGTCACGGAGATACATGAACAGATGTATCTAAGAGGTGAAAAAACAAGCAGTAAAAAGAATGTCAAATCGTAAAAAGAGTGTTAAGATTTCTTGACCGATTACAAATATTTTGTGCTTTAACCACATTACAGTGAGTAGATAATGTAATATTAGCACCTGTAGATAAGTATCAAGGGTACTGTAAATTATGTTTTTTAAAAGTGGAACTTACAAAAGTTGTGGAATTGTTATTTCAAATAATTTTTATTTTTCAAAATAAGTTAAGAATTTCCAATTAGTTAAGCAAGACTTGGACCAAGCTTAGAAAACATGAATGTAGCAGTCCAAGAGAATGGCCTTAATAAATCTGTATTCTTCTTGCTAGTGAAATAGATTTTTTAAAATAACACATAAATTTTATACAAAATACTAGTGAAAAACTAAAGACTGTTTCATAATGCACACTCTGTAGAATGAAGGCCCTGTGTTAATTGCACCAAACTTAAAAAGAACTTATAATGTAAGTATTAACAATTGCAATTAAATGTTTTAGTTTTTAAAGCATACTGTTTACAAATAACTGTAGAATAGTATTAAATTCAGATAAAGTAATATACAAACTAGTCTTTTGCATGCCATCTGCAGAATGGCAGTCTCTGAATATATTACTTGTAAGCATAAATTCTGTACTCAACTTGGAAAGTTCTAAGCATATATTTACTATCCTTTTGCAAAATTTGACCCTGAAGAGCATTTCACAACAAATGTTATTAGAATTCCAGCTCTTTTTGTTCCCTAGATCTGATTGACAGCAACAGATCCCCTCTTTGGATTGGGTTGAACAGTCTGAATCCCAGCAGCGGGTGGCAGTGGAGCGGTGGTGCTCCTTTCAGATACTTCAACTGGGCACCAGGTATTAATCACTGTTGTTTGTTTTTTTCTCAATTAGTTTTTGGAATTAACTTTTCGAGACAGAATACTGAATGTATATTAATTACAGTCCTTTCACATGAAGTGAAAGTCTAGAAAAGCACTAGCTGAATGGTAGCTGCATGGAAACTGTTAGGTCACGGCCTGAACCTGTGACAGAACACCTGATGAAGGGGCATAGCCTGCCCTGGGAGCACATGTGGAAGCAATTCAACCTGGGCCCACCCCACCCTAACCTCATTTAAAGGCTGATAGCTGGAAGGGTTGTATCTCTACTGAGAGACTGCTTTCATTGGAGCGTTTGGTGGGTCCTGATCCTTGAAAAGGGGTGAGCAATTCCTTCTTTATTACTGGGTTGTGACATATATATTTCTTGTGCAACGCAAAACTGATTTAAAGCAGCTATATCTGCTATTACTTATCCTTACAGTACTGTACTAGTGATGCCTTCAAGTCAGCTGAAAGCTGTGTCTCCACCTCTCATAAGTGTTATCAGGTACTTAGCTTGCAAGGACCCTGCTGCCAGTGAGCCTAGTCTTCAGCTTCTATGCTTTTCCTCCTACCTGCTCTTCTCTTTAAAATTCAAGAGAGACTGTAAATAGAGTTCACAGCACTGGCTGTTCATCTTTGAAGATCTTCTAATGGTTTTCTTGGTAACAGTTGAAGCAAATGCTGAATAAATACACACACTCCAATTTTGGCCCTCTCAAAGGGCCCTTGTGCCACCTAGTTTTGTCTGGCACAGCAGATGGGAGGAAAGCCTAGCACTGAGTCTGGTAGAGGGTCTTCTGCTGAGCTAGTGTGATATTTCAAGCCTTGCAGAGAAGAGTAACAGTTGGCTCTGAAGTCAAGCATCCCACACTTCTGTAGTTCTTATGTTCTCTCTTTACATCTACAAATTTCATTATCTGATTATCTTTCCTTAGAAGATACTGTGTTTCTGCCCCCAAAGTTAGCTCTGAATATGGTTTCTTGAATGTATCTGCGGTCTTTAAGCTCATTACCATGCAGTCCTATTAACATAACTGTGTACTGACTTCAAACTATGTACAAAGCAGAGTGTTTCATGGGTTGTGAAACTGGAGGCTCTGATATCCTACAGTCTGAGTACAGTATCACTACTGCGGCAGGCCAGATACCACTTCAGTCATGGAGTCCCAGAATTGCTTAGCTTAGGAGGGACCTCAAAGCCCTTCCAGTCCCAGCCCCCTGCTGTGGGCAGGGCTGCCACCCATCAGCTTAGGTTGCCTGGGGTCCTGGTCATCCCAGCCTTGAGCACCTCTGGGGATAGGGTGATAACAACTCTCTGTGCAGCAGTGCCCGTGCCTCAAGGTCCTTTCAGTAAAATAAAATAAAAGAAGTCTCCCTAATGTCTGACCTAAATCTCACTTCTTTTAGTTTAAAGCCATTCTCCCTTGTCCCATCACTATTAGACCATGTGAAGAGTCACTCCTTCTCTTGTCTGTAAGTACCCTTCAACTACTGGAAAGTTGCAATGAGTTCTTCCCAGTGATTTCCTCAAGCTAAACAAGGCTAATTCACTCAACCTTTTCTCATAGGAAAAGTACTCCAGCCCTCTGATCATCTTCATAGCCTCCTCTGGATCTGTTCTAAGAGCTCTACATCTTTCTTGTACTGGGGATTTCAGGCCTGGTTGTAATACTGTAAATGGGGCCTTATGGGGCAGAGTATAGGCGGGCCCATCGCCTCTCTCACCCTGCTGGCCACCCCTCGATGCTCAGAATCTTCTGTTCATTGTGTACTGACTGAGCAAGAACATCACTTGTGCTGCTGATGGCTGTAAGCGATACATTTCTTAACAGATGCATGAGTGAGACCTTTGAGCAGGCTGATTAAACAGTCAGGTGAAAGGAGTGGGCTTACTGCAACCTTTCCATCAATGCAGAATGTCCAGTCTCTTCTGTGCAAATTGACAATTGTCACAAAACTCATAGGACTATCTTATTTTTGAGACTCTACTCGTGCAATGAAGTATGCAAAATAATGTGAATTATGCAACAAGCATCAAAAGAAATGTTTTGATAGGTGCTTTTAAATGGCATTTCCTTATCTGCAGTAGAAAAATAGTTGTAGTAATGAAATCATGTGTCCATAATTGACGCATGAAAAGGCTGAAAGTAAATTGTTCTTTCAGCTGCTGGCATAAAAGCTGAAAAACACGTAAAAGTAATTTGTTTTCTATTTTATGAAGGAAGCCCCTCTCCTGAACCTGAGAAACTCTGTGCAGTACTAAATCCCAAAAGAGATGCTAAATGGGAAAACTGGCCCTGTGAGCAGAAAGTTGGCTATATCTGTAAAAAGGGAAACTCCACGCTGGGTCCTTCCAGTCTTCCATTAGGTATGTCAAGCAACTAAAAAACTTTTAATAAAGGTATAATTTGTCTCACTAAGATGAATTTGTCCAGCTACTTAAAAAGGAAAAAGGTATTTTTACTTGTTCTTCTGTTCGTTAAGTAGAACGAGATAAAACATGTTTTATTTCTTAACTAAAATATATTTAAATATTGCAGATGTTCCCGGAACTTAGCAACCACATAAGCATTTTCTAATTCATGTTTGTATTCATTATTCTGGAGGCAATTATCAAAGCCATTTCTAAGTATCCCAAGTGTACAATGGACTGTACATTCAGAGTAAAAGAAAATCAAGTTAGAGGTTCTTTGCCATTCCGCAGTATGTACAAAATACCTAGCCTTATTACTGAAGTCTGTAAGACTACAGCAGTAGGCTCAAGCCACCTGTTCAGTGGGATTGTACATGACCCACAAAAATGGCAACCAAGATCAACTTCTTACAGATCACTTTTCTACTACACTTTTCCCCTTACATTTTTCTCCTCTGGTGTTTTATTTAATGAGGCTTACTACAGAAAACCATGTGCACATAAAGTTATTGTGCTGCAGTAATAATACCTTTAAGAAATGTGTAAAACATGTTATATATTTATATATTTTGTGTGAAAACATTGTGTGCTATTTCAAAATGTTTCCCTGCCTACAAATAACATTTCACACGAATGAAGTCCAGTTATCACTGTCTCTACTATTGTCTTATTTTATTTAAATACTTTTTTCTGTGTAAGTACAGTGTACAGTCTAAAATGCTTTATATGTTGAAGGAAATAATAGAAATAATGTTTATTTATAATCAACAAGTTTTCATCCTAATTAATTAGTGGGTTTAAAATGTCACTGTGGCTATTTTACATCATTTGTATCATTTAAAAACGTGAAATATGTTTCTCTTTGGAGAGGATGCAGGACTTGTTCAATGCCCAGAAGGATGGTTGCCCTATGCAGGTCAGTGTTACATGATTCATAGAGAGCCAAGGGCATGGAAAGATGCCTTAATGTCCTGCAATGAGAGCAATGGCAATCTGGCCAGTATCCACAACCCTGAAGAACATGCCTTCATTCTATCTCAGCTTGGTTACAGTGAGTATTTCTACAGGATGATGTTTGGGAGAAATGGAAAACTATATTATAAATTTTACAGGATGTTAAAGGAATTTCTGATTTGTTTCACATGAATATTTACAAGGCAATTCACAGATACAGAGCTAAGAAAAAAAAACCCAAACCACAACAACAAACCCACAGAAACAAGAGGAATCTTTAGCACTTTCATTTTTCATTGTTTTCATTTTGATTTGCATTTGTCTTTCATGGGATGAAAACACTTGAAGGAAATAACAGCTCTAGCTCCTGCAGTATTTGGGCTGATTATCTGCCTCAGACACAGTGTAGCTACAGATAGCTTTATCAGTAAAAGCTATTATATTCCAAGGAATCTCATTTCCTGCTGATATCTCATTCTTTAGCTTCTTGGAAGAAGAATGTGCATTAGATCTTAAAATAAATTCCACTGTTATTTAATCTAGATGAGCTCATATTTCAGCTCATCTACATAAAATCTTGGTCCTATAAGACCATCACACTCACGCAGGTGGATTTCTGTTTTTAGAAGCCATGGATGAGCTCTGGATTGGCATGAATGACTTAGGCACTCAGATGTATTTTGAGTGGAGTGATGAGACTCCTGTGACATATACCAAATGGTTGCCTGGAGAACCAACCCATGCAGTCAATGGGCAAGAAGACTGTGTTGTCATGGCAGGAGAGGTAAAATCATCCCACCTGTGCAGCTTGATTTTTTTTATTTCTAGTCACCTTATGAATGCACTAGATCAGGGAATTATAACTTTATTCAGTCAGAAGGATATTAGATGTTTGTTCTAAATTAAATGTAAAGTCAAATTTGCAATAACTAGGTAAATGTTCATATCTGGTTGTGGGTGGACATTAGATGCCAAGCAAATCTTAACACTCTGACAGTGACATTTAACATAACCTGACATTTAAGCAAGAATACTTGAAATTCATTCAAAGAACACAGATACTTATTTTCCCATTGAAGCAATATTGTAAAAAAAAAATAAATAAATAAAAATAAAAATTTTTAGAGCAAATTGACCCTGCCTGTCTATGTTTCACTTCTTCTCAAACCACATGTAGGATGGATATTGGGCAGACAGTGTCTGTGATAGGAACTTAGGCTACATCTGCAGAAGAGAGCCACTACAGGGAGTTTCAGGAACACCGAAGACTGATCCTGCCTGTACAAAGGTAAGACTAAAACAGAACCAAAATCTGCTTAACAAAAATCCATCCTCTTCACAGGCTCCATTTGACACTGAAATTATTTTTTTCCCTTAACAAGTGTAATTGTATATCAACGGTTATAATTTTCACTACATTGCCTTATTTTTAACGAAGTTATTTTTTCGTGTGTGTGTCAATGAGTCAACCCCACTATCTGTCAAAACTGCCTGTGAGGAAAGCTGAACATGTTATTATGGTTCTGTGCATTCTTATATTGTTCAGCCATCTATGAAGACATAATAGAATCTGGGAAACATTTCTGGAGTGTGTGACATGATGCAAGATGATGACATATCACATTAATCAGGCCAAATCAATGCAATCAATTTACTTTTATGAACTGATTTTAATTTTAGGATGTGTTTTTTATCTTACCACTTTCCTTGTCTCTTTCTTTTTTCTTTTATTTTTCCATTTTTCCACTGCTCCATATTTAGTAACATTTCCCATCACCGTATACAGGGAAGAGCTGATGTTCACTGCTGGAACTAGGCAGATGCCAAATACTGAGCACAGATACATATATTTTTAACCTTTCTTGGGTGCAGCAAGCACACCTTGAGCTAGAAAAGAAGGGGAAGTCAGAATTCAGCTATAATTTTGAATATTTTATCTTCCAGTAGTTTTGTTGCATCTCTTCAGTCAGAATTAGTTTAGTTACAGTTCTTTTAGCCTAGAAACATAAGGAAATTTGAGTCAGTGTCCCACTAAAACAGACTACTCTCTTTGATCCTCAGTAAGGAATATTTGGTTCATCAGCTTCTGAATACTTATTCTGGGCCTCTGACTATCCCATGAGTTTAAAATTGTGATTTATTAGTTGTTGAAGAAAGGAATTTATATGCATTAAATCTCTCCGCATGCTCACTAAGCTTAATTTTTAACAGCCTACTGGATTTCAAATGATATATTATTGCATTAGTTTATATAAAAATAAAATGATTTAGGAGTGTACAGAGTTCAAGCGCTAAAACATGAACAATTTCTGCAAGTTTATTGTTATGCATTCACATTCTTCTTTACAGGGCTGGATGAGACATGGTTCTTACTGCTATCTAGTTGGACATGCACCTGTAACATTTTCAGAAGCAATGAAAACCTGTGAAAGGATGCATGGGTATTTAACAACTATAGAAGACAGGTATGAAATGTTCTAAAAACTTCTGATGAAATAATCTTGGCATTTTATAAAATAGTTGAGAAATCTTTAGGGGAAAAAGAATGTGAAACCAGAAGAGAAGAATGTCATTTTCTTGGAGAAAAATAATAAATATGACTTTTCTAACTAAATATGTTACATCTTCATGTTTTCCAGTACCCTGGAAGAAAAGACCACAGCTGTTTCTGCTCCACAAAGAGCAACTTTTCAGTGTAGTTCAGCCTCCAACACTTTCAGAGCTAGTACCTTTGATATTCAGTCCAGTGATCAATTTCCTTGAATGATTAAACCTATAGGAGACTTCATTGTTTCCAGTCTTATGTAGCTTAGGATACTGAGAAATTCCTATGGGAAAACTGGGTTTAATCTCCATCTAACTCTTCTCATTTCAGGTATGAGCAAGCTTACCTGACCAGCTTCGTTGGCCTGAGCTCTGAGAAGTGCTTCTGGATTGGTCTCTCCAACACAGAAGAGCAAGGGATCTTCAAGTGGGAGACTGGTGAAGGTGTTTTCTACACAAACTGGAACTCAGCAATGCCGGGTACTCCTTGCCCTCTGTGGTCTCTGTAGTTTGTGTTTTAAAGCTGGATCGTAAAAGCCCCATGCTGAGGAAGAGGAATGTTCAGGAATTCTTGTGCTTTCAAATGCTGGATAGGAAATGCTGTTGCGGTTAGGCATGTTATACCTTTGCATCTCTGTTCCCAAGATGTCATGCTGTATATTTTTGCAAGTTATTGAATGGATATTTCAGTTTTTCTGCTTCCTTTCCCCATGTGCTGGCACCCAGCTGTGCTTCCTTCTCTCAGCACCTATGATCAGTCAGGCACTGTCTTCACAGTGGCCTTCTTCAGGCATGTTTCATCTCACAGTGTGAGAGATATAAAGGGAAAAGAGATTTAACAGAGTATGTGTACACCTTTTTCCTTTCCACTGCCCTTTCATCAGAGAGGTTTAGGCACTTCAGACATAAGACCCCAGATCTTAGCCTGGTCTTAACAGTATCTATTCCCCATAGACCAACCCTTACTGTGACCCTAGAATGTTTCCTTTCTGTAATGCCACATTTAGCTATCTCTGGCCTTTATGGCTGTGAAACTATCCGCAAGTAGCCAAACCTTAAAGTTTTGGTCAGGGGTGACTATCACAGGGCTTTCTTCCTGATATCTGTCCGACTTAGTTCAGCAAATGAAAACATTTCAGCAGTTGATCCAATGGAGAGTCATAAATTACAGTAGGATCATCACAAATATGCTCCAGCTGGTGTCATTTCCAGCACTGGGATTACTTCTGGGTTTCCCAAGGCTGTTTCCTGGTGACAGGAGTTTAGTCTGCTATGGCAGGGCCTGGAGGCAGCTGGAGCTTGGTGATACTCTGCCAGCATAAGCACTTCCAGCACCGTGGGGTTAGCTGCCCTGTTGTTTCCTTTAATTGTTGCTGCTAGTTCTATTTAATGTACACTGTAAGAAACAATTTTTAAAACAAAACACAGAACAGGCAGGACAGCTTGGCAGCCAGACATCCTCCTTCTCTCCATGGACTGGCAGGCAGCTTGCTTCTCTCTGGCTCAGAACTCAGGAACGCAAGAACTTTCTCTCTTGCAGCTGATTCTATGCTCCCAGCTCCCTAAAAGGCTCTCTATGTTTTCATAATACCTAACAAATTGCTAATGCATCTGTTCTCTTGTTGACCTGCCTGCCCTGAGCAGCTGCTGACTCCTGAAGTCTACCTGCTTCATTTTCTATCTCCAAACCCCCTGAACTCCCTGCTGCAAGTGGCCAGTCTATCTATGAGGGAGCTACTTCCTCTGCATTTCAGCAGCCCTACCCAAACTTCCGCACAGCAGCCAGCATGATCAAGATCAAGCAGCTTTCTTCCCTCCCACCTGCCAACTTTCCTACCTGCTGTCCCAACATTGAGACCATCAGAACTCAGTACCTTAAAAGCTCTCCCAGTGTTACTGAGCAAAGTATTGCAGACCTCTAGAACTCCCTGCCAATTACATTTTCCTCTCTATAACAACTTAGTCTGATAGCAAGTGAATATTAAGTACTCAGTTTCTGATGTGGTACATCACATTCACACCTGTTTCTTACTTCTAGAAAGGAAAATGCTGTTCTGAACCAGTTTATGTGAAGAAACTCTGAGAAAACCACAATAGATCTTCATAGGGCTACTTTCTGAAATGACTTGTTCTACTGAGGAAATTTGTGTTGTAATACTGAACTTTTCCCCAACTAGACATTAGTAAAACACAGCCATGATGATGTATATGAACATTCAGTATTTGAAATATTACCTAGAAGTGTCTTTGGAATATGACACCATGGAAATAATTATTTCCTCACTCCTCATTGCTTACAAGACCAAAATCAAAGTATGAAAGATACTTTTATACTTCTGAGTATAAAAGATTAAAGTGATGGAATTGAGGAAAAAAAAAAACCACATGGAAAACAATACTGCAAGAGTTTTTAGACTTCATGAGATGTTAAGTCTCAGGCAAAAGGAAGCTTTTTGCCATTCCAATTTAACTACTATTTCATTCTTTCTGTGTATTTTTTCAACTTGTCTTTATTTTTAGTTAACTGACAACATGTTGATGCCATGCAATGCAGCACCATACTGGAAGTACCTGAGTTAGCTCCCAGGGAGTCTTGGGATTGCACTGCAGCATGACAATTGGATAAAGTGCTTGGGTCTTGACAGTGGAGGACAGTGTAAATGAACTGCTAAGTTCGGGTTCATTTGGTCCTTTCAGCTCTTTACTGACACAGCTGTACTGCTTTTGCTACAGAAGTTCTTGCTCAGAAATCTCTGCATTATTTTTCAATTCACAGTTTAGGCATATCCTTAAAGTCTAAGGATGGGATTTGCCTTATTAAAGGTTAAGCTAAAAAGTAGTTCAATATCTTCTTTATAATAGCAGTCAAGACTACCCTTAGAAAGCAAGCAAACAAACAAATAAAAATAAAAAACAGCCCTGAAACAGAAACCAAAAGAAACAAAAACAAAAATCAAGGGGGAAAGCATTACTTTCAGTCTTCCTCTTTTTAGAGAGCTTTTTCTCTGAGCAGACACTACACACAGTATTTAAAACAGTTTTTTGTAAATGAGTTGCATGAGCTGTAAAAATGGCAGGGGAACTACTTGAAAACCCATTTTAATTTTCTTTTCTATTTCACAAAGGGAAAGAAGTAGGTTGTGTTGCCCTAAGGACTGGAAATGTAGCTGGACTATGGGATGTTCAGAACTGTGAAGTCAAAGCAAAATTTATCTGCAAAAAACTCGCTGAAAAAATGACTCGTCCATTTGCTCCTGGAAAAAATTCTAATTTCAAATGTCCTTTGGGTTGGAATACAAATAATAGCACTAATTCATGCTTCAGAGTAAGTATTTTTTCCTACAATCCTTTCCATGAGATGAAAGTGTCCTTAACTGAGAGAAAGTCTAAGCTTCAGAGAATGACACCTCACGGTATGAATGCTGTGAGCTTTTACTCACTTAAGTTAGAGTTATAGACTGCCCAAGGAGATCACTGAATTTATCACTGTATCAGTGATACTTAAGGTTATCCAAGTAGTGTATTCTTTCATCTATGTTATACGTGGTAATCCTGATGGAATGTTTTCCTATTTTGATCATACAAGGCAGCCAGCGAACTTATTTTTAATACACTGCAAACAGAGTGTTCTACTTTAAAATTTATTTACAGATCTTTGTGAGAGAAAACAACCACAAGAAAACATGGTTTGAAGCTAGAGATTTCTGCAGAGAAATAGGAGGAGATCTGGCTGCTATTAATAGTGAAAAAGAGCAAAGAGTGATAGAAGACTTAATAACGTAAGTAAAATAAACATCTAATAATTTATATTTTGGTTTAACAATATGTTGTATAGGAATTAATAAATATATGTTATTGAGTCACGATAATTTAATGAAAATCTACACCTCTTTATAGTCATAGTGATAAGAAAAAAAAAATGAGTATAAAGAATCATATTGGTACTATTTTCAAAGGCATCTTGGATTTCCTATAATTTGTCATCATCTGCAAACTTCTGCAATTAAAAAAAAAAAAAACAACAAACCAAAGGAAAAAAATTAACTGAAGCAACAAAAGAACCTTCAGCAAGTTGATTGAATGTTTCTCCTTTGTTTCTAGTAAAGTAAACTTAAATATTTCATTTTTCAAAGAACACTATAACCACAACTTCAATGAAGAAAAGCAATATACTGTTTTCAATGTAACTATTTTCAAAGTGGGCCATCATTTTAAGAGATGAACACTTATTCACCAATGGAAGCTTGCAGACCAATGGTATTTTGTTCTTTTTGAAATTTCTACCATAATTTTCTTTTAGTAATTCAGCAGTTGAGCTTTTGAATCCTCTGAAGCACTTATACCTACACCCCTATTAGAGACTTGAGTGCTTCCTAGCCCATCCTTGCAACTGTTACATACATTTATATTATTGGTTTCAAAGCAGTGAGTAGTCATCAAATCCTTCAGTAAGTGTGAGAGCATATAACTTACGTAACTTAACACAGCTGATGTGCCCTTTTCTTCATAACATATCTTTTCATACACTAGAAAGGAACCGCCAGCATCTCAGCTTTTCTGGATAGGTTTGCAGCGCATGGATCCTGATGGTGGGCTGTCCTGGAGTGACAGATCCCCGGTGAGAACTCAACGTTCCCAGTTCCTTTCAGTTCTGACTTTTTTGCTGTTAAGGCTATTTCCATGACAAATATGGATGAAAACTGTAATAAGAACAACCAGGAATGCCTGCCTTACCTTTGGGTAAACCTAAGTCATTATTCTTCATACTGATTTGGAAAAGAAATAGGTTATAAACTATGAGATTAAACCCTCAAAGTGGTGATAACACGAAGTTTCAGTTAAAGAGATAATTATCTAGGCGGTAAGCAGATGAGAATCATCTCACCTGAGTTTATTTGACAGTGGTGATATATTGCCACATTCCTTTCCCTGCTACTGATTTATAACCTCATTCAATTCCAAACCAAAGCAAAAAGGTTTAATGTGACTGCTGGAGTCTGCTAAATGCTGTGTAAGATTAGAGCCCCTGGTTTTTTTTTTTTGTTTTTTTGTTTTTGTTTTTTCTTACAAAATGCTATATTGATTTAATATCCCACATGGGCTGTGCAGCCACACCACGAAAGTAAGGAGTGGTCTGAAACATTGGAGCTGCACCTCTTTTCTTCCAGAGGTCAGTTATTTTCCCTGTTAGATATGAATAAAAATCATTATGTTTCTATGCTATGTTTCCACTGTAGGTGAGTTACATGAAAACAATTCATTTTGATGATACTCCATTAGAAAATTGTGGAGCAATCAGCAAAGAGCATTCCATCTTCTGGATTAACACACACTGTGAATACAGCCAGGACTGGATTTGTGAAATAGAGAAAGGTAGGCTAATTTTTACACTGAGCTCCCTCTAGAAAAGTATTTCTGTTGCAGAACTTCGTATTTTAGAATAGTGTGAAGCAAGCTGCATGTTCAAAGTTACATGTCCTGGTTAACTTAATAGGAATTCTGTATATGGAACAATAGGCCAAAACCTATCAATGTATTCAGAATACAGTGCTCCAACTGAAAATTAGCAATCTTGTTTTGCCTTGGTTTAAAAATGTTATACTTTGTTTGCTCATTTTCCAAAATGTATCTACTGTAACTAGAGACAAATAAGAGAATAATCTGTTATGGCTTTGTATCAAGTTGCACATCTTGCTTCCAGAACAGTTACTTCAGTGGCTCCCTTCAGGCTCCTTCACACAATTTGTGAGGAGCAGTGTTCAAAGTGA
This sequence comes from Odontophorus gujanensis, assembly GCA_013399175.1. Taxonomy (NCBI): domain Eukaryota; kingdom Metazoa; phylum Chordata; class Aves; order Galliformes; family Odontophoridae; genus Odontophorus; species Odontophorus gujanensis. The sequence continues at coordinate 594,290 of VXAB01007535.1, read as the reverse complement.
TATTTCTGTATTGAAGATTATTTTTGTGCTTGTTAATTTTCCGAAATAATCTGGCTTCAACTCACATTATCTCAGCTTCTCATGCTTAAAAGGTAGCAGTCATGGATATCTATCTCAAAGAGATGCTGTGTAGATATCTTTGTTGCTAACTATGCAATTCTTCAACTGAATCATCAGTACAACTAAGAACTATCTGTAAAAGCTTCAATTTTTTTTGTCTATTTTATTAGTCATTATTAGTGGCACAAATTACATCCCAAAGAAATTACCATCATTAGTCAGTAGTACAGAAACAGTCCTAATGCTTTGTGCATGCAGAACTTACATAGTTTATCATCTTTTACATCTTTCAATCAAAGGTAACCAACTGTTGTTTGTTGTTTTTTTTTGTTTTTTTTTTTTACCAAAGCATGCATGTCACACTTTCCACAATTCATTTAATGCAATTACAGATACAGGAGAAAAAAAAAAAGATTACATTTGTCTTGTATTTTCATAGTTTGGTCTGGCATGTTTAGGTACACGGCTCCAATGTTCCACTTAGTGTTATATCTCATTTTTTCCATTTAATTTTTCTTGATGGTGGTTTTTCAGTCAAATCTGATTCTTCACAAGGTAATGTCATAGGAAAAAAAAACAGTTTCACCAACCAATGATAGTAAATATATATGCTGTTTTAAGAATAAATTTGTTTAGAATCTGAATTTCTTTCTCAGATTTGACAACCGTATGGAATCTCTTATTACTGTACAAAGTATGTTAACATCCAAGTACAGTGTTTTCTCTCTTTCACTGTATTACAGAAAAAATATGGAAATTTGATTGTCGCTAATATCATTTATATTAATTGAACGCCTATATTGGTTCAGCATTTGGAAAATATTTTACATTTTTCTCCCATTTCATTACAGGAACACTGTTGAAGCCAGAACCTGTCAGCCCTTCTGCCTGTAAGATCCTGTTCATCTCCTCACACCCAGAGGATGCTGTTGTGTAACAACAGCAGCTTTCACAGGGACTGTGCAGAATGCAGACTCCTCTTCTGTGTTGCAGTGTATGAAGTCACAGAAGATGGCTGGATTATAAAAGGGGACAAACAGTATTTTATCAGCACAGAGAGTACCCCTATGGAAAAAGCCAGAATGTTCTGCAAAAGCCACCATGGAGATCTTGCTGTTATTGGAGATAACAATCAAAGAATGTTTTTGTGGAAATACGTAAGAGGAAGTCTGATTACATTTCACCATATACAGCATATATATCCTGCTGCATTTGCTTGTGAAGTACAGGAGAACATGCTTGTTGCATAATATTAACATATTTTATCAGCAGTAGGTTTCAATATTGAATGAAAAAAAGAAGTGTAACTAAACATATGAGGAACAGTGAACAAAAATCTAGTTTTAGCCATGTTCTGAATGGTGGTATTATACATAGATCTGAGACTACTGCCAGGGTAGCTTTGACACAGAGCATCATGCTGCTGCCGTAAACAACTTTTCAAAGAGAGCTTTAGCCTGTACCAGGTTTAGAACTGAAGAATAATCAAGACCTTCATGAATTAATTTTGCTGCTAAACATCTAGAAACTAGTTATATATTTCAAAAGCACTGCCCGGACCTCACCTGAGATTATGTTAATGGGTATGTGACCGTGGCAGGGGCATGCCCACTATTACATAGCATGGATGTTGGCTCAGACCTCTGTCATAACCCTGTTTGTTTCATTAATGTCAATCCTGCCACACAGCCTACGTTCTATGTTACACTATTTTTGATGTTTGCTTTTGTGTGGGAAAGTATGTGAAAAGAATAGGGAACACAGCTTGGGACACAGAAATTACACTGCAGCTTAAGACGAAAACGCAGATTTACTTACTGCATTGAACTAAAATACTTTATGCTATTTTCATTTCACAAGTCTTCCTTGTATCTTTCAAAACTGAGAGCAAAACCCAACTTTGAAACTTTTGATTGTATCAGTATGGGCACACAAAAGTAGCAAAGCAGCAATAAAATAACAAAGCAGTATTATATGATTTATGGTATTTATTTCAACAGGAGTCCTGTCTGGTGACTATATGCATTCATTCAAACATATGCATGATCATTCATCTCTTTGTACCAATAGTGCTAAAAACCTTTTTTTTTTCCCTCTATTAGATAGATAGTAAGTAACAGAAAACACTAACTGAAAGGACTTTTTGTGTGTGTGTTTAGATCTTAAAAAATGGAAAACTGCATTCCTATCTCATAGGATTAACCCTGAATGCTGACCAACAGTTTAGGTAGGTAAATGTGCTATATATCAATCCATTTAAAAAACAAAAAGTTTTGAACACACAGAGCTCCTTCTGAAGGTACCTGCAAGCACAGAGAGAGTTATGATGCAATGTATTCTCCTCTTGATTTAAATATATGGTAAAATCACTGGCTTAAATTATGTTTTAATAGGGAATATCCATGCTCCCAATCAATAGGTAGCATCTATTAAAAATGAAGGTATTTTTGTTTTGTAATTTGGTATGAAAAAGTCTCATTATCTAACATTTTTTAATCTTGTTTAACTCAAATTACAGACAGACTCAGCTGTAAATACACAATATGTATGTATTTTTAGCATATATATTTTTTTTCTGAATTGTTGAATGAACATAGTCTATTTAGCAGCTACTATGTTACTTTCATTTTTTTCAGATGGATAGATGGAAGTACTTTGCACTACGCAGCTTGGGCAGAGGGGGAACCCAACTTTGCTGCTGCTCAAGAACACTGTGTGGTCTTAGATAAAAAATATGGTGAGTTACGATTTTTAAAAATTATGTTTTTATGGTTATTACTCTTCCCCTGTTCATTAAATATATCTTACCAATTGTAAATATATATTTATGTATTTTGCCAGTAATTTGAGAAAAAAATGTCATACATTTAGTCATTATATCTGATGTTAGTTAAGGGTCAATATTAGTCATAAAAGGGGATTATATATGAAATTGACTTTGTCAGATAATGTAGGGACAAACAGGTCATTAATTTTCCATCTGTATGGGTAGTATGTTCTATTCAAGTAAAGGGAAAGTTGTTCTTTCAAAAAACAATTAGGGAATTGTGAGTAAAGGAATAATATAGATAACCAAGGGCCTAATGAGCATATGAATGTGAGCCTCACATTCAATTATTCTTTCACAGAGACTAAGTGTTACTATACATTGCAGGTTTGAGTATAACAGTGCTGTTGGTGGGTTTTACTCAGAGTTAGGGGAATTGCCATGTCTGCCACATCATGTGGGTACTACTACAGTCACAGCAGGGCTAAATTCCTCCAGCAAGTGATGATAGGAGGTAGCATTCAGCTGAAGTACACTATCTGACATTCCCAGGCAGAGTGTTTTCGAAGCTACTAATATGGAGATAGAAGTTCACTTTCCTGCAAATTTCAGTCTTATATTCAATATCTTGTTATCTGTATTTCAACTCCAGGTTTGTGGAATGATGTTAGCTGTGGTCATTCACATGGTTTTATCTGTGAGAGGCATGAGAGTTTTGTGAATGCCACACTTTCTCCAGCAGTAACTTCGCCTCCAGGAGGATGTCCTGAAAACTGGCTTTTATTTAAAAATCAGGTTTGGTAATATACATCTATACACAATGACACCAGTCCTTGTAGATGTATCTGTAGCTATACATGGGACCTTTTGTCTCACAGATATATTTTGACAGTGATTTTTCCAAAGTCATATTAAAAAATTTTTCCGGTTAGCTAACTCTTATAAAACGATGATTTTATACTTCTATAATTCTATATATATATTTATCATTTTTCAGAGAAGTGGTCACCTAAGCTACCATGGAACAAATCTTGATAGTATGTACTTAAAGATAGAACTTAATTCAACTGATAGAACCAATAATGTACTGTCACTTGTTTGAGTGTGAATCAAACAGAAATAATGCTCAATTACAACATCTTGCATGTCTAAAACGCTTTTCAAAAAGTTCCTATGACTTCTAATAGAATCCTGGGCTTGGCTTTTTTATGTATTTATTGGCATCACTTCTTTGTCTGATGATGGAGAATGGCTTTTCTAGCATAGCTAGTTAACACATCAAGTTCTATGAATTATAAATGATTGCTTGAATTTGGTTCTAGCATTCACGATTCCTTCCAGAAAGTTAGGGAGTACATTTTAAAGTCATGGAAAATTCTGCCTTGGCTCTAGTGCTGAGTCCCTGACAGCTCTTTTATGGTTTGATGGGTCTAATTCCTCCCTAATCTGGTGTCATGCATGCCTAAGTTCCTTTTGCTGTCACACACTGATAACTTACCTAACTTATTTTTCCTTAGTGTTACAAATTTTTTGGTTCTCAATTTCAATATTGGTATACTGCAAATAGAGATTGTATCAACCTTGGAGGACATCTGGCTACCATACAAAATGAACAAGTACAAGGTAAAGTACAATGGCCCTTTTGATAGCAGCACTTATTCTGTAAATATTGATCATTTCCAGAAAAAGAAATGTGGCAAGAAGGTTCAGAACGTAGATATATGTATTTTATAATGTGTAAACTCAACACGGGTAATATGGTCATGGAATAAAACACTTCAGACTTGGAAGAACTGGAGCTAGAACTGGAGCTATCTGTTTCATGCTACTCATGCGAAGATTTGCCTGCTCTCATTTCATGCAACTACTTTATGTAGTTCATAGAATTTGAGTAGCAAATTCCTACGTGGTGCTTGTAGGGTTTGATAGGGAATGAAAAAGAACCCATGGTCTACTTTTACTATAAATAGAAATGAATATATTACTGTACCTCTCAAATGACTAAATTCTGCAAAGTAATTCAGCAGTACAATGTCATATGAAGGCACACTTCCACCTTGACTATGTTTCTGGGCTTCCATTTGTAGGTCCATCAGTCAATCAACTCATACTGAAGGTTGAAATAAATGAACTCTTTTGACAAATGGTCAGGCAGTTGTTTTTTTTTCCTTTATAGTTTCAAATGTTTTCATTCATTGAGATGTTTCACAGGTAAAGGCTTGGTAAAATCTAGACATAATCAAATTGGGTACACTTCTGATTAAAAGATAATTAAAACGTATTTACGAGATTTTAACAGAGCAAAAAAGAATAATTACAGATTTCTTTATGATCTTATAATTCGATTGATGTTTCGATTAATGACATGACATGTTCACCTTCTTTTCTATTGTGTTTTTCCCCTAGCTTTTCTCACTTATCATTTGAAGGATGTTTTATACAATCCTTGGATTGGCTTGAATGATATAATCAGTGAACTTGACTTTGTTTGGGCCGATGGAAGTGCCCTTTCCTATACAAACTGGGCTTCAGATTGCCCAAAACTTGATGAACCCATTTTGTATGACAGCCTCCATCCAGAGGATGGACACAATCGGATGCAGGTAAATACTGCTCAGAGCTTACTGTAAGGTTAAATGTGGAGAACAGCATCACTTCCATTAAATGTCCCCACTGGCTTCTCTTTGCCTCAGATTTTCCCCAACATACTCATATATCTATAAAGTGGGATGAGTGATATAGTGCCTTAATGTTTGTATACTAGCTACCTCATAGCACAAGAGAATAAGTTACTGATGCAAATTTGCCAAAGAATTTGGGAATATTCTGGGACAGACTGACTGAATAAAGTTGTTTTTTTTTTTTTCATAGTAATTTGCTCTCTATTTTAGAGAATATGCAAGTATAGCATTCAAATTTTAGAAGCTAGCACACTGGAAACACTTTCACATGTTTGGTAAATTAAATCATGTTGGAAAATAGAGGAAGAGAGCATGCACCAGTTCAAAATTTTTCTACTTCTTCCATATTTAAAATCATAACTGAACTACTGAAGGCTGATAGATGCCAGCTGCTTTCCAAACCAATGAAATGCTCGCCACTGCTAGGTCTGAAATTAAGCTCCATAATGTTGTAAGTAAAATACCCTTCCACATATGCAAACCACTTTCTCCTATTTATTTCCCTACTTTCTTTTCAGAACCTACCCTTCACTTTCAATGTGACTACTCTACTTGCTGTCCACCCTCCCCTCATTTTATGACTCACTCCTCCAGAAAAGCCAGAGAGCCAGCTGAATTTTCACCTCAGACAATTCACTGTGTGTTTGCCCATTTTGCTCTAGTCCCTGTCTGAGGTGTGTAGGATGATGCACAACACAACTCAATTTCACTACAGCTCTGATAGTGCTTCAGGAAAACAGCCAGAAACAAACAAACAAAACAAGAAACAGAAGGCAGAAAGGTGCATTCTAATTCTCTTCTTCACCTTGAAAAAACTATCTCCTTCTGATAACCCTTTCTTGGTACTCCCCAGGGCAGTGGTCATGGCCCCAAGCCTGTCTTGGAGTTCAAGAAATGTTTGGACAATGCTCTCATACACAGGGTTTGAATTTCAGGTGGTCCTGTGTGGAACCAGGATTGGAAGAGACCCAGAAGGATCATACTAAGTCAGGATATTCTATTATTCCATTATTTTCAAAGGAGTGAAGTATCACTGAAAAGTTGCTCTAGCTTTAGAAGCAATTGCCCATTTGCTCTACTCCTATTTCATTATCATCATCATCTACTTCTGCAGAGTAAGACCACCAGAGTAAGAGTCACTAATCAGGTTTTACTAAACTTTTTGCATGACAGGAGAGTAGGCTGTTGTGACTCATAACTTGAAGTTCCAGCTTCTTAAGCACTCAGCACCCAATTGATTTGGTATTAGTAAAAGATTTTTTAAGAACTAAAGTTGATGATGATGCTTTCATGATCATCACTTAGATGCTTCTGTCAAGAATAACCACTATTTGACTTTGAAAAGCACAGCCTCAATTTATGTTTATTTCTATCCTATTTAAAAACAAAAACTACTTACAGCTGCTCATCTGCTGAGATGGAAACTGTGACAAAGATTTTGAAAATAATAGTGACTTTCAAACACATCTTCTTGAAAATGACTGAACGAGCAAACAGGTTGAGCTGAAGATTGAAGAAACGTGCAAGACAATACCAAGGTGGAACTAGCCACCACAGAGGAAGATGGAGAGGAGAGAAAAAGAAAAGAGGATGGTGTTTCTTGAGTTGTAATACAAACCCCACAGTGTCAGAATTAAAAGGAAAACAAAAAGGCATGAAACTTACCATAGCTAGAGTACTTATTTTTGAAATTCCTAATATTAATCTAATATTAATATTCTTATTATCATGTTCCTTCCCTTCCTCCAACAGTATGACTGTGTTTCTATGAAGAGAGATCATACTGATACAGGAAAATGGAGTGATGAGCCATGTTCCAAATCCAGCGGGTATATATGCCAGAAGAACAGTGGTGAGTTCTGCATCACTAATCCTGGAATTCATAATGACAAAATTAAAATCACTTTTCTTTTTTAACACAATTTAGTGTGTTATCTTCTCATAGTTGGTCAGTTAGTTATAGGCAAAATATCGATAAAACTTCAGAGCCCATCTTGCATTACAGTGTTATTTGGGAATGTTTGGGAGAAAAGAATTTAAGAAAGCAAATCAGAATTTATGAAAGCAAAATGTTTTTATTTAAAATAGTTTAATTAAATAGCTAAAAATATCATAAACATTTTATTTGCACAAGTTCATAATAATCTGTAAGTTATCATAATTGGTAAGTAAATTTTACATTTATCCAAACAAACCTGACAGTCACAGTCATGAAGATAGAAAACCACAAAGAGTGTATTGAAAATGTACAGAGTGTGTGTGCTATTTTTGACTCTCTGCTATATAAAATTTGGTGAATTTACTGATTTGAAGTCCCTAGTGGCTGAAAATATATTTATTTAATCTGGAAAGTTTACTGCTGTTTTGAAGTTATCTGTTACTTATGAATAATTAATGAGAAGATATTCCATTCAAATTAGCAATTTTCTAGTACACTTGTACGTAAGTATGTTATTCAATTGCTCAAGCCAAACATGTGTTGCTGAGATCTAAGCATTCTTAAGTCTTGCATTTTTACTTTTATTCCTACAGACCCTAAACTCTTTAAGTTATCGGCAACAGTGTTGGACTTTGCTTTAGACCATTCTGATGGGATTAGCTACTCTGTCACCCATTCCAAAATGAATTGGGAAGAAGCACAACAATCCTGCAATAGCAATTCCTCAGAACTTGCAAGTATTTTAGACCCATATAGCCAGTCACTACTGTTTTTAATTGCACAGGAATATGGACAACCTATGTGGATTGGCCTTAACAGCTACAAGGTAAGAACATGTGCATTACAGACAGTTAAGCTGACAGGCACAAGCATAAGCATGCTCTCATCTTGACACCTATACAAATTTCTGATAGTGTACTGCTTAAAGCAGCACACTATGTTAGTGCATTACCTATCTAGTATGTTGTTCATCAAAAAAGATTCACACAGTGGAGATTTCAGTGAACTAAGAATTCTTAGGTGCTTTAGCACAAGGAAATACTCCTGCAAGCCGGTACTTAAGTGTTGTATATGGTTTGGAGCCACTAGAGGGTCTCAATGAAACTGTAAAACCTCCCCCATCATAAACTTACCTTAATAGATAGAAATATTATTCAAGAGTGCATCCTGCCCTCCTCTCATGTTTTTATCTACCTCATACATCTGTGACACGGCATCTCTAGTTGTACATCAGAGATCTATGAATGACTGTAAAACAATGTTCATAAATAATTATCCCAGAGAAGAATTGTTTATGGTTAGCAGTAGAAAAATACAATCTTGAAAAGAATGAAGGGCAAAAATTGTATAAAGGAATCTGTAGTCACTATAATATGGTAACTGCACATGAGCAATTGAAGTATTTTTCATGGTGCAATATTTCCCATTAAAAATTTAGATATATTATGAGAAAAAGAATAATTCTGTATTTGAGATGTATGTGCCAACTGTATGACATAGGAGGGCGAACATTTGGGTGGTAGGTGTGTTTTGACATGCTGCACTCTTCCCCATGAATCACAGTCACGATATCTACAACTGAAGCGATAGCAATCAGCACTGCTTATTAAGAACACTTCCACCCACAACACGCAGACTTTTAGGTGGTGGTACCAACATTATGCTTTGTCTGATTTTTATGCCTTCACTCATGATTCCCTGTATTTTTTCCCTTCCATTTCCCCTAACTCAAAAAATGCTCTGAATTAATGTTAGACTGCTTTCAGATGGCTGATAGAAAATCACTCTGCCATCATATCTGTGTGTAACAGACACTGCACATCTTGTTGCAATTAGCAAGCACAAAAAGGTGGCAACTGTAAGCATATGAATCCATACTGTTACCTCTAAGGACCTGGTTGTAGCAGTTTTGTGACTCTCAGCAACCTTGAAATTACTGCATGGATTTTGCTTCCAGACTGAGGGCAAGTATCAGTGGATTGACAGATGGAGATTAGTTTACAGCAAGTGGTCCAGCGGAGAACCAAAACAGACGTTAGCATGTGTCTACCTAGATACTGATGGAACCTGGAAAACAACATCATGCAAGGAAAAACTCTATTCCATCTGTAAAAAATCAGATGGTAAGTGGTTTAATATGCTTTACCTAAAAGGTGTGAGGATTTACCAATATTAATAAACCACCTTGTTTTACGCACTAGTATGTCAGAATACATAAGCAGCTAACTAAAACATTAATAGCTGTTGGGAATTCTTTCCAGAATCCTAAGAAATTGAGAACTGAAAACTTAAAAACTCAGAAATGTCATTCATGAAGTTCTGTATCCAGTTTGGGGCACCAGAGATTGAAAAGGCTGTTAGTCAGATAGGATTTTCAGGTGACTAGAAAAAAAGAATTAATACAGAAAGATTATAATTGGGGTTGTGCAAAAGACTAAGGAACAAAACACTAAGAGAAGCTGATTAATTAATTGGTGGGCATAATTAATCCAAACAGATGATCAGTTTTAAATATTGAAAACCAACCCCAAAGAAATCTAATTTAATTACTCCCTATATCTGATATGAATTGGAAAAGGAGTAACAGACAGAAATACAGGAAGAAAAACTTGATTTTAACAGCTCCAAAGCCTTTAACAAACACAGGATAAAAATAAAGAAAACAAACACGTCAGAGAATTTCTATTACTGGAAATTGCTAAAACATCTGCTCTAAATTAATTACTTATCAACTTTTGGTCACCTGCGAGCACAAGTACAAAGTACATAACCCATTGAGGAACCTTTAAGTGCAAACTTCTATAGTTTCTATAGAAATGAGTAAAATTTGATTTTATGCTTCAGTTGAACATTCTTGTTTTCTTCAGTATTAGGGAAGATAATGAACTATTAGAAAATAGATCCTAAGACCTATTTACATCCTAAGATGTTGTAATTTGACAAAAAAAAAAATCCTCAGAGTTTATATATAATATCTCCTTTTACTTCAATATTATGGAAATCTAATTTGACAGCTGAATGTTCCCTAACAAGGAAAGAAAGACTGTGGAAGACTCAATCTGGCAGAACATTTAATTTTCATTCCACCTGCATTTATCTTTTCATCCAAAATCTTCCTAATGTATCAATCACTATCAAATTTATTCAGGATTCAGTTTAATAAAAAACTCTGCAAACTGTGTTAAGTCACATCAACCCTTTCATTCACAACTACAGTTTCTGGTATAAGGTTTTGATCCTGTCAAAAACTGAGACTGAAGACAGAAATGACATTTAAAAAAAAACAAAAAAAAACAAAATAGTTTTATTTAGGCAGATGTTTATGCTAGAAAACCAGTTGGATATTTTATTGACTAGAGAATCCATACTTCTTGTAGACTAGTGTATCTTCCTAATAACCTTGACATATAAATGAAGTAAAATAAGTACTCAAACAAAGCCATAGTCAAGCTTTTATTAGAACATGCTTTGGTTTATCTCTGACAACAAACCTAATGCAGTTTTTTTTAGACTTGTCTTACTTGTTTAATAGGAAGAAAAAGTTCTATAAAATAACTTCCAAATACATGATTACTCACCAGCAGTGGCACCTACTGAGCCTCCCCAGCTTCCTGGAATATGCCCTGAATCAGGACACAAATCTTGGATACCTTTCCATGGTCACTGCTACTACTTTGAGGCTGTCAGGAAAAAAAGCTGGTCACAAGCTCGTCAGGAGTGTGCCCGACTAGGTGAGTGCTGTGTTTTAAAAGACTAAAAACGCAATGAAATCCATAAAAGAATGGATGATATTGATACATCTTATATTGCTTTAAAAATATAACTGGTGCTTTTAGTTTGCTTTTCAAAGAAAACATGATTCATGGCATTTTAAAACAGAACTGTATCTTCGATATCTCAAAACAACAACAAAGAAGATGTTCTTTCTAGTAATTGGGTAGAAAGAAAAATTCTTAGTTCACAACATGAACTAGAACTCATAGGAAAGTTGGTTGGATTGTTGTTTTTTTTGTTTTTTGTTTTGTTTTGGTTTTTTTGTAGTTCCAGGGCACTGTTTAATAATTGATTTGAATGTCTGGACAATAAATGAGATTAAGGGGTCACCTGGCTTCCATGAACCAGTAAAACACTTAACCACTCACTCCTGCTCTGGAAGAATCCCTGCTGCCAGCTATGATTAGGGGAGAAGACATTTTATTCCACGTCTCAGATTTCCCTTCACTCTTAACTGAGAATTGCTGTGAAACAGCTTACATTTCAGAATCATAAAATACTAGAATCATCAAGGTTGGAAGAGACCTCCAAGACCATCTAGTCCAACATCTTTACAATTCAAGGACTGCTAAAAATGCTGCCCAGCCACTGGCAAGTGGCAGAGGTGTAGTGACAGTATGCTTGGTGCCGAAAACATCCTCTGTATCACTTTCAGCCTACCTGCAGTCTGGGGTGTGATTGGACCTGTCCAAAAGTGTTGAAGGACAGCAATTTGTTTTCTCTAAATTCCAAAAGGCTAAACCAAAATCCCTGTCTTCCTGACTTGCAGCCACGCAGCTCAGTCATGCCCAGTATAAAATATAGGATTACAGTAACCATAGCAAGACTGGTGAATATTACTTGAAATTTTTAAGTATTTCTTGGCTTAAGCTGTAAGAAAATGAGACGTTGTGATTAATACCTTTCAGCTGCTGACTTGGTGTCTGTAGGAGACTATACTGAAGCAAATTTTCTGGCAGAAACCATTAAGATACTTCACGGAAAATCTCCAAACTTTTGGATAGGGCTAAAGAGAGATGACAGAGGTAATATCTTCAATATATTTATTCATACATTACCAAATCATATATAATTATTATACATTTATAAGAAGAAAGTGAAAATCCATACTTAAACATATTTGATTCTTGTGTATAGTTTTCATTTCAAAACACGTTTATGTACACTTAGAACTGCACCTGAAACATTTAATTATCTATTCATGTTAACATTTTCTATCACAACCTGTTCTATAAAATTGTTTTATACATATATGGTCACTTTAAATATCAGAACAATGGGTGTGGACAGACAAGTCAGAATTGGATTTTGTCTACTGGCAAATTGGAGAGCCTGCAAACAGAATGCATAAAGACTGTGGAGAAGTGTGTGCATTGACTGGGTACTGGAAGACCAACGTCTGTTCTTTCAGAAAAGGATATATCTGTAAAAAAGCAAAAAGTAAGTAACACTTCTAACATCTTGAGGTTAATAATGCCTCATAACGTATTTCAATTACACATTGTAAAACATGTAAAAATGTAAAACATTACAGGGTTATGTATAAAACCAGCAAACAAAAATAGCACTCTTGCCAAAATATTGAGGCCTCAGGGACAGCAGGATATCCCACATGGCTTCTGGCTACCTCTCCATAAGGTTGAAGCTCCAAGTCCTGTAAAACTGCCATCATCAGCTCCATGTAGGTCTCAGGAATACTTCAGATACCTATGTCTAACCAGAAGAACAAAGACTGCCCATTTTTTTAATAAAAATATAGTTTTTCTTAGGTATTTCCGCCAGATATCACACAATATAAGTTCAAGTCTTGTTTCATTTCAATGGAATATATTATCAAAAAATCCTGTTCTGGTGAATGCAATGAAAACTGTCTGATGCTGGATGTGGTAATTACTTTCATCGCTGTGCTCTGAGCTGATGAATTGAGGACAATGGTAACATACATTCCCGTGCCACTCCATCTACTGCATGGTGAAATCATGTTCAATAAAATGCTGATCATCTCTTGATACCAAAATGATCACCTGCAAGAAAAGTCAAAGGTTTGATTGTTGAATGACACTAAACGAAAGTGGTGAATAACATGAATATTTGGTTTAGTAAATTTCATATTTCTCTTCATCTTTGACTTAGTTGGTAAGTTTAGGAAGTGCAATTACAACAGGGACTACATCCACAAGGAATGGCTATCTCCAGCAGAAAGAAGCTAAACTCAAAGATCATTTTAAGCTCAATATCCTCATGATATATTTCTAACTTGCAAGACCTCCATTCATGAAATGTTTCTGCTTTGGAAAATGCCTACAAATGAATACAGATCTCGTGGGCAGTTTTTCAGAGCAGAACACATTTGAAAATCCTTTTGGAAGTAACAGGAATCCGACTGTAATCTCATTTCCTGTTGGCGGAGATCAGATGCTCTTAGTAGAATGCTGTGACATTTCTTACATGTGTTTAGCTCTATCTCCTTCAGAAAGCAGGTGGGTTTGGGGTGAATTCTCAAGAGAATCTCGTCTTGGAATTTTAAATTTCTTCCCTTTTTTAAGCATTCAGATTAAATATTTCCTTTTCCTTCTGAAAGCTCCAGAAAAGACAGAGATGTCACCAGAAAATATAGGTAAGTAGACTTGCCTTCCAGTAAGAGATATTCAAATTCGACATGAAAATAATAATATAGTTTCTAAGTACTAATTTTGAAAATATCTAAAAATAAAAGCTCCATAAACTTAATCAATGTCTAGCTGCAGGAAATCCAGCTGATTCTGAATTAAACTCTTTTTTGGTCAAACTGTAATTTATTCAGCTGTGTTAATGAAGAAACCCAACGTGTTGAATGGAAAATCTACGTGTATTGCATTTTTCGGACTTTTTGTTAAAGAAATTTCATTTATGGTTGAATTCTAAGATCACTTAAGATCAAAAGCATTGATTCTATTTCACTCATTTACAGGACAGAAAATGGAGACAGTACTTTCTACTGGCATCATATGGTTGTTTGTTTTATTAGTCCTTCTTATAGTTGGAGCTGTAAGTATAGTTTACTTCTACTTGAGGAACAAAGGACAAAACCAGCTAAGTATTTCAGCCAGAATGAGTGGATCAGAAGCAGCAGTGGATATCCAAGAAAAAGATGCACATACTAACAAGTAGTCTGACAAAATACCTGTAAGTTACAAAAAAACAAAAACAAAACAATCTCTGCAACTGTTAGTCAAATCTTATGCCAGTTTTGTATTTTCCCACGCAAATAATAGTCTTATCCCTTCACAGACATAAAGTTAATGGATTTATATAAACATGCACACATACATAGATATGCTCTCCAAAATATTAGTTTGTTTTTTAATATGAAGAGTACACCCATTTTTCACATAAATGAGAGTGGCTGAGAAGTGTCAGGACAAACCTATGACGTTTACCATGTGAAATAGTTAATTTAACTCATTTCTCCTTTTTTTCTTCTTTTTTCTCTTTTTTTTTTTTTTTGTATACAAAGGAAATCATTACTCCTGTCTTCACATAATTTTTCCTCATGTACTGTTTCAGTGTTATTTAGACTATGTTGGGAAATGCTGCTTATTTTCAGAATTGCAGCTCCACAGTTTAATATAGTATCTTTTCATTAATGTAAAACCTACTGCCGTACTTGTCTCAGTGAGTTACACACCATCTCCTTACAAATAAATAAATATATTGATGAAAAATAGTTGTAAAGATTCCTGTATTTCTACTCCTGGTCAGAACTTTGGGAACAATTGCACTTTTGCATCATCCCGTAAATGTTAGCGTTTTTCCACCAGGTTCAAATTATTACAAGAGACGATCTGTCTGTTGTAATTATGTTTAGTAATTATGCTTTCAGTATGCAACACTGATGACTCTTTACAATCAAAGAAGAAATAATAAATAGCTAAATTATATTGTGCAAGATTCTCACAGTTCATTAATTAACTCTTCAGTTTAGAGGAATAAAATAACTTCTGCGATTTTTGAAACAAAATTCTTCCATTCCTATTTTAATTTCATTTGCTAACATACTCTGTTAGATCTCCTTTCAGAGGTTTTTCAGCTGTATTGCAGTAGCAGTGTTTTCCCCAGGAGCAGTCAATCATTCTCCATCTTTCTCATTCCTGCTGAGTTATGGAAACACTTTACTTCAAGCTTCTGTAGGGCACCTAGCAAGCAGAAGGACAGAGAAAAAGAAGTGTACAAAGAAGCTAGAGCAGAGGAGCTTCTATTGAGTTATCTGTAAGGAGAAACAGATGCTCTCTCAGAACCATCTGTAAGAACAGTAGTCAGGATTTCTTGTGTTTAAGATGACTGACAAAAAAGTTAAAATTCTTATTTAAAGAGAGTAAGTTATACATGTGGAATAGATTTACGCACCAGGATATACGTGCTTGTGTCTGACTGGCTTGAGAACACATTTGTATTATCCTTATTATTGACCTTTTCTCTAGATAGCCAGTAAACAATAAAGTATCCAAAGTAAAAATATTATTGTTAGCAACTTCAAATGGAAGAAACTCCTTGCCCCAGTTGTTTTATCAAGATACCACATACCTGCTATCAGATGTTTTTGCCTGAGCTTTCATTTTTAATTTTGCACTCCTTTGTTGGATGGACATACCTTATTTTACAGCTTTGGCTGAGTTCATAGGGAAGACTCTCCAATCACAGATATTGAAGAACACTGTCAGATTGTAAGACTCTTCTGTTTCTAGTATGTCTGAATGACTGTACTTAATCAAGAGACACCCGCCACTGAAAGCTAGAGATTATTTAGAGAGAGAAAAATGCAGTAAATCATAAGTAAATTCTACAAATCATGCCCTTTGAACACTTTGTAAAGCCCTGAGACAAAAACACATGAGAAAAGGTTCCTAAATTGGTATAGTCAATCCCATAATCCCATCACTCCTGATGAAAAAAAGTCACAGTTATTCTCAGGAGGAAATAGGAAATAACAGAGAACTTTGAATATGGAGTGAGAAAAACACCACCTGTTTCCCATTGAGATGACTAAAGTTTAAATTGTTTCCTGATATGTGCTACAGGAATTTGGGAATAAACAGTTACACTCGTCTTTTTGGATGAGTGAACAGTGAAAGTACTTTTCCAGTTCTATAATAAAAAACAATTCAAGCTGTGGAGTCTTAATGTCAGAGAGCCCCATAAATTAAAATTATCTTTGCATAATCCATTTTTAGGAAATACATAATAGAAAATATTTTTTTTTCTTTTAAAGTTATTTGCAAGCTTTATGGTCTGTACCTATAATAAGTGGGAACTCACAGTAGATGTGTTCTGTGACCAAACTCAGCACAGCATGCCAGCTCCTGAGAAGAATCATAGGTAGTATCATTTCCATGCTGGAAGCAAGAAGAGATCAATAATCAGGCTGCTCTNCAGATATTGAAGAACACTGTCAGATTGTAAGACTCTTCTGTTTCTAGTATGTCTGAATGACTGTACTTAATCAAGAGACACCCGCCACTGAAAGCTAGAGATTATTTAGAGAGAGAAAAATGCAGTAAATCATAAGTAAATTCTACAAATCATGCCCTTTGAACACTTTGTAAAGCCCTGAGACAAAAACACATGAGAAAAGGTTCCTAAATTGGTATAGTCAATCCCATAATCCCATCACTCCTGATGAAAAAAAGTCACAGTTATTCTCAGGAGGAAATAGGAAATAACAGAGAACTTTGAATATGGAGTGAGAAAAACACCACCTGTTTCCCATTGAGATGACTAAAGTTTAAATTGTTTCCTGATATGTGCTACAGGAATTTGGAAATAAACAGTTACACTCGTCTTTTTTGGATGAGTGAACAGTGAAAGTACTTTTCCAGTTCTATAATAAAAAACAATTCAAGCTGTGGAGTCTTAATGTCAGAGAGCCCCATAAATTAAAATTATCTTTGCATAATCCATTTTTAGGAAATACATAATAGAAAATATTTTTTTTTCTTTTAAAGTTATTTGCAAGCTTTATGGTCTGTACCTATAATAAGTGGGAACTCACAGTAGATGTGTTCTGTGACCAAACTCAGCACAGCATGCCAGCTCCTGAGAAGAATCATAGGTAGTATCATTTCCATGCTGGAAGCAAGAAGAGATCAATAATCAGGCTGCTCTGTGTGCCCACCACTGGGGTTATCATAAGAAAATCATTTGGTATCGATTTTTATGTATAACTATTT
Source organism: Odontophorus gujanensis (assembly GCA_013399175.1). Lineage (NCBI taxonomy): Eukaryota > Metazoa > Chordata > Aves > Galliformes > Odontophoridae > Odontophorus > Odontophorus gujanensis. The sequence continues at coordinate 576,863 of VXAB01007535.1, read as the reverse complement.
TGTAGTTGAATTTAATATCACAACTGAACAAGAAATGGATATAATCATGGGCAATAGGTATAAAATATGTTGTTGATCCCCCTGCAAGAAACTGAGAAGCTGCAAAGGCCCGTTCCTGACTCAGAAAAGGGAAAGAGGGAAAGCACCCTGCTGAGAACAGCAGTGAAAATGGATGAGTGAGTGAGCTAAAGCAGCAATTCCATGGCTGCCTAAGGGACTGGAAAGAAGGTCATAGCCCTGATCTGAGATTAGATGAGATGAGAGCTGCTCATGTTAAGTAGGTACTGCCATCATTACTTATCATTTGCAGCGTGGAACGCCATCACAGCAAGGATAGCTCATTCAAGAGCTATCATATCAGATATTGTTATCTGTCATTAAGAACAGTCACTGGGACAGGAAGCTGTGTGTCTGGAACACCCCAACTACACCTCTCCTTTGCTATTGTTTTGTCATGGTTTTATGATTTTATGAACTGATACATTACTGCACACCTCATCCATAGCTCAGACACAAAAGAATATTGCACAGAAGGGTTACACTTGGTTACAAAAACTACAAAGGACAGAGTCACTCCTTCCAGCGCATTATCTCACTGTCCAAGTCAGATGTCTGCCTGTTTCTCTTCAAAAAGACCTGTATACGGTAATCCACTCTCAGTTCAGTGCCTGGAACAGGAAAAATACTGCTTATTATGAATATCTCAGTTAAAATTAGCTTCACTGTGGGGAAAAGGACACACTGCCTCTGCTGTTAAACATAAGCATTTGTACTGGAGTACGTCTATGTTTGTGCATGCGTGCATAAGTGCTCACCTNTATAACTATTTTGTAGTTGAATTTAATATCACAACTGAACAAGAAATGGATATAATCATGGGCAATAGGTATAAAATATGTTGTTGATCCCCCTGCAAGAAACTGAGAAGCTGCAAAGGCCCGTTCCTGACTCAGAAAAGGGAAAGAGGGAAAGCACCCTGCTGAGAACAGCAGTGAAAATGGATGAGTGAGTGAGCTAAAGCAGCAATTCCATGGCTGCCTAAGGGACTGGAAAGAAGGTCATAGCCCTGATCTGAGATTAGATGAGATGAGAGCTGCTCATGTTAAGTAGGTACTGCCATCATTACTTATCATTTGCAGCGTGGAACGCCATCACAGCAAGGATAGCTCATTCAAGAGCTATCATATCAGATATTGTTATCTGTCATTAAGAACAGTCACTGGGACAGGAAGCTGTGTGTCTGGAACACCCCAACTACACCTCTCCTTTGCTATTGTTTTGTCATGGTTTTATGATTTTATGAACTGATACATTACTGCACACCTCATCCATAGCTCAGACACAAAAGAATATTGCACAAAAGGGTTACACTTGGTTACAAAAACTACAAAGGACAGAGTCACTCCTTCCAGCGCATTATCTCACTGTCCAAGTCAGATGTCTGCCTGTTTCTCTTCAAAAAGACCTGTATACGGTAATCCACTCTCAGTTCAGTGCCTGGAACAGGAAAAATACTGCTTATTATGAATATCTCAGTTAAAATTAGCTTCACTGTGGGGAAAAGGACACACTGCCTCTGCTGTTAAACATAAGCATTTGTACTGGAGTACGTCTATGTTTGTGCATGCGTGCATAAGTGCTCACCTTGCCTTTATAAATAATACTTGATTTTCCTTACTAGTTTTTGAAGGATACATTGCCTCCTTAGAAGTAAACTGTGATCAATTTGTGACAGAAATAGAAATACAGAATCCTTAATCTTCTTGCAGCCAAAGGAAAAGCTTTATTTTGTAACTGTGGTCCCAAAAAGCTGAAATAATATGGCGTTCAAAATACTAGAGTAAAAACAGGGAGACATATGGAATTACAACTCAATTGTTGTCTCAAAGCTACAGAGGCAGCTTTCTGAGAATTAATCTTACCAGTTTTCCATGCTACTGTGGCTTTACATCTGCTGGAACATTTTCTTATATCTAAGACTACTGCTGCATACAGACAAAACCGTTGACAGAATGGTAAATTTTAGTATAGAAAACTGGAGTAGCATTGCAGGGCATGGTTGGTTATATCTCTAAAAAAATGTGAAGATGGAGCTGTGCCAAATAGTGAACACTGATGAAGAAAGGTATGACGTGACTGTAAATGCAAGAGAAGGAATGCTGACCCAGAAAGAGCAGCATGTAGTCTGTTTGTTACTTACAGGAAATTACATTGCTTGTAAGTTCTGAAGTTAGAATCCAAAAAACATACAACTGTTATAATGATCTCAGTAAAACGAATCACAGGCAACTGTGATCCCAGTATGCTAACAGAATAAACAGGAATTGCAGAAACTCCTTTTTTTCCCTCTACCACAGCTAAAAATATTTAGGATTTTTAAGAACTGATATCCCTTCACAAACAATCGTAAAAAGTTTTAAATAAGGCATTTTAACAGCTCCCCCTTGTTCTCTGCTTCTCCACCTAGAACAAATTTTTATAGGGAAGGAAAAATTCAGCTTTTCATGACTTTTTATATGGGATTAAGATGATCGTAATGTTCTCTTCTGGAAAACAGGAAATTGAGACATGCTGCAGCTGCTACGCTCTTGACTGCTTTAACGTTAGACAAAAGCATGCCCACAAAAGAAGAATACAGAGATGGAGAACAAAAATATTACTGCATAGAATCACTACAGTGACTCCAGGAGCTGACAAATCTGTTATACCATCCAGCAACTTAAATCTTTGCTTCTACTTTCCTTAAAACAATGCTGTAGAGACGTCTTGATTCACTCAAGCAGATTTTAAACAAGTGGATCATTTCAACATTAGGAAGAAATGTGACAGGGAAGAAAAAAAGTAACACCAGGAAGAAGGTGGTAATAAGACCAGTAATTTCCAGTTACATTCATATGAGAGCAGTGGAGACAGATGCACTCATACCTTGCAAAAGAAAGACACACAATGGCATCACAGTGAATGACAATGCCTTGGAGACAGTAAATACCCAGGATGCCAGGATGATGAAATTTAGCTCTTTCTGTCTCAGTACCTTTCAAACACCAGAACATAAAATGAGTGATCAAACAATTCATCTAGTTATTTTTTTCCATCAATTATGCATGCAATAATCTTAATTCTTTTTTATTCTGCTGTTTGTTTACAATTATTGTCAGGAAGTATCAGTGGGACTATTAGCTTTGCTGATCTGTATAAACTGCTGTATATAACAGGCTGAATCAATGCTACCAATTTGTAACATGCAAATTCATTCATTACAATTATCAAAAATATAATTAAATCATCCTTTTGCACATTTTAAATAGCAGGTAAACAGAACTGAAGCGTAACCTCTTCAGGTTTTTTTTTTCCACTCACACACTTGGACAAAGCACAAAAACTTAATACAGGTGGTAAACTACTTATTAAGATACTCTTTCTTATCCTTACAACAAACTTACAAATAAACCCAGCATGTCTTAAGAAGAAACAGGCAAACATTTTGTGGAAATGGTTTTAAGCCATTTTCAACAGTCACAAAATGTTGACTGGACAAACTTTCACACAATCTTTCCCCCATTTTTCAAAATAACAATTTGCAATGGCAACATAATCTCTATCATGCACACGCTCAACTACCAAAGACACCTGAAGGGAATCGAACTCATTGCACACAACTTAAATATGTAAAGCATAGATGTCTGTAACTAAACTACTCACTCAAGATCCTCACTGTGCTCAATGCAAATGAAGAAATAGGTACATCAGGGCACAATAATAACATGTACTCTAGAGAATGACAACAGCCTCTCACTAACAGAGACAAAACCTAAACCAGTTATTTCAAATGTGACCCCTATGGTTGCATTCAGATGGTTTAATGTCTTGTTGGAATTTCCAATCTTTGCTACTTTAAAACATACTGGAATAAATACAAAACAATGTTTAAATATACATAAAAATTTATTTTATTGTGATAAACTCCTTACACAATAGAACTGTAATACTCTGACTTAGCTGCTTGACCATGTAGATTTAATAGCCTGGATACATTCACAAGAGCCAATCAATGAGTCGGAAACTAAAAATGAATGAAAAATTCACATATATTTGAATTGACTAATGACAATGCTATGACATATTGAACGACACCATGAGGAATCAGTGTAGACAAACATTTCTACCTTTACTTTTTTGTTACTGTCAGGATGAAGTTATCTCTCTTCATCACCATTCTTCCAGTAATTATCCATTTACTGTCTCTCAATATCCACGGAGACTGTGATTAAAAGGTTGGTAATGGGGTTTTTATTGTAATTTTTTTCTTGTATTAGTTATTCCTGTCCCAAACCTCAAGTTGTTCCTGTCCCAAACCCAAATCCTAGTGCTCGAGATGAAAAGGAGATACAAAAAAAATGAGTGACTACTGGTGAATATAGTGACTATCTCTTTTGCCAGAGATGTATGAAACTGTTTTTAAAAAGGCAGGTTGGCTGCTCTGAAAACTAGTATAGGCATGGGAAGCTGGAGATGCTGCAGATATAGATGAAGTGAGAAAAACTGTTCCTCAGAATCGAAATGTTAACTGACATCTTATGCTATACCTGGTATGGCATATGCTGATCTTTTTAAGTTGATTATCTCTAACATCAATTCATGAAATAACTCAAGGCTACCTCACAGAATAACCTTCAAAACAAGTCTTAACTGAGTGTTTTGTTTGTTTATTTTTCTCTCCTTTGAAAAGCATCACTTTTGGAAACAAAACAAATCCAAACATTTCTGTTGATTTACTTTCCATACTAATTCAGCATGGAAACTGAGAAGGTAGTAGTTTATCATATAATGTTAAGAGAACTGACCAAAGTTCGTAGGACAGCGCAAATTACTGATCCCACAAAGAAACCCTTTATAAGAAAATATGCCTAAGTCTAATACTTGATACAGTGAACCTTTGGTAAGGATAAGTTTTGCTGGACATTGGAAATGAGGTCTCTGCTGCTTCTACCTGCATGACAGATGCAAATGACTGAGAACAACAATCTATTTACAAGAGTCCCATCCAGTCTAATCCCAAGGCTTCTCAATAGTGTTTCCCCTCTTTATTTGCATAGGCTGACATCAAACAACTGCACTCACTTCAACTGTATTCTGCTTGTATGTCCCACATTGAATTCCTACAGTCTTCATTATCTTAATGCTAGATAAGAAGACTGTTATTTTTGTTCAACAAGTGCATAAACTCTTGTAAGAAATTTTCAATTTTTACTTCAGCTACATCTGGACAGAAACTATTTTAAATATACGTAGCCTTCTTTGTCTGCACAGTATCATAACTTTAGCTATTGACAAACCATAAGAAATGACCTTCAGAGAGTGTATCTGCAGCACACAGAAAGCACCCCGAATTGGTGTGTGCCTTGAAGACTGTTGCTGGCTGCATATAGAGGCTGTGAAGTTTCCAGCTGGGAAATACTGAAAGCTCAGGTGGACATAGTCCAGCCCACGATTCCATAGATGTTAGGAGGAAACATTTTACACAGAAGCCTGCGGTGAGGCACTGGCACTGCTGCCCAGATTTGTGCGTGCTAAAGGCGGGTTTTTAAAGGGGGCCTGGGCAGCCTGAACTGGCGGGGGCAGCCCGGCCCACAGCACGGGCTTTAAGGTCTTACAACCCCCTCCATTTGGTGATACAGTTCCATGATATGAGAAGCTTGCTTGCTACAAGAGGCAGAAAGCCCGTGCCAAGGCATGGCGCAGCGTGCTGTCGTGCTCGTCGCGGTGCCGCACCACCGGCTTCGCGCCCGAGATGGCGGCCGGCGCTGAGCGCCATGTTCCGCGGCAGCCGGCGGCGACACCTAGCGAGCGAGAGACGCTGCGGCCGGGGAGCGAGCCCAGCTCGGCCTCTCAACTTCGTTTTCGCTGCAGTAAACGCTGATATAGCCGTCGAGGACATCAGCGGTGTGACGGCAGACTTCGTTCTCTGCAGGGGATTGCACTGATCTGTCTCCGACTCGCTGCCCAGCCGGGCATAGGCTGCGTGGGGCTCTGAGCATCGCTGCGAGGCAGAGCCTCGATGCGCAGATATGAACTGCAGGGAGACAAAAATAAAAAAGAACTGATTCCGATTTTATAATTACATTTTTAGCTGGTGAATGAGATAATGTGCTGGTCGTCTCTCCAGCTAGAATGCTCTTTCACTAAGAATGGTCTAATGAGGGTTATAGGACTTTATTTCCCTCATAGCTCTTACGTTTGACTTTCAAATAAAACAAATGTAGTAAAATGTTGATTATTTTCTTCTGTTTTTCTTTTTTTCTTCTCTTGCAAGCCCTGTGGGATCACCACTTCAATATTCCAGGCAGGCAACTGCGCACCATGTGACGAATGTAAGAGCGTTTGCTCTGCTTTGCCCTCAGTGATGAAGGGATAATAACGTGTGCTTATCTCACAGAGGCATGTTAGAGTTCAGTTAATTGCTTTTCAGTCTTAAAACAAAAGTCCACAAAATTGCCAAGGATATTAACTTATTAGTGGCGTAGAACTGACAAGAATTCTCATGGCTCAATTTCAGAAATTCGTTTACACTCCAGATTTCTTCCCCTTGAGAATATTTAATGGACACTTTTATTTCCAACTTTACTTTTTTGTTACTGTCAGGATGAAGTTATCTCTCTTCATCACCATTCTTCCAGTAATTATCCATTTACTGTCTTTCAGTAAGTGCTCATTTTCTTGCTTTCACATTTTCCCTGACTTTCATTAGGTGCATTTATTTGATAATTTTCCAAAAGAAGTGAAAGACGCTTAGGCACTTAGAGACAATACAACATTGACACATCAGATGTCATCAGTTTACAGTATTTTTTTTTTCCCTGTTCTTCCTTCAAACACAGAAGGGAACAATGGAATACTGCACATATCTAAGATTTCAGAAATAACTGTTTTTTGAAGTGAAAACTCACATTAATCCCAAGAACACAAGACCTTGTTGGAATATGCTGGAGGAACGTCACTGTAATAGTGACTGTGTAAGAAAAAAGCAAAATTGCTGTTTGCACTAATGCATAATCTATTCCTGAATAGGTCTTCAGTGCCAAAGGAATATGAAGTGACAACTACCCTGTCAGTCTGTGAAATAATCTCTGTGTTTCCTGAACACTACAAAACAAATGATCTAACTTTCTCAGAGGTAAACTGAATTTCTCTGAGGTAAATACAGTAATAGAAGCATGTGATAGTTCATAGAAGAGTAAATGTGGGATTTTTTGTATTAAAAAATTCGCGCCTCACACTCTTCTCAAATTTTAAGGGCCTGGTACACACGTGGAGAGCATAGTTCATGCACTATTGCAGATCACCTAGAAGAAGGGTAATTACAATATTAGCAATGACCCAAAGTTAGACATATATTTGTCAAAATTAGAACCTTATTGTGAAGTCCTAAAGATTTGTCTACTGCTAAGATAACAAACTGTATGAGCATGCCCATATACCTTGTAATGTAGCTTGGCCTGTTTAAAACAAGAAATGAAAAGTTTCTTTACATCACAGCAAATTAATCTGTAACCTTTTTATTTTTCCAGTTTATCAAAAACAGTTCAAAAATCACATTCAAAAGTGAAATGAGACACATCAATGTAAACAAGCCTGTGACCACATACAGCTGCTCCCTAAGAAGTTTATGTGAAATTCACTGCTGCTAAAGATAGAGGCTTGCCAAGAGTAAACCGTGTTTTCTTTGTGCTCCCATTTAGGCTCTGCTCTAGTCAAATGCTCTGTGCTGCACATCATGCAGTGACTGGCAGGGATGGAACCTTATGTAAATATGATGGATGAGGTGTACTGAATGAATTCAAGTTCGGTAATTTGTGAATATCTAGCCGGTGTACTTTATCTGTCTTTCCTGGAGAAAATGTCTCAGGGAATTGAGACATCTGTTGTGATGAATTTTGTATGGCAAATGCCAATCTCAACTAGTGAGTTATTTTCTATATTTAAATTGGTTTTGGAATGGCATAAATTGTACTTAAACAAGCCCTTTTGTCAGTGAAATTCATCATAGTCTTATAAATTCAGCAGAGATTTCAGTAATTCTATCATCTAGGCATGTCCCACAACATTTTATTAAACAAAACGAACTTGTGGTTGAATAGCTACAGCAACAAATACCTCTAATGTTATATTCGACAGATGAGTAACTTGCAGACAAAGAAATATTTTCAATACACTGTTTGAAACACTCGTTATTTAGTCATGCATTTGTATTTTCCTTAGAAGCTGTTTTGATAGTAAACATTAGACCAATGCTTTGCATTGAATCCATTAAAAAAGTAATTTAGAATTATTGCCACCCTTGAGCAATTGTTGCAGTATTTGCTATGTTCAGTAATTTTGCTCTTTGTCTTTGCTTTACTTTTATAGCAGAAAAATATTGAGCAACTGGAAGTGTCTCCTTTTCAAGAAAAAAAATCAAAGTCAGTTCTCTCAGCTATGATGAATCAGAGGAAGATACAATTAATGCGGAGCTCTAAAGAAATAAACTTCTGTCATGATCACTAGTTTTCGTTGTTGAAGAAGACACATTCAAGTCTGAGCAGGAGCAGGGTTGTCAGAGCAGTGCTGTGTTATTTCACAGGGAACTCAAGGGAAATTGCAAAACAGAGAAATTTTAACAGTCTGCTAGTTTTCATTTTCTACTGGGCTAGATTTTTATGGCAGTAGTGAAAACCATGTTGCAGAGAAATGAACTGCAGAACTGCAAGGAATTTGCAGTCATGAATATTCAGTGACTCAATTAGCAAATTAAAAATGAAATCTCAGTACATTTTAGTAATACTGTTGCAACTCTTTTCCATATTTGAACAATAGGTTGTAATGAAACTCTAAATGAATTCTTTGTCTGGATGATAAATTTGTATGATGCTGTTCTCATCCTTAATGTTTCACATATCATCCCTTGTGAAACATTGTTTAAGAGCTCCATTCCCCATTGAGTGGATTCTTTTAACTTTTTAAACCAACTGCTTATGAAGATGTTTTATGTTTAGTTTAAGATTCTTAGTCCTGGGTTATACAGTTGTGGATGAGTTCCCAATTTGAGTTACAGCCAAGGTCGAAATGTGTACTTCAGAAATGTATATTTCATGTGAATATTTAAAATAAATGTAATGACAGAGTGTCACTGTCCTCTCCAGTTTCCTACCTTTGGGTGAGGCCAGGATTCTATATTGAGCTTCTGCAGACCTTTGAAGGTTATAGCTATCATAAGAGGACCATCAGAATTAAAAGCATGAATGACCATTTTTTTATGAACCTTTAAAAATTACATCAGTGATTACTCCAGTGCTCCCTTATCAAACAACAGATTCTTGTTATTTTATATGATGAACACAAATACCATTAAGGAAACTATAGGCCAATGTTTTTACACAGTCAAAGGTTATACTTTTAGGCAGGTGAACAGAGATTGGCTACGTTGATGTATACACTCAGATTCACCATGCTAAAGCAGATAGGTGTTACCTAATACTACCAGCATTTCCACCTATTCTAGTGTGTACCATTTACTCTCATGCTTCTGTAAATCCCCATAGGAAGGCATATGCCATCTTATGCATGGCCCTGCTTCAGAGGCCTGTAGTTCACCCTGCATCCATGAGTTGTATGGTGCCTGTTTGATCTGCTAGTAAACAGTGTCTGGAATTCATGCTGCTAAAAAAGAAAATGTAACTCAAGTCCACAAGGGGTGTACTTGAACAGACCACAGCTGGTCTGTTCTTATGTTGGCTCACCCCAGAGCAGCTCTTCCCTGAGTTACTTTAATAATGTAAGTAATATATTTAAATATATTACCCTAGTGCCACTAGGCAATGCAGTCAGCCAGGATGACTAAGGTAGATGGTAGGATGACTTCTATGTCTGTTCAGTATTTCCTAGCTTGGCCACTCCTATTCAGGTATAAACTCAAAGGTCATGGAAAGTATAAGACTAGACATATACCTAAAGCATCTTTGTGTGTTCTTGAGGCAATGAATAATACCTTTTAACTTCACCAGGTAATGACTTGCTTATCTGTGGAGCATTCCTCAACCCTTCGTCAGCATGATGTGCTGTCACTGTCTTATATATTAAAATCTTACTAAATTATTTCTACGTTATCATTGGTCTGCTAACAACTGGAAGCAATCACTACAGTTTAAGACAGTATGCACATGTTTAGCGTTGAGTCACCACATTTTAATTCCTTTTACTTTTAGAATAATGGTGTTTCCAGATGACTCGTATGTAAAAAATGCAATGCATTGCTAAAAAGACAGAAGAAAACAAAAACAGACTGTGTTTATATGAAGCTAGCTGAAACCTGGAAAACAACAACTTAGAAAGAAAATTACATTTCTGTAAACAGCTTGAAAATAAGCAATTTAATTTGACAGTTCCAGTCTGGGGACATGACATTTACTGAGTGCACCAAGGATTGCATTTAGCAGGTTAGATATATACTAACAGCGAGCATTTTGAAAAATATGAAGTTCAGGATTGGGGAAGGATTAAGTGTTTAGTTCTGTCAAGAGGGACACAAAGAGAAATAGTTCAAACAAGCATCAGTTCCTGAGGAAAACTGGCAGGAGAGAGTGTACTGTCAAATCAAACTTATCAGATATCAACTCTAAACATTATCCCATGGAAATGAACATTTGCACTTAGACTAGGATGATACATTACTTATATTATACAAGATTCTGTGGAAAATATGTGGATTATAAATAATTATTTTTCAGAAGTGTTATGGTAATTTTTCAGAGGTACACACAATAGGAGGTAAAACAAACTTTGATTTTTCTGAGCTAACCAAGCATGTGGAATGAATAATGGTTGCAGATAATGTGCCCTAAGACATCAACAAAATAATAAGAGTCAAGATTTTCTGCAGGAATGCAGGTTGCAGTATTCATCTACAGAAGTGGTAAATGACACGTATTTGTAGTTGAAATTTAGGTAAGAATTCATTTTTTAATTCCTTTAAAATGTTGAACTAGTCACTATTTGAATCTGTATTTATAGCTTAGTCCTATGTCACCAGCAGAGACAACTCCCTGTAACTTTCTATTGCAGTGAACAAGCTGTAGGACTGGATTCTTGCAAGTAATAAATGTATGGTTTTTCCAGTCATTGATTTCTCTACTCAAAAGCTTTAGTGTATGTCATACTATATTTATCTACTGCACCTATCTCAAAAATATTTTCCCTGTGCTGATTTTTAGAAGCGCTATCTTAAGGAATGTGTGGGAGAAGGACAAAAATGTTGCAGATTACTGCCTTTATGCATCAGTACCAAAATTATGATGACTTACAAAACAACATACTGATTCCAGGAACTAACAATCATATGCCTGCTACCAATACTCACTTAGAAGTACATGTGCAAATGAAGGGATTCTGCTAGTTCTTCTAGAAGCTCATCAAGAATATTCACTTCCAGCTACTCAAGACTGTGGCATACTATGCACAACTTGGTATTTTTGAAGCTGTGGTTTCCACGTAGAGAGAAGTAAAATGATTTTGGAATGGAGTAATGGTCTGAAGGAGAAAAACTGAAAGAAAAAAACCAACACATAAATGTTCCCTGTTGGAAACTAGTATTGCTGATCATGAAGATTGTGGGTAAAATGAATACACAGTTGTTATTGATCCAATTTTACAGTACACAAATTGAAACCAGTAGGAGATTGGTTAAAATGGAACATATGGGAAGAAGACAGTGCTAGACTTGCATGTACTGTCTAATATCTTCTATTGTTGAAGTGGAGTACTGACTTTTCCTGAGAGCCTATGGGGCATTTCATAGCCCTCACAGACTCCTCTCTTTGTGCCTTTTTGGGTAATTCTTTCATTTCACTTCCCATACTTTTCTTCATATGGTTCAGACAAAAAGTAATGAAAGATATTCGAATTTATTAAACAGAATAAAGTTAACTAATGCCTCTAGCAGGATTTTCAACAAAACCAAGAATTCTTCAGAAAATCCATGTCAGGAAAGATGATATATTCCAAGCTGCTTCATATTTGTAAATTCTGGCTAACTTACTGGTGAGGCTAAGCCAAGCTTCAAGCATGAACATAATTTGTTTTGTTAGGTCTTGGATGTTTTTAACAATCTATGACAACATTCATGTAATTCTCTATTGTTTTCATTAGCTAAAGAGAAAGGTAATTTTATGTGTATACATTTGAGGATGTGCTTGCAAGGGTAGATTTTGTCTTGTCCTGTAGCGCAAATTGTGCCTTCCCAGAAAATAGGCTCACTGTTGGTACTATGAAATGTAAGGATAGCACTTCCTCCTGAGATAAACAGGTGGATGCATGTATCCATTAAAAAAATGGAAATAAAAAAAATTGGAGGACAGAAGTACTGGACATCAACTGTAATTGGAGAATCAGAAAAGTCATGAATTCATAGACTATTCATGTTAGATTTTGTCTGTTTTTACTGTTTATTATTACTACTTATAATGCTCATTCAGAGATAATATTTACCAATACATTACTGTTATGGAGTATTGTAGCATATTTAACTGCATCTAAATTACCTGCTGAAATAGATCAAATTTCTTACAAAACAAATTTAAGAATATGTTTCTTCTGAATATTAAGACTAATATTAACTCCAATAATAATTTTAATTAATGCCAAAAATCCATGTTTTTCTGTTGCCAGAACTTCCACCAAAAGTTAAGGAATAAGCAGAATCAATCCTATCATATGCATTTGAATATCTGTCTCTAGAGCTAATCATTCACCAGTGTATGAAGTAGAAACACTTGGAAGTTGTTCCATACAGCAGAGGGCAGCAATGATAAAATGGCCTATCAAGTAGGTGATCACTACATGTCTACTTTTATCATCTTTATTATAATATAACTTAAGCAATAAAAATATAAACTAAGTCCTGAGTTATGACTTTTATTTCATTATTATTTCATGGCAGCATTTATTTTCATTAATAAAAGAAAATTATTTTCATATCTGGTTTCCAAATTCAGAGCTAGAATTACTGTTTTTCACATTGCAGAAAGGTCACTGAATTTCCTACCTTGTTAACTTTTTTCTCGTTTCTTTGAACAAATTGAATAAAATCTGGTTCTGAGTTAACAAATGGGCCATTTTTTTTCCAAGAGATTGTAAATTGTTAGTTCCACAGATGCAATGTATTATGGATTGCTTTATTACATTCCAGTGTGTAATATCCCCTTATTCTGCTTTTAAATTAGTGAGTTGTTTTTCACGAGGATTAAAATGAATGGAAATCCATTATAAAGTAAACAAATAGCAAATCTAGTGGATGATGATTGTGTCCAATTATCTTTTCTTTGTATTCTTTGTTTTGAATTAGATGGGTTATGGTATTCTTAAGACTTCCTTCATGTCTATAGCTCTTACATCTGCATCTTTCCTGCATGTACACCGTAGTAGATTGCTCTTTCTAGTCCTTGGTTTTGCAGAAAAGTTGCAGAAATTAAATATTTTTGAGAGAGTTCTGCTCCTCCTCTGTCAAATACATTTGAAACAGGCAAAATTGTTCAAGACTTACTGGAGTGGAAGAGGAGTGGAATTCATATAAAGTCAGGGAGGGGTACAGACATCTGCATCAGAGATGATTGCTGCAGGCTGTCATCTGTAAAGGAAGTTATAAATGCAATCACAAAGTCTAGAGTACAATTCCTCTCCTCCAAAAGCAGTCTTCCAGTGTAGATCAGATGAACTGCCTCTTAGAAGGTCTCTTTCTTCTAGTGACACTATACAGGGAGCCTACAGTTACTATATACAGAAGCGTGACAGCTTTACTGTGAAGTGTGAAGTTTTGTATTAAAAAAATGGCCAATAGACACAGAGCTGTATATTTGCATTCTGGAAGACTTAATTCCTCTTTATGGATGTATTAAAGAAGAGGTAATATAAAGGAGCATGCCAAGAGGAAACACTGTGATTTTTTTTCTCTCTCATATGCACATACTTCCCTCTCCCAAAATGACAGTAAAGATGGTCATTTGGCAGGTTTTTCTCTGAGATTTTTGTTTCAGCAGTAGGCAAGCAAACTGAAGCTATTACACAGCCAGTTATCCTAATATACAGACAGGCAGTCTCTGAATTTATGCTTATTCTCTTTAACAGACAGAAATTTCTAGTCAGACAGTTCATTGTCACTGAAAACGATGTAGAGAAACAATTGACACGGACTCATCACTCAGAATGGGGAGGAAAACCAGTATGTCAGATGCATCCATTCTCCAGACTTTCATCTGAAGGTGTGTGTACAGAGAACGAGTTCTTAAGTCCAGAACTCCCACTTCCCTTTTTTCTCCTTGCCACTGATTTATAAAGAACCTTAGTTCTCTTCTTAAATAAATCTGCCTTGGCTTCACCTTCAGTTCTTATCAGTGTAATAATAAAATAAAATAAAATAAAATATAAAATAAAACTGAATAAAACCAAAACCAAACTTCTTAAGTGAGGGTTAATTAAAAATGTCCCTTAATACACAAACGATCTGCATACTAATCCACTTAATGCTTTCTTTTTCTAGCTAACAACTGCCAGGCATTGACTTGTTCTACTTGACTAGTTCAAACTTTACACTGAGCTGCTGATGTTGCTAGATGTAGTCCAACAACATCTAGTTGTTAGATCTAGTCATTAATAAATACTCACTCCAAGCACAATTAAGTTGTGGAGAGTGAGATTAAACAACTTCACGTTTATGATTTTCCAGACTTGCATGTGTGTGAGTTTGTGCATGTAATACTTTAAAAAAACTCATTCTGTGAAGCTGAAAACAAAACTGAGCAAAACTGGGAGCAGGAGTTTTTAAAAATAAAGTGAGAGTGATTATCAATAAGTACAATAATTGTGTTAAATAGAGACGGGACAAATTCTGCAATCCTTACATCTGTGTTAAAATGTAATTTTTAAGAGAGGGTGCAATAAAAATTGTAACAAAACTTTTTGACAGAACAATCTTTATTTTCCTTTATCAACTGACCCAACATCATGAGGTAATTTATACTGTATTGTCTTTTTCCAATTGTACTTCTATATATAGCAATATAAATATAATGCCATCAATCAATGTATGAAAAATAAGGAAAACAGAAAGATTGTTGGCAATGAAAACAAATGAATAAACAGTGTTTGTGTAAAAAAAGACAAAAAAAGAAAAGCACTAACATGAAAGAAAAAGGTCTATTAAATATTACAGTTCAGGATATTTTTCGCAAAGGGAGCATGGAAATTATACAATATCTGCATCTGCAGGAAAAGTAGTTTGTGGGCACAAATTTTCAAAAATTGAAAGGGTTATTTACTTTAAATTTGCCATTGCTGCCTTGATGAAAGCACAAGTTTAAGACATTCTGTTACTGTTTTCTCCGTGATATGTTATAATTAGATCTAAATAGAAAGACAAGCAGTTCTTGGAACAGTATGTGGGAGACTACAGGTACTGATTAGGAGTAGATTGTCTGGGTGGTAAAAGCTTTAAATTGGTAATTAGAGCTTAAAATAGCAGCCAAAATCACATTAAGTGATAGTGTTGCAAATTCTTGTACTTGATGATTTTCAGCAGAGTATTAGAAGGTTTCCCAACCTCAGGGCCACAGGTGTGATAGCTTTCCCACCACCAGTTTCTTTAAAGCAGGTTATCTTCTGCTGCTTGACAGAAGGTTGGCATTAGTCTCCTGAAAAAAACTAGTATCTTGTATGGTTTCCTGAATGTATCTTTATTATTTATTTGTTTATTACTATTTGTTGTCATCATTCCTGTTGTTTGTGGTATAAGAATAGCCTTAGTTAACTCCCTTCCCCTCCCCTAAAAAAAAAACCCAAAACGTAATAATAATAATTTTTATATATCTTTGTTTATTTTCTGGATACGGCAGAATGTGTTCAGGCAATGAGCTGATGTTTCTGAGATGGTTAAAAATGGAGTCTAATTTCTCCAAAGTTTATTTGTTGTGAGGGTGGTGAGGCACTGGAGCAGGTTATGCAGAGAAGCTGGGATGTCCTGGAGTTATTCAAGGCCAGGATGTATTGGGGCTTTGAGCAACTTGGTCTTGTGGAAGTTGTCCCTGCCTGTGGTAGCGGAATGGAACTGTATGATCTTTAAAGTCCTTTCCAGCTCATACCAATCTCTAATTCTTTCAAAATCCATCCTTTAGTCACCACAGTTGGTTTTTGCATTTTGTATTAAATGGTAATGCATGTGTATAACATTATAACTTGGTCAAAAGTAGTAAAAACCAGAACAAAAAAAAGTCTAAGAATAGGATGGATCCCTGATTATGCCTGTGCTGTTATCTTCAAAAGCTGGAGGACGTTTAACTCAAAGTTTTTATTTTCTAATAAATAGCAATCTAAGGGGACTTAAATTTATCTAATTGGCCTATCTACACTATGCTTTTGTTTTTTATTGGAGTGAACTTCAGTTTCAGACTTAAATGAGCGTATATGTATTTTTAGTAACTTGCAGATGAATTTGCTAGAATGAGTACAAATACTTACCTAGAAACTGAATGCAGTAAAAGAGATTGAAAGATTTGGCAGTTGAAGCAGCAGCTCAGATTTTTCAATCTAGTAACATTTCATGTTAAATTAAAGTCTTCTTATACTGTTTACTTCTAATGCTTTTAAGTACTTCGGTATTTTCAGTAATGTAACTTACTGAATACAACTAGAAAGGACTAATTCTGCAATTTTTCTTTAGTTTCTGTTTTCATAAAATAAAAAAAAATAGCTAAAAGTATATTCTTATTTCCATTTAGCTGTTAAGAGGAACTAATTAATAATCCACTAGGAAGATACTTTTTCATTAACTTGTTATGAAATCATTGATATTCTGAATTAAGGAGATGCAGTAGATGAAATCTGATGGGACTTCACAATAACAGTTGCATACAACTATTTGATGTGGTACCGAACAGAAAATTGCTTACTAAATTGAAGGAGTTTAGAAAAGTTGAGAATGAGTCAATAATCTAGCAGGTTATGAGCTGCTTTGAAAATGGATTGATTGACTTAGGGGTTGCTATTGAGATCTTCCATGATTCAACTATTTGGACTATAAGTAGATAGGAGTGACATCATTTGCCAAGAACACTGAGTCAGGAAGCAATAGAGCATGTTTGGGCTTTCATGTAAAAAGAATTTAGAGGCTTGGAATTTTCGACAAGGGGTGAAATACAGTAATATAGAAACAGTGTGAGAACACATCTCTATTTCTGTTACAGTAAAAATGATTAATAAGTATTTTATAAATTATGATACCTAGCACAAAGGGACTTCTGAGTGGTTGTCAAACATAAAAGTGTGGCTATCCAACAGGAAAGGACCATTCCAATATGCAGTTGCATAGAGGAAATGCTGAGTCATGGCTTGAATCAGTGATTGAGCACCTGGTGGGAAGGGAGGACCAGCTCAGGGGAGCTCAGGTGCATGCAGTGCTGAGTGACCAGAATGGGTGTGGTCAGGATTTATCCTTTCTTCGTGGAAGAGTTGGCAGTGGAGGTAAGGATATCTTGCTGAAGATCTATACCTACCTGAGGGCTCCCAAGGATAAGCAGTCTTTTTTCCCCTTTGTTTCTGTGTCTGTGGCTGCTGCATTTGAGCGTATCCTTGCTTTCTACAGCCTAGGACTGTGCTGCTCCACTATCATTGCTGCTTTTTCCATCACATTACAGCACTGCATGTGGTCAGAAGACAATGTTGGAAATGATATGTGATATGCAAGTCTGTTTCCTACATGGTAAATAGCGTAACTGTTAAAATGTTAGTTTTGGATTTAAAAACTTTTTATTTCTTCACTTTATTACTAATTGGTGTTCTGTGCTGCAGTGCTATATGGTTATTCATGTATAATCAGATGTAAAATGAAACTGTAAGTGCTTTGGGTTAGATGAGAAGTTCTTAGTAAACCAACTTGTTTTTATCTTTGTAAACCTAAAGAAACAGAAATGAAGAATGCATGTAGTAGATTCTGGTAACACTCCAGGGCATAACCAAATAGGTGGAAAGCTTAATGACTCATTTTACTCACTTTCTTCATCTTTATAGCATAAAAGGAGGTGAGAAAGCTGAAGCTGACGTTGAATCATGGAACTTCCTGTGTTGGAAGGGACCTCGAGGACCAATAAGTTCCAACTCTCCTGCCACAGGCAGGGCTGCTGAATGCTAGATCGAGTACTAGGTAAGATTGCCCAGGGTCCCATTCAACCTGACCTAAACACCCTCACATTCATGTATCTCCTGCTGTATCTGTGTTCTTGATTATAATTAATGATACTGTTGAATAGTCTTTACAGTTGCCTATGTATCTATTTTTTGCTGACCAGAAAATCAGCGGTGGAATTGTATGAGGTTGAAGTTTGTAGAAAGATGAGGACAATTAATGAGACCTAAGAAGATCACACATTCTATATAAAATAATGCTTTGTTAACCCATTTAAGTTTTTATGCCAGGAACATCCTAAGCCAATAGATGTCAATAATTATTTCTGCAGTATGTGAAAAAATACTTCTGAAGGTACATTTCTTAAAACTTAAGAGGCTTTGCTGGTCTAGAGTGGAAATAATCCATGAATTCCTTTCTTCTATTATAAATAGATTTCCAACTCTCTCTCAGGAAACTTTCTGCTAACATGTGAATGTATCAATCCTGAACTAATGTTAACGTTTATTCCAGAGATACATATTAATATATGAAACTATATTAATGTATATCTTTAATAATCTCTGTAGAATTTAGTCCTTTTAGTTCATTGGCACTTTATATGTATGATATTGTAGGGGTTGGCATGTGAGGCTAATGAAGCTGGATAGACTGTAGTAGTTTTAAAACACTGATTTTTTTTTTTTAAGTACTCTGGCATTAATTCATTGGCAAGGATCCTGTATATATAGAAGTTAGACTTAAATTTCTTGCAAAATGTAGTCCTTTTGTATGTCATTATGCTGCCTATGGCTGTAATTATAGTAATGTGCACAGATCACATTAATAACATGGGAAATCTGCAGTACTTCAGAATTCTCTATTTGGCAAAATTGCTGTGATTAATAAAAGGGCAAAAACCACATTTGCTTAGTCCATCAAAACAAGTTATACAGTATTTAAGGAAGAAGAATTATATTGCTGCGTTGCTCAGTTAAACTGTGAAGTTCAGCAGGGGTCTTGCTAAAATGATGTCTACATCCTCTCCCTGTTCTGCTGTATGAATAAAATTAAGAGGTTTGCTGGGTTGATAGAGCTCATGGGAATGTCCTGGTCGTCTCTCAGTGAGTCCTCTAGAAAGTTTTCCTATTCACATATAATTTATTCACTGATCCTTTGAAAAACAGTAAATTGCAGAGTGTAGTTATTCATGGCATTTGTGAATGGGCAGCTTGCTTTTGTTCTTGCAGCAGGTGCGTAGGTGGGAGAAACAAGACAAGCTGCAGTGAGTCTTACTGGCTCACTTAAAATTAAAACAGAATAGCTGAAAATCCTGTAATCTAAGAGGGCTTGCTGCATGTGCTTATCATATTGTGTCTGACTGTGCTGTTTGGAAAGTGCCTTAACTCCTAGACATGGAAGTTTTGGAGCCTCATAATATGAGCTTTCTTAGGCTTAAACGATAGTGCTTGTGCATGAAGATGTGCTTTGTCTGAGATCATGAACACAAACATAAAATACAAATTCTGGGAAGATCCCGTTTTTATCTTTTCTGATGTTCTTTTTACTAGTCTGTTCAGTGGTGTTGGTCAGCAATCTGTTACTCTTGCAAGTATTCAAATTGATTAAAAATCATGATTTATCTCTGCAAATTCTTGATGTCAGATCCTTGTCTGAGCATGAGATGGTCCTGAACTAAACACAGAATTAAATTTAAAAAGTGTCATTTGCTTATTTAAGTTTGCCATGCCTCTCATTTTGGTCTGTTGTCATCTTAGAAGGGCAAGTTACTTTGATTTGAGATACCTGGTTCTGCAATAGCTCTGAGTGCTCTTTCTCCATACGCATATGATCATCCTACAGCAAGCAGAGCATCACTGGGTTTTGTTCCCCTTCATTAAAAATCTCCAAAAGACATGCAATTAAATTTAAGCCACAATGGGAGAGGCTGTTTTAAGAAGTGAGAGTATTATACTAGTGATGGCTGTTTCTTGAGGTTTTGAGTCATTTCAGTGTATCAGTGACTCTGTTTCTCTGTGTTTGTCAGCTAACTTGTATTAGGCATCTATCTACATGGCTCTGTTGTTATTACTATCCCATTTTGTTGGTTGATGCAGTATCAGCATGAGTGGGTAGTAGGGGAATAATGCAGTTACAGAGGAGTTTGGAAAAAGGAGTTAGCAATTATGATCGGAAATCATGTAAGAAGTTGTCCTCCAATTGTTGTGCAGACAGAAAATTTCCTTGATGACAGCTCATGACTGAAAGCAGAGGCAATACTGTGATGGTAAAGGTTGAAGCAGAGGTGGAAGCTGGAGTCCCTGTCAGTAATTTTGCCACCATGGGAAACTCATTTGCAAGCCAGAAAAGGAGGTTTGCAACACTTAGCCTGAAAAAAGGGGTAATTTCTTTGAAATCGTAGTGCCATGTACTAATTGTCATCTGTGGCTTTTTAATACACTGAATGTTTCTTTTTGTTACCGTCATTCTGTAACATAAACATTAATGTGAGATACTGCCAGGATTATTATGCAAATCTTCTCTCAGAAGCTTTCAATAGTAGTGAAACATAAAATGTGTATTTTTTAAACATTAGCATCTCTCATCAAATTGAAACAGTTTATCCTCTGTTTACACACGTTAACTGGACGTAATAAATTCTTCATTTCAATTACTAATTATATATAAAATGCCAAATTATATACAGATAAACGTATTCTGTGTTTGTTTGGAGATTGAGCAATCCACGGAATTAAGTGTTGGAAGGTATTCCCACATCATCTGAGAAACTGTTTTTATTAATGGAACAAATGTGGACATAGTTAGCTCTATTTCACAGAGCGAATTATGTAAAGGGTAGAGATGCCTGTTATATGTTTCTGCTTTTCAGTTATTCATATAACAAAACAAAAAAATAGTTTGTGAAGGTAAAATAAAACACATTTTAATACAAATGTTGGGGCTTTATTGTATTATTGGGCAAGAAGTAGTAGGACTGATTTTTTTCTTAAATGCTCAGCTTTGATCACAGAAGAGTTTACACTGTCCCATATATCTGTAATTTGTATTTTTGAGAACATCTTTTCTTTACATTTGCACTTTGCTTGAGTCGATGTTGTTTTCTTTCATTTATTTTTCTTTTTTTCTCCTTTTTTTTTTTCCCCACCAGTATCAGTTGCTAGCTCTCAACCTTACTAACACAAGACTGTTTCCTTTGAGCTGACAACCTTGGAGGAAACACTACCGGCATCTTAGAACCCAGGATTCTGTCCATACAGCTCTAAAGAGAATCACTATGTTTCCATTACTAGTAAGGTAAGCAGCCTTACTGCTACTCAGGATATGAAGAGCAAAGTGAGATGTTAATTATTCATTACTGCAGTGAAGGTTTGGAAGGTGGGAGAATGATTTGACTGGTGTACTTGTCACTGTGCAAATCTGTCAGTCATCAGTTTTCACTATGTTCTAGTGCAGCAGTACAGTAGCAGCATGGTGACATAAATGTCAACTTTGCAACAGCACCTCTCAGGAAAATTGGAGTGGGAGGAAGAATTTTTTTTCACTGCAGTTTGAGCTGTCCTTGCTTTTATAATTCATGTGAGTGTGGTACAGAATGAGAAGGGATGAAAGAGCCTGTTCTCTATGGACAGTGTTTCTCAAAGAAAAACAACTTTTTTTTTTTTTTTTAATGGAAGGCTTAAAGATGTATTTTTCTGTTCTGATATTTGCAAATGGAAATAAAGTATTAATTTAAAAAGAAATTCAAGTGTATTGTAAAAATGTTCCTTTAAAGTAACGTAGCAGAGAAGAAGGTGCTTGATTGTATTACCCATTGTAATGAAATGCATTCTTCAGTAGATTTTGCATATGTTGTGTTTGTTAGAGTAGAGCAGGCACCATTTACATAAAATAACTCACATAATATGTGAAATACATTCAATAATGTGATGCTTAGAACTTGCCAAGAAGAACATGTACTAATTCCTGTCCACCTCCATTGTTACCTTAAGAGCAGCTCTCTCCATAGCAACTGAAAACTTTTCAAGGCAGCAATAAACTAATCCTCTCCAGCTTCCAGAGCACCATCAAGAATTTTAAAAACATTGGACTTCCAGCGGCTAAATACTTCTGTGGATTCAAAAGGCCACAAAGCTAGATACACAAGCATTCTTTCTCCCTTCAGAAGGTAAGAAAATAACATTTAGATATCAATGTATCCCCATAACAATTCTAACAGTAACATTTATCTGTATGCCAAAAGTTTTCCTAGTGTCTGAACTTAGCAACTTTAGTGAGTGAATGCCAGCTTGAATTCAGCAGTGTTTTTTGTTTTGTTTTTCTTTTAAAATACTCCATTAGGGTTTCTTTTAAAGTCAAACACACAGACAAATCTTATTGCACTTTAAAAAAAAAAAATGCTGATCTTGTGTGCGACTGTTTAATATATGTGCATTGTTATCTGCAAATGTCTGTTGCTGCCAGCATATGCCAGTCAATAAAATGAATAAGCCTTTGTGGAAAACAGAAGTGAAACTCTTGTGTTTCTTCTGTACTGGGATGGATTGTTATTGAAGTAAAGATGATTTTATATTCTGGTACTGGGAAAGGATAAGGTAAAGACAGTTTCACAATACAGAATGTCTTGCATCTAGAGTTTGAGTTGAACTTGTTCTTTCTGATGTGTTTTTCTTGTTTGTTTCCTGAGTTGTATGAATGAAATTATAACCTCAGTCTTGTAACTTTTTCCTGTGATCATAAAATGTCACTAATTTTTAAGGATATCCTGTTCATTCTGTTTTGTATGGTATAGCTGAAGTTTGGTAATGTTGATAAAGTGTTTTGAAAATGAAACATGCTCCATATCATTGCTTTCTAACATAATTACTGTACTTTGTATCAGAAGTAGAGTAGTAATCTTTATTTACAGATATTTCTTGCTACTAAAAACCTGTTTCATAATGGAATGAAAGTGAAAGCTATGGTATTTTCCTGTTCTTAGTGAAGAGGATTATTAGTGAATGCAATACCATTACACTGAAATGAAAACTGTACACTTTATTTTTATGAGGAGGGAAAAGCAGTTTCAGTCAATCTCTTATTGGTAATTCTACAGAAATGTTAAGGCCGTGGTTGTCTTACTTTCCTGCTGTTCTGGGCTGTAAAGCCCTTACAGGCTCCCTGTTGTTCAAAAACAGCTTGTCTCTGCAAATCAGCTTAGCCGACCAATTAATAAATCCTTTCAAACATATTGCATTCACACTAATTAAGGGGTTGGGGTTTTTCTCCCCTTTACCATTCAGATTCCTCAGGTTTCAAGTTTAAGCTGTGAAGTGCAAACAACACTCAGTGCAGCTCAGGCGCTGCAGGAAGAGGAGATGTGCTTTCTGAGCAAGCACCCAGCTCTTGGAGTGGTATGTTCCACTTTCCTGCTCAGCGTGCTCATTGCTGAAGGACAGCCTGGGGAAGAGCATGGGCAGGATGGCAGCTCTGCTCCCAGCCGAGGCTATCTGATGGAAGTTTTACGCCTTCTTTCAGCTGACAACCCTGAGCTCCACACAAACCACTCACGAGAACTGGTCAAAATGGTGCTGGAGAGAGCTGAGTGCCCACAGCGGATTTATGGCATGCAAGAGGATTGTAATCTGGTCAGTTTTTCAATTAATGAGTGATATTTTTACAGAATCTTCAGTGAGTTGTTCTAAAGTTGTTTGTTACATTAAAGTCAGACAAAATACATAGTCAGTCTAAACATGCTTAAGACTCATTGCAGCCAAACATTGATAGTCCCTGCTTGAATCTTTGCGAATTATTAATGCTGATTGTTTCTTCTTGTAAAGAAGAGAAGTTCCAGACGTGATAACTGTACCTTAAACCCTGTACCTCAGTCACATAATAGTAATAGCTTTCCTTTAAAGTTTTCAAGTGTTTATTTTTCAAGGATTTTCCTGTTTCACTTTGATCTGTCTATAAAAGCATGAGCTTGAATTTGTCTCACAGAAGATTTCCACTGTGGAAGACGTAGGTAAAAACTGGGAGAAGTTCTGTCACTTATTTTTGTTACAGGTTTTCTTTCATAAAATTAAAGCTGAGAGGATTAGCGCAGATTCATCTGTAGCTTCATTGAAATATTGTAGATTTGGGGAGGTATTTGGTAAGCAGTTTGAGTCAAAGAAAATCAAAGACAGAACAATGAATCTGCAAATCCAGACTGAAGCTGGAAGCAGTCCAAGGTGCAGCTCCACAAAACTCTCAGCTGTCTAATTGAGTTGAGACTATTTTCAGAGCCAGTTCCTGGTTTGACAAGGAGAGGAACAAGAGTAATAAGATCATAGATTGTGGGAGGAGGAAGACAGTGGCAAGTGGGCGACTTAACTTAAAGGAGCTACGAAGGGCTTGGTCAGTCTTAGCCTTGGTTAATGTTACTCCGGGTCTGGCTTGGTTTTGTGACCTACATACAGTTGAGTATCTCTTTACATTAGAATTATGAGGATATTCATAAAGGTGATTGTTTTGAGAATGTACCATTCTTGGCAATCAGCCAAGCTAATGAGGTGGAGAAACTTTCCTCCTGTGCAGAGGGTGCATACTCATGTAATTCTCTCTTCCTTCAAATGTTCCTATTTTTCTTGTGAGCCCCAGTGTGAAATTTCATACATAAATAATGTCTGTTTTTCCATATATTTTTTTAATAGCAGAAGATTGTACAGATTTTCTCAGTGTTTGTAAGTATGGACCCAGATCAAAAGCGAGAAAGTGTTAAATAGTAATGGTCTCTTAATCATCTCCAAACAGGTTTCTCCCTCCTTCTTTAGCTTCTCTGAGTGGGCATTGCTTATCGTCTGTGATCTTTATTTGGAGAGCATAACCACTGCGTCCCTGAATGGAAGAAATCTAAATGAAACTCTGCTGCATCTTACTTAATCTCTTTAGGCTTCATCTTGGAAATTTTCTGTGGGAAAAATGTAAGGGCATTCACCATTTGTAGTAAGCTTCAGTGCTGGATTTATTAGCAATACTGCATGCATCCTGCATTGCACAGGAACACAGCTCACTACAGAAAATCTGGAGGGTGAGAGCTGGCATCTTCAGTTACATGCAGCCCTCATGGTGCTGTGCTGAGGTCTTTCAAGATAATTTAAAAGATTTGGTAAGCTAAGGTAGTGCTTCTCACAGATCTGTCGTCTTTCATGGTCTCCAAAATTTGAAGCAGAACGCCCCACCTTAGCTTGGCATTTTCTTTCTCATACTTGTTGGGAATAACTAATTGATTTCAGACTGAACTTCCCTTTCTAAATCCAGGATTCCAGTCATACCGGATGACTCTGGTTTCAGATTTTATTTTATTTTTTCCTTTTTAATTATGTCTCCAAAGGATATTTAAAAGCAATGAAGTTTAACACTTTTTTAAGACTCCTTTTTGGTTTGCTGTTACAAATTGACTCTCAGATTCCTTGGGCGAGGGCTGGTAGCTCTTGAACATCATCTGTCACTCCTTTATCTCTTGAACGCACGAAGGTATATATTTCTTGCAATTGTAGGAGATGCTTTGTTTTGTTTCTAAATTCTGATCTCTTAAAGAAAATCAGGGTACTTTTCCCATTCTCAGATCTGGACTCTGTTTTTTAATAGCAAATGCATTCTTCTAAACCAAGATCATGGAGGTTGTTATGCCTGTGTAATATTCCTAACAGCAAGAGTTACAAGTAATGAACCCACTTATGTTCTCTTGATATCTCCTTGCAAGTTACTTTTTGTGAACTGATCATATACAGTAGAAGAACTGGAACTTTTTACAAGGTATCTGATTAATTCAAAAACAAACAAAAAAAAGAAACAACAACAACAAAAACAAACAAACAAAAAAAACAACCAGACAAACAAAAAAAATTACTTTTCAATCATTTTCCTTGCAAGAGCAAATGAAAGACTCACTGATTACAATTTATCCCTACTGGGTTTTGAATGTTACAGAAGCCTCTGAAATTATTCCAGTATGTACAGAATGTGGTAAGATAGCAAAACAGAAAAAAAGCTATAAGGCACTTTAGTATACTAGCTGGCTAACTTTACGGATGGGAAACAGAATACCTGTGTTATCCTAGCCCAAATATCAATGTTCAGAGTTGTACACTGGAAAAAGTTAGACTTCTAGACCTTGATAGACAATTTAGGCAGGGCACGATGGATCATGTCATATTGAAATGGATTTTACTTATGAGTATAAATATTTAATTGGTCATTACTATCCACAGTTCTCTTTTCTTATATGGAATATTTGTGTCAATTTTTGCTGGAATTATCTATATTAAAATGTGGAAGCTCTCTCAATTGCTGTAGCGAACATTGGCTTCTGAACACAATGAGTTTGATCCTACTTTGCCTCTGTGTAGGAAAATGAACTAATATACAAGGTGAGCTACGCCAACCAGCACATGATGCTTGTAGTCATAAACAGTTCAGTCTGGCAACATGGGTTTTTCTTAGGTCTCAAATTTATTTGAGTGTAATTATGGCTCTCTCATGTGTTGCAGTTTCTTCTCAGAAATGTACTGTCTGGCTGCTGTACTGTAATGGTTGAGATTAGCTGACATGGCTACTTAGTGCTTGGAAAGAGCCAACTGGAAAAAAAATAGCTACACAATGAATGACAATAGTTAGAGGATCTAACCCATGTAGAAATGATTGAGCAGTAGGCCTTATCTAATATATTTTTAACCAGGAATAAAATCTGTTAAAACCAGTGGAAGACTCATTTCTCCGCAGTGAAGTTTTGATAACAATTCTTCCTGCTTCATAGTAAATCTTAAATCCTTTAGAGGCTTAACATTTCTTCAAGACAGAAGAGGCTCTGGGAAAAAAAAAAATACACAAGGTGTGATCTTGCAGCTGTAGATCTGAATTGAATTACATGTCCTCCTTTTCCATTCCTATCAACCTGCATGTGTATAGTCTTAGGTTTGATTCTTCATATTTGAGAGTTGAATTCTCCTGTTATCCTTTCTAATTGAATTACAGATGACCAGCAATGTGTTTCTTGAACTGAATTTGCATTTTTTTTAATTTCTTCACAGTGCCTTGAACCAGATGCTGTGTTACTAGTAGCTGGTGGAGATTTAGAAGATCATCTAAGTGAAGAAGTGTTTGAGAGAATTTCTCTTGTTCTCCTCTACTACATTCTTCATCATAGAGATGTGTGTTCTTCAAAACTCAACTTGAGTAATAAGGATTATAAATTTTACCTAAAGAGTATGCTCAATTTGAGACATGATGAAGATTGCTATTATTTTTCACGGAATGAAACAGAAGATGTTTTGGCTGCAGTAAAGCAACATTTTAAAATCCCTGAAACCCAGGTAAAGAAAGGGTGATTAAAAATACCTTTATAGTTGCTGCTGATAGGATGCCTTTAAGCAACTGATACAGTGCCTTTAAGCTAGTTCAGACATCATATCTGTATTGCAGGCAAATTACAGAGTATGGGCTGGTCTTTTAGTGTACCTGCAGTCCAGTGCTAGCTTTCTCCTTGACTTGCTTTTTGGCGCATGCTGCCCAACGCTTCCATAGATTCTGCTGAGATATGGTTGGGGAAACAGCTAGTATTGATTCAGTTGCTCTGCTTAAGGCATGTTGGAAAGAGTGTAGCTGCATAGGTGCAAGATTGCTTCACTTGGCCTCAGGACAGAAGATACTTTCTCATCTACTTTATTTACTAATTAATGTAGATATGTTACCAGTGATTATATCCAAGTGATATAAAGCAGAGCAGTTCTAAAACTGGTCTGGCTGTACAATGAAAATGATGAATCTGTCTGTTGTCGTGAGAACCCTATGAGATTCTATGTCTGTGCAAAGTGGCTTGGAATTAAGATTATGTCCAAAGACATCAGAAGGACTCATTCATTTGTGATGCATTTCTAATTATCTTTGAGCATGGACGTGCCTTGCAGAAAGACTGACATGGATAAGTTTAAAGATTTAAAAATGAAAAGCATATTGAGTATATTCAGTTTTTAAAGTTATGCGACAAGTTTTATTACTGCTATTTACTATTCCTTAACTCAAGTTCAATACAGTTATAGAATAATATTCTGGAGTTAACAATCTTAAAAAAAATTCTACTCTTTTCCTTATAAAAAAGCAATAAAATTAGGGTTCTCAGATTAGGTAACTACTAAAGTAAAGGTTGATCTGCTGTGAGAAACTCTCTAGATCTTTTTATACTATTTAGTTAAATTTGGTCTATTGCAAACCTTGAACTTCCCCCTTTTTTATTTCATTGAATTTTAATTTGTACTGTACATGTAGAAGTCATCTTCTGTTTGCACAGAAAACAAGGAGTCCTGGTTGAGCAGAGAACACCGAGGGCCTCCAGTTCTTTCTGTGTTCTTTGTGCGATCGTTTCCCCCATCATAAATTATTCATTAACCAATATATTTGATTCTAGGTCTTGGTGAGTTTGCTGATTTCCAAAAAATTCAATGGTATCTGGGCAAATATAAAGAGGCACCAGTGGATATTTGGCATGTCAAGATGGAATAGCAATCCATAAAGTGCTTTGCTGTGCAGTCTGTTTGCACTGGCAAAGCGTAGTGATTCTGAGTTGTGGAAAAAAACAATTCTGCACAATAGTGATAGAAGAAAAGCAGTTTTAGTGTCTTGTTATATGCTTTGTAGAAAGTATCTTCAATCCTATCAGTTAGTACGTTATTTCAAATGGGAGAGGAAATTTTGGGTTCTGGAAATTAAACTGGAATGCATGGACAGGAAAAAAAAATTAGCTTCTGCTACACAGTGTTTAAGGCACATGTAGAGAGAGGTGAGTATGTGTAAAAAACAAAACAAAAAAAAAACAAAAAAGATTACTGTACTGGTTTACTGACTTTTCAGTTCAGTTAATATAGGAAAAGATAAATGAGCTTTTGTAATTTTCTATTTTCTCCCAAACTCCAATTGGTTACAGTGAAAATGAACAAGAAAGCCAAAATTGGAGGATAGAAGGGGATTTGTTTTCAGGTAACAAAGTGCTGTAGGCTACCCCTCATTTCAAACCTGCCTACATCCACACTTATGGATGTACATAACTGTCAACAGCATCTCTTTGGTCACCTGGAAGGGAAATCACCCTTTATCTGCAGAATAGTCGCTTTCCATCTTGTTCTGTATAATTATTGCATAAATGAAATTCATATGTTGTTAATAAATAAGTAAGGGAAAACATTAAGAGAATTCTTTCTCAAGTCTGAGATTAGTAAGAGTTAAAATCCATATTATTTGGGTCAGTGTCTTGCACAGTAACAAAAACTGTTTGTTTTTCTGCCACTTTCTTGAATGTGAAGGTAACTGAGCATGGCATAGGAGTAGCAGAAATATCACTGATCAGAAATAACCTGAACGAAGGTCTGTTCTTCTTCCCCTTAGAATCTGAGTAAAATTTTAGCCTTTTTTATTCTATCCTTGTTCTCCTGACACTGTCCTCTGTTTCTCATTTGCCATCCTGCTGTCAATTACAGCTTTAACCTCAGTGTTTTTTTTTCTGTCTGGCTTTGAAAACATTCTCTCCACTTTCTCCTCCTGTCACTCTTGTTATTTAAATCAAAGTGACCAGAGCTGTCTTCATGCTGTTTTCTCCTGATTTCAGTGTGTTGATGTGAGTACTCTGGAGAAAAATGCTGATATAATGGACAGAGATGGTGCTGATGAAAACACTCTTCCACGCTTGGCTGCTTTGATTATTACTTTGGCTCTCCAAGGAGTCTGCATGGGGAAAGCAAGCTTGCCCTCCCCAGAATTCTTTATAAAATATATTTTCAATTCGTTAAACAGTACCACAGAGCTTCAAGTGACAGGTAAAGTATTTCTTCACCTGTAGGTGTTGGGAAATATCTCTTTTTTTGGATAATTCTCTGGGAGATATAAAATATTGTTACTGAGGTTATTAAATACATACTGTTTTCGCAATTTATGGCAGTTTCTCAGTGCAGTCTGAAGTCTGAGGGTGGCAGTCTTGCTGTGAGGGCAGTGAGGTTGCCAGGGCCTCATCTGTGTTGCTCCTTCCTGCAGTGCTGTGCTATTGCAACTGCATCACAAGACTAACTTAGGAGTAGAGGAGAAAATTCACATGCAGTAGACACGTTAGGCCCCCTGGTCCCTCACAGTGCAGTGCAGACATACCCCTGTAGGAGAAGAATTAGATGCAGAGTTCTAAACAATCTATTCAGGACATACTGTAGATTTAGAAGGTTATGATAAGACATCTACTTCTCCTTTGTGAGTACGTTGAAATCAACACTTTCACAAGATACTCAAAGCACTATTAAAAAGTAGCATCAAGGCTGGGTTAAAACTGCTTAAAATGTTGAATTAAGGATAGGTAAACACATTATTATAGCAGTTAGTTTGCTGAGAGATATATTAAATCACAGAAGTAAATTATGAAACAGAACCATATACTTGGGCTCCTAGATTGGGTTTGGAGCAAAACTGTTCCTTTTAAAAATGCCTGTGTGGATCCTAGAAGTTGGCTCACAAGAATGGATGGAGATGGGCTCAGTGTTACTCAATGGCTTTGTATGGTAAAATGTGGTCCCCAGTGAAGGCAGTAGAAAGCCTTCCTTTATGGTCAGTGGAGATAAGATGCAACTCAGGGAAACTGAAAAATATTCTTAACTAGTTTGTTACAGTGTAATTGTACTTTAACCTTCAGTTAATTTAAAGGGACAATTTAATTTATTTAAAATACTGAAAGAAACTGGAAGAAAAAAATGCAAGAAAGTGGAATTGTAAAAAAAAAAAAATAATGCAAAATTGGGTTTGACTAAATTTAGCAAACAAAGCTAGCTTCAGCTGTGTTCACAACTGTTTGCGTAAGGGAAAGAAAAGATATCTTAGTATAAGCTTTTCTCTAAGATGTATTGTTAAGAATATTTCCATATTATGATTCTTTTTTTTAATACTGTTATTGAGAAAGTACATTCTTAATCTCATCGGTTTAAATTTCCTTGAAATCAGTGTGTATGTTCTTAATGTAGAAGCTCAGGTTTACAGGAAAAAATCATTATGGCTTCATCTTGGAAAGCACGGGCCTGAAGGACGGTGACCAGAGTAAAAAAAATGGAAGGGGAAAAAATGTGATAGATCATGCCCCCTTGTAAAATTCAGCATTTCATTAGCAAGTACACCCACTGCTCTCAGTTATGCCGTGGAATACATTCCCTGCCTTGTCTAAGATTTGGACTGGGGCTCCTGGCTCCCTCCTGCCTACTTCAGTGCTGTGATTGGGCATGCTTCCAGTTTAGTAACTTCAACAAACAAGGGAGAAAATCCTCTGGCCCGTGTTCCACTTCAGAAGTGCAAGGGGCAGTAAGGCATCCTGAGGGGTGCTTTTGGGACACCCAGTAAAAGACCTTTCTTTTTGGAGTTTCTGAATACCCACCCATGGCAGAACAGTTCAAAAAATTATGAAAAGGTTTGGCAATATCTTGTGGATAATTTTGATAGAGGCTTGTGGTTAAATAAAACATAATTTGCTTTTCAGTCACATCTCTTTTTCCCTGAAGTTTCTGTAGTCAGTGTGGTGCTGTAAAAGAGGAAATGCTGAGTATATAGGTGACTTAAACTTTTGGAGGCATTATACTGAAATAACCTGTGGTACTGAATGGAGGAGAGAAAAATATTAAAAAGAGGAATTGAATTAATATTAAAATCAACATTGTTAAAAATTGATTTCACTTTTGTCTACCTAAATGTGTATTTTTCCATGGTAACATTTCTGATTTTTATAAATAACCAGAACTGGAGCAACTCCTCAATGTGCTTACAGCCAGAAAGTCCTGCACTATAAATGGGCAATTCCAAAGTTACAAAAGAAGACGTTATGGTATGACAAGCACGGGTGTTGTCAGAGCAGACTATACAGAAGAGGACTATCTGAAAGGTTATAAAGATCGTGAGAGTAACACAAACTGGAATCAGGTAAATTTACTTTTGTTTTTATATTATTATAGTATTAGTCACAGTATTTCATTGATAATAATTCAAGTTTTGCAAATATGATGTTATTTCAGGGATAATGTTTATGAATTTCAAAAACTCGTGTAGATATTAAGTTCTATTTTTATATACATACTTTCTTTTAAATGTTGTTTGTCAGAGTAACTTTTGGACTACTGAATACGTAATGGAAGTGGATTGTGAAGTGCTGGTGGGTGCCAACAGTATGATTAGTATTAGAGAGAGCTGCTGTTCATTCAAGATGCAGAGGACAAGCTTCAGTGTTTTTTGCATACTTTTTCCACTCCTATGTCTCAAGAGTTTCTAGAGCCCCTTGCAAGACTTTGTTGAGATAAAGAATGTTCTGCACTAAGTGAAAAATAAAAGATGTAAAGGTTCTACAGCACTTGCTTTTTAATAGGCTTTTGTAAACTGAAGATTATGGATTTCCTAATACTTTCTAGTCTGCCACAGGGCAAGGAAACCTCATTTAAAAAATGTGTGAAGTCTGAAAGATAGAACTTTAGCTGCTAGTCAGTTTCCTCTTTTTGAAGCTTGGACAGTAGACAGTGGCTCATTACAGGTGGTGTTATCTTTGTCCTAAATCTTAAATAATGAAGAATTTTTGATCACTGTTATAAACAACGTGGTAATTTTCTTCCTCTAAACTGAAGGGCATTCCTCTGACAGAAAAGAGAGGGTTTTTTTGTTTGTTTTTTTTTTTAATGTATACTTCAATTAATATATTTCTATTGTTTTCAGTTCTTTATACTTAATATCAAGGCAGCGTTTCTTCTTCCTGGCATTGCACAATTGACTTTTGCTGCGTGATTGTTTTATGGTGTGGGACTGAGATGGATGGCATCTGTTTAAATGCCATTCTGATAGATTTGTGTAACTTTATTTGTATCTTGTATGCAAATCCTTTTGGTGTAGTTATTTCATTCCAAGTGTCCACAAAACAGAATCATGCTGGTGAGCTGATATGAAGCATTTAATGGAGTCTCAAAATAATTTTAAATAAAAGTCACTATTTTGTGTCAATTTTAAATTATGAATACCAGAGATCAGCAGTGATATTAAGCATACAAGAAGCAAAATCATTCTCCAGCGATACAAAAATACATAAAAATCAAGTTAAGATTTCTTGAACTTGTGAGACTGACTGTAAATCAAAAAGTAAGTGTGGAGGAGTGTTGTCTGAGTGTTGTGGGTCAAACAGAGCCAAATATTCTGTATAGACGCTGAAAAATCACAAAGAAGAATCTGGAGAGAATTTATCTTCATTATTGATTCCTGCCTTCTCTTCTTTGTTCCATTCCTCTTCTACTTACATCTATTTTCTTTTCCATATGTTTCCATTGGAAGGCTTTGTGTTTCAGTGTTGTGCTTTCTGCACAAATCTTTGCCTCGTGAGTAACAGATACTGCCACAGATGAGGCATCGTCTGGTTTACAGCTTGTGTTTGCTAACTAGATTAAGACCTGTAATTTGATTTTTGAAACATCATTGAGGGAAAAAAAGGTTACTGCTTTCTTTTCAAGTCATTGTCGCTATGATCTTAAAAATGCATATAATACTTGTAAGCTGTGTATCTAATAAGAACAATAATATTAGTTTTCATTAAACTTTATTACTGTAGATTCATTTATGGTTTCTCATTAAAGAAATACTTATTTGGAAACAAACATCATCAATCCATTTGTCTAACTATCCAGTTTTTCATATGAGAATATGCAAATTTTCTTTGAGCTCCCTACGTTAAACAGCTTTAAAGGCAAGGTCTTGTCAATGGAAAAGGTGCAAGGCCTCATGTCCTCACAATAACATTTAGTAAAATGTGTGTTAAAAATTGTTTGTGTGTGGACTATTTACTTCCAAGACAAGATCTTTTTATTTAAATTCCTCGCTGTAAAATCACAGGAGAATTTAGGTTCATAGGGACCCTCTAAACTCCTTCTCAAAACATCCATTAGATCACGTTCCACAGGGCAATGTCCAGTTGAATTCTGAATGTCTCCAAGGATGAAGATGACATGATCATTCTGGGAAACTTGTACCAGTACTTTATTGCCTTATTTGATTAGGGTTTTATTACAAGATATTGGAACATCACCTGCTGCAACTACTACCCGTTGCTGCTCACCCTTTTCTTGTACATTTCTGGGAGGGTTCTGTCTCCATCTTTCCTATCACTGTGTTAGGTAGTTGAAGATGTGGTACCTTGCATGCCTTGTCCTATCCAAACAGAACCATGCAGGCTCCTCACTCTCCTTGCTTCTCCTCCTAGCTGTCTCAGGAGCCTTCAGTGCATTATTTTCCTCATACTGCTTATTATTATTCTTGACACAGTCAACATGTGAACCCATCCATGCTGAGCAGAAGACATTAATTACCCGCTAACTCTGCTCTTGCTGATAGAACCCAGTGTGCAGTGAGCCTTCACTACCACCAGGGCACACTGGTGGCTCGTTCAGGCTGTCTGTCAGGACCCCAGGGACTTTTCTGTTAAGAAAAGCAACTTCTCAGTTGCTTTTCCTCAACCTTTACTGATGTATGGGGTTATTCTGTTTGAGGTGAATTAAAGTTGTCTTTGCTGATCTTCAGGAAGGACCGTGGCTTGTCAGGATCCCTCTGAATGGCAGCTATTAGTGTCAGTGTGTCTATTGTAGAGTCTCAGCAGGCTGTGGATGATGCACTCTGTTGCCACTGATGAAGGTATTAAATAATACTGTTGAGTACTGAGCACTGAGGAATGCTGCTTAGGCCCAGCCGTGCCTCAGACTTCCAGCTGTTGATGCCACTCGCTGGTGTTCCATGCTTCTTACCACAATTACTGTCTAGAACACAAACTGAAGGTTTTTTCTGCTTTGGTAGTTCCTGAGTTCTCTTGCTGCTGTCCTTCTACTTGGAGGTGTAACTGATGAGATTCAAGCAGCAAGATCACCAATTACTCTGAACTCCTGAGTGTGATATTCAGATTCGGTGCATCAGTGCTCAGTTCATCCCATTTCTTAGAGAGCTGCAAGGTATATTTTACTAATGGATGAACAAATGCAGAAAGAATTTTGTATTAATTAATTAAGTTATTTAAAAGTAAGCTTAATTACAGTTTTTTAAAAAATTATTTAAATAGTGAGTTTTTTTCCTTTGACAGAAACCAAACCAATTTACAAGTTTCTGTGACTAGAAAAGTAATATTCAGGAGTTCCTCAATCTTCAGTTGCAGACTGTTTTAAGAGAAAGAAACTAAAACAAAAATATTTTTATTTTCTGTCCTTCAGGTTCAAAGTTGATGGAATAACCTTCATTTTTTTATCCCTGTAAGGGAAGTTTTTGCTATGAAATTTGTCTTTTTATAAGGTCTTACAGGAATTCCCACTGGAACAGTATTAGTGCTGGTTGCTTGTATCTTAACCAGAAGTTCTACCTTGGAGATGGAAGAACTATTCCTCCATGACATTTTTCAAAATAAGTTTTCTTCTTTTTGAAAAGAGACTTTATAACAAGAAGAAAAAGTATTCGAAGTTCTCATGTGCCTCCAAAAATATGATTATTAAGTATTCCTTAGACCAAATCTAGACTATATAACAGCTAGCATGCTGACCTTGAGGTGATATGGTGTTAAAAGAATTTGAATACAAACTTTGCCCCATATCTCACTGAAGATATAAGCATGCAGTGCAAGGACAACCTTCAGCACTGCCTTGTTACAGAGCAGTGTAGACTAACAGGAAAGAACGTGACTTGTGTTAGCACACACAGTAATAAAACATCTAAGGTATTGTCATGTCCAATCCTCAGATGGTATTAAGAGTTCTAATAAGGGACGAGGCTGGGCTCTTCTCAGCAGTGCGTGGTGACAGGATGAGGGGGAAGGGCTGCAAACTGAAACGTGGGAAGTTCCGCACAAATGTGTGTGGGAACTTCTTCCCAGTGCAATGACGGAGCACTGGCACAGGCTGCACAGAGAGGTGGTGGGGTCTCCTTCTCTGGAGACATTCAAGCCCCGCCTGGACGCCTACCTGTGCATCCTGCGCTGGGGAGCTGCTTTGGCAGGGGGGTGGACTCGATGATCTCTAGAGGTCCCTTCCAACCCCTACAGTTCTGTGATTCTGTAATTTCTGAAATATTTGCTAATATTTTCAATGAAAAAAAGCATTAAGTAGTTGAATTAATGCAATCAGAACAATATATATGTAAAAGTTTTTCTACATTGTGTAACCACCTGTTCTCCTAAGATTACATATTTCACCCTAGCATGAAATGTGGATGCATGCAACATGCTCAGTAATTTTCTATGTATTTCTACATAGGTTTGTTTCTCTGCTGATGAACTTGTGAACATATTTTTAAAAAATAGTTCCTCCTCCATTTCCAAGGAGCACTTCAAGCAAATGAGTCCAGCCATCGTTCAGCAACTATTAAGTTGTTCATGTCAGCTTCCTGAATCCAAGCAGACAAAACTTCCACCAACAACTTTGGAAAGTGAGTTATATTGTTGTTGTCGGTATAGTGTTGTTCCAACTCAGGTGAAGGAGTGTGAAGGTTTCTAGAAACATTTCATTCACAATTAACCTTAAACCAAACAGGATGAGATTTATGCTGTCTGTAATTTTCTGCACTGCATGATTTCATAGCACGCATCTCAGATAATAACATTGTATTGGGAAGTGTGGGGACTCAATGGTTTTGATGTTACCTTAAAAAGAATTCTCACAGAATTGTCACACAGAATCGTAGGGGTTGGAAGGGACCTCTGGAGATCATTGAGTCCAACCCCCTCGTTTAATATGTGATATTTTTTCCCCAGTTCTCAGAGAAGTGCTTGCTGTAGGCAACAGGTGAGCTGCAGTGGGCCCTCATCAGTGGTGGGTAGAAATGTTACAAAAATTCTGCAGAGGTTTATACTGAAGTCATTACACTGGTTTTTATATATAACCTCAACACCATGTTAGCTGTCATTTGATACTATGATGTGGCAAATACTTACAACAGATAAATTCTCTGTGAACATTGCAGCATAGAAAAATCAGCAATATTTTACAGCTTTGGGCATATTATTATGAAAAGTAAAACTAAAAAAGCTAATTTTATGGACAGTAGAGGTTGTGTGATAGGGCTGGAACAAGGACTGAGGCAGAGTATAATCAGACAGCTTATTTCTAGTTGGTGTCGTAGCCTTCACATGCCACTGCTTCCACACATCTGCCCCACCATTTTTGCTGATACAACTTTTCCTCTCACTACTCCCTGGTCCACTATCAGAAAAACTGAATTTGATGTGAACTAAGGACCTTTTAATTTATTTTTTTTTCTTCAAGCAGGTAATTTTCTGGGAAATGTTTAGAACCATAGATGTGCTGGTGTATGACAGGAAGTGTTAATTTCTGGCAGGGGGGTTTGGGAGCCAGGAATGGGCGACAAGGAATGAGTATCTGACAATAATCAGTTCCAATGAGAGCATCTCTTTTGACTCTCCTGGAAAAACTTGTCAGTCTGAAAATCAGCACCTTCAGTACCTTTATCCTTACATCTATCTACATTGCTAGCTCTAGATGACTAGATCCATTAGGAACTAATAAGCCTTTCTTGCATCCTGGCTGACTTACAGAATGTAGAAATGTACAGAGTAAGGGGAATTATTAAAGCTCCCAAGGAGGTAACAGTCCTTCTTTCTTGTGTTCTCTCTCATTATCTGAATGTTTTGCAGTCTTTAATTCTTTTATCTTTTTCTGTGCTCTGGTGATGTGCCCATTTTTTAGACTGGGAATCAAAGGACCAAGAAAATAAGGAACTTATCCAGGTCACCTAAAAGGTTCATGGTGATTTCACTGTGTGTGAGAATTTCCTAATTCCAGTACTGTCAGCCTTATCACTGTCATTTTAACGATCTCAGAAATGTTTAGATCTGTGTAGATGAGGAAAAAACTGAACTATTATTCAAATGCAGAGGGGTAGGAACCAGAACCCCATGTGCAGCCTTTTCCCCATGCTTGGTTAACAAAGGTTTCCATGAGTACAGGGATAATTTTGTTATCTTGGCACAGACAAGCAATGGATTTAATGTCTGACCTATGCCTGACCTGAGCGTAGGCTCATTTGTTTTATTCTTAGTTCTCCTTCTATTTTACTGTCAGGCTGTGATGTTTTGGATAGATCATCAGGGCCTGACCTCCATGAGTATCTACTATAACCTATTGGATGTGCAGTCTGTGGGATTTACTGTCTAATTTTATAAGGTGTTGAGCTATTGAAGTGTGAAACATAAAGGGACGCTTTTGAATATTTTGGCATTAGTTCCTTTGTCTGTTTTCCATCAGTGTTTTACCTCCATCATAAGTCATTCATACAGATGAATCAGGATTCTTACTGTGTAAGAGCTTGGAAACAAGAACAGTATATTAGAGAAGAATTATAAGAATAACCTTCCAAAAATCCCCGTAACCTGGGAAAAATAATTTGCAGGTCCTGATGCAATGACTAAAGGAATGTATGCCCTCAGTGCAGTTGTAAACAACATTTGAACCAATAGACTTACACCTAGATCCCAAAGTAGATACCTGCATTCATTTGCAGCTTTAGGTCTTGGTCTCTTTACTTTGGTAATAATGGTTTGGTTAATAATGTAGTGTTGACTGTAAAAATACACAGGTGATGACATAGAGAAACAAGCACAAACCTGTTATGACAGGAAACCAATGTAGACCAGGATTTCACTGTGCTGCTCTGAGCATCTCTAATCAGAACTTTTAGGCTGATATTAGACTGTATTAACTGTAAAGCCTGAAAAAGACAGTTTTTTAGGCTTCCAACCCTGTCATCAGTATCACACATGACTAGAAAAAAAATGAATGTAGCACAAGAAATCACTTCATAGCCTCAAAAACAAGTATGAAACACTCAAATAAAACACAAATGCAGATACTGAAGGCTAAAGGTAAGGTTTTATTTTTGTTTCTTTTTTTCTACAGAATATGGTTACAGCACTGCTGCAGTTTTACTTATTACTGTTGGGTCTATGTTTGGTACAACCCTGATTTTATTTAACTCCTGTCAAGAAATCTATACGCTCATTTTACAGCTGTTTGTTGGTTTGGCTGTTGGGACCCTTTGTGGAGATGCATTGCTACACCTTATCCCCCAGGTAGGTAATACACATTTAAATGTTTTCAAGATCTTAGGACATGCACACTGACACACAGGGGAAAGTTTCATTTCAACCTGGCTAATGTTAGTAGGTTTAAAAATAAAGCTTCCCTTGAATCTGTAAATCAACTACTTAGCATTCCAAATACATCTACGCTTTCTAGTTCAGAGAGAGGTTCCAAGGAGTAAGAAGCAGAACTCAATGAATGATTAATTCAGAGAAAATAGGGTTCCCATTTCCACAAAAACTTTTCAGATAATTCGTGAATCTAGTGCAAGGCAGGTTCTTCAGATGCTTTCACAAGGCAGATTCTTTAGCAGATTGTAGGAAAATTTGTTCAAATGCTCTATGAGGCATCAATAACTCCCTTCACAAATACTTCTGTAGCTCCCAGGGCCTTTAACCAAGTTAATACTACTTCCTTGAGCAACATGAATGGTACACTTTCTTCCAAAATTTGCAGTCAGTTTTAAGAATATGCAGTGTGTAAAACAGAAACAAATTTTCCATTATGTATTCATTTATTTTTGACTGTTTCCTCTGGTATGGCACAACTCTTATAAGGAGACTTCTGCTGGTCATAAAGAGTTTCACGCCTTCATGAATGATTCTGGGTGAAATGTTTTTTGTACTTAATGTATTTAATGTATTGTCTCTGGAACTCGAACTGGGAGAGTTGTTAAAAAAGGCAATTCTTAGTGAGTATCAGACAAATGTGTTCCTTTAATGATCATGTTTCAGTTTGAGTGTATTCTTTAGAATTTTTAAGTGATGCATCCAGCAACTTTTAAAGTTGCTTATTTCCAAAGGGAAGCAAAGTAAGGCTGCTGTTCTCTTCTCCTGGGGAAAAAATGGAAGCACTTACCAGCTGAAAGCCTTCTGGATTATTTTCTGTTTGAAATTTAAATCTGAAGATGACACAAGCAAGTTTTTAGACTGTAATTATCTATATACATCAAAAAAAAAATTATGAAATTGTCCTTTATGCATTTTCTGAGGATATAACTGTTTCTTGAAATGATGAAGCTTGTGATAATTCATTTCATCCGTCTACTCTGATGATTAGCTCAAAACACTATTTAGGTTGAAAGAGGTGACAAAAGAAAATCTTGGAAATGAATCAAATTGCTATTGCAATTTATTGTATGTCAAAAGTTAAAACAGTGTAACTTGAATTTTTTATTTTATCTCTTTTTAGACTCTTGGTTTACATAAACATGAAGCTCAAGAGGTAGAACATTTCTATGAGGGAAAAGAATATATTTGGAAACTTTTGGGAATAATTGGAGGGATTCATGGATTTTTTCTGATTGAAAAATGTTTCTTTCTTTTAGTAACACCACGTGAACAGGTAAAGTTAAGTACATTTTATCCTTTTTAAAAATCTGTTCCATTTAAAGATTTTGCAATGCACAAATTATTAAAATAGCTATGGAAGTAGTTATTGTCTGTGTGACTGAAACATGGAAAGTCACTTTCTAAGCTGCTTCTACCGGGCTGACTTTTTATTTCTATTTTGTTTGCTCCATAGATCTATATGCTCCATGAATTTGCTCCCTATATTTGTAGCTCAAAAAAAAGGAAACAGTTAATTGAATGTATCTTGCATGTATACTAGGAGTGGTGCAGGTGAACAGTGTTTGTTCATATGAAGTAATAATGATAGCCATTTGCTCTAGGCACAGTTTGAAGAAACAGATGAAAGCACAATGTATTTTGAAGAATATTTTAAAATTTCCAAATGTTTTTGACTTCTATCCCAAACTTTTTGAAAATCTAATATAAATTTTGTGGTCAATAGTACCCAAACTTACATTATTAATATATTTATTGTTTTAATACCTCCCTTCTCGTTCCATGCTTATAGAACTCTGTTGTCTTACCTCAGTGAGGTTGATGCCTGAAAATATGATTATGCACAGGCATATAATGCAACAGAGTGAAAGCTCGTTAAGTTTCTCAGCATGAGAGGTTGTTTTAATGTCACTTAAGAAAGCTGAGTGTAAACTTAGCTTGGGTTTTACAGAGACTGTTTAATGACTGTCCTGATTTAGATATTTAGTACTGAGTCCCTGTTCCCTATCTTTGAGTCAGCCATAAGAATATTATGTGAAATTAATGGAATGAGACTATTTTGATAATGATATTTAGCCTGGTAAAAAAAAAAAGAAAGTTATCACTAATGCTGCATACTTAGACAGAAGAGCATTATCATCATCTCACAATTAAAAAGAAAGCTTTAAAATGTTTAAACAATTTTTCATTTTCAGCCTCAAAATAAAATATACTTCTACCAACTGTTATGCTCATTCATGATACATTTGATTCCAAATAATCATTAGGAAATGTCAATGCCAGCCAATAAAAACAGTTTTTGTAAGTGCCAAATTTTCTCAGAAGTTTGAGGAAGACTGCACCTGTGTTCAGTGGATTTAAGAACTAATTGCAAAGCATCTTCATTCAGCAGGGCCTTTCTTTAGTTAATGGGCACTGGGAACATTCCCATGATCTTCCAGTGGAATCTGAATTAAATGAACATTCAGGCAGAGACAAATCTACTTCAACCATACAGTTGGTAGGTTGCCAATATGAAATANTTTTTTTTTTTTTTAATCAAATAATCATTAGGAAATGTCAATGCCAGCCAATAAAAACAGTTTTTGTAAGTGCCAAATTTTCTCAGAAGTTTGAGGAAGACTGCACCTGTGTTCAGTGGATTTAAGAACTAATTGCAAAGCATCTTCATTCAGCAGGGCCTTTCTTTAGTTAATGGGCACTGGGAACATTCCCATGATCTTCCAGTGGAATCTGAATTAAATGAACATTCAGGCAGAGACAAATCTACTTCAACCATACAGTTGGTAGGTTGCCAATATGAAATACTTCCCTGACTTTTATGTTCTTCTTTCTTTGTTCCTCAAAAATGAACCAAATTAGTATCATAAATCAATATTAGTTTTCAGTCTTTGTTGATTTTTTTTCCTGTATTATATGGCATGATTGTCAGGAATCTGTAGATTTTGGAGCTTATAATAAACTTTTACAGAGAAAACTCAACCATAAATTTTTCTAATGACTTTTCTGAAGCATGTGGCAGATAACTACACATGTCCTGTGCTACCTACTGTTGAGAAAGTATTTGAAGATTTCTTTTTTTCTCCTCTTTTTAAAACTATATGTAAGGGCAGACTCTCCCATGGGAAGGATTTCAGGTTTTGCTACAAGGGAGAGTTAAGTAAATAAGAGCTGAGCAGAAGAGATCTTGGTCTTCGCTTGGATATGTTTTTTTCTGCAAATTTGAAGAGTAATACAACCAATCTGTATATCTGGGAGCAGTGCTTACCTGTAAGAAATAACATAATTTCCTATCCATCTGTGGAGGATATACAGACAGATCTGTCTTTGCAAAGTAAATTCACTCATTACTTCTAACCTGTTTTCTCTTTTTCCAACCAATTTCTTCACCTTATATGGAATACATAGATATTTATGTTCCTGGTAATTTAAATCAGAGAAGTTCCATAATGTGAAATCCATTTTAACAAGCAGCTGTGATGGGTAAGAGTCTCATGAGCCACTGCTCTTCTCTGAAGCACAGTTGAGAAACTGTCACTTGAATGCAGAGTGAAGAGCCTACTGAAGAATGTTTACTAATTTATGAGTCATGTCATTGCTTCCTGTTTATGGTAAGGAATAATTAAGTCCTTCCTTTTGGCTGCAAGATCATCCTAAAGTTGTGTATATCACACAAACTAGCCTGACTTAGCTAGCTTGTACAAGAACAGCCAATTTTTCAGTCACGTGGGTAACAGTAAGAAAAACACTGGTTGACTAAGAAAAGCTTATAAATCCTTCAGGTCAGTGATCAGCCCTGCAGTTTTGACTCAGAGTTCAAAGAAGCAGCATGTGAATAAATATTATAAGAGAAATGAAACAATTACTGGAATTCATATGGCTGGCTTCAATCATGGGAATTAAAGACTTTTATTTTTCCTTTTAAATGTAGAATTTAAAACCAAATCCTTTTCTTTTGCTCCTTGTGCCTCTACAGCACAAATCCTACACCACAACCAAGCTAATACTAACCAAGAAACATATCCTATTTTGCAGCCAATACTCATCTCTGCTATAGCTTTTGCAGTGGTGGTTAGTGACCCTAACAAAGCACTCTTCTGGGCTGCTGTTGACTCTTCACTGGCTGCCATAATAGCTTTAATATGCTTTTCATGCTTTGTTTGGACAACAAAACTAAAAAAGATAATGGTTAGTAGTTCAACTTCTATAGTTTCAAACAATTTTTTTTTTTTTCCATATCTCACCCTTACATAAACCTCTAATTTCTTTAAACAGAAAGAAAAGTCCCAGGAAGCTAGAGGGTCAGACAGAGACATTCCTCACCTTCTCCCTTCTCTTTCCACAGTTGCAGTTTCTTTAATTAAACATTAGGGCTGATGCATCAGATTAACTTTCTGGGGCCGGGATGAAGCTGCTGTACCTTTGTTTACTTCTTCAGTAAGGGTAAAGCATGCAGTAGAGTGTGCTCATGAGCTATTATGCCCGGCTGGGGCTGCCTGCTGATGATCAAGCCCTGAGGAAAGGCCACGAGGCAGGCAACTGGGGCCTATCACCCCGAAGAACAAAATACTCTTCTTTTTTTTTTTTTTTTTTTTTTTTTTTTTTTTTTTTTTTTAATCTTTCTTCCTATTTCCAGAAAGAGTGTTTCAGTAACTCCGACAGCACAGTTTTTGTTCTGAATGTAAATGAAATACATCCTGATGAGCTACATTTTAATAA
Source organism: Odontophorus gujanensis (assembly GCA_013399175.1). NCBI lineage: Eukaryota > Metazoa > Chordata > Aves > Galliformes > Odontophoridae > Odontophorus > Odontophorus gujanensis. The sequence continues at coordinate 532,749 of VXAB01007535.1, read as the reverse complement.
TTGCTCATGCTGCATCTTTTATGCAAACAGCTTTACAAACAGCAGGGAGAGTAGGGAAGGAGAACTCAGCTATAGTGCTTGTGGCTATTGTGAAAGTCATGGAACACCAAGGAGACTGGTATATACACGTTTTCCTTGGAAATCCTCTATCCAGCATGAAACTGCAGTTGTATTTTTATGACAAACTTGAAAGATAAGATTTGAATTATGATGTCCTTTATAGTTCCACGTTTGGCTCAGATATTTGTGTATCCAAGCAGAAGCATGATTTTTTGGGGGGTTTACAAAACTGAAAAAAAATTCTAAGCAAAGGAGCAAAGGTTTTTTTTTTTTATTATTCAATATCTGTCACACTGTCAGCACTCAATATATAAACCTAGTGATATCTATCAAAATAGCAGCAGCAATCTTTATTTTAAAATGCATGAGTTTATATTTTCCTATATTTATAGCAGCAGTGGGAAAAGCCCCTTAACACTGATCTATTATCTTTCCTTTTAATTAGAGAAGCCCAGAAGATTCTGAGTCTGCTGAAGTTCCTCCAGGCAACAAAGTGATCGGCACAAAAAGTTAGTATCAATAAAAAGATCAGGCAAGCAATAGGAAAAGCTTTAAGACCTAAGATGGAATAGAAAGTGTGAAGTTGGCTTAGCTCTGTGTTTGCTGTGTGCTACGTCACCACATCTGATGGTGCTTGGATACATAATTAAATCACTGCTTAAAGACCTTTACAACTGCCAACCCTGTAATAGTGAAGTTCATTAATCTTAGGGTGTCCACGCGTTAGTGTTTGTTTATTCACTGGTGCAAACTATTTTTCTGAATCCTTTGCTTAGAAAGGAACATTCAAAATTTAATATGAAACAGATTTTTATTATTGTAAACTTTGCTGGGGCCTTTATTCTGAAGGTACAGAAATGATTGTGTTTTGTTTTGTTTTTTGCTCACTATGTTAGTATAGTTCTGCTTCCTTCTCTTACATGGTAAAGCAATAGCCTCTTTGAACTAGAGATGATTTATTACATGTGTGGAATTCTGTACTCAGGATGGCTCTCAGTTTTAGTATAAACTGTTTTTTTCAGAAAGCACTGAAGTAATTCTTGTCTTCCCTGTTTTGATGCTGCTTACTCCGTAAAACTCTGTCTGTACTTGTGTAACCTTGTTGAATTTAGCGGTGTTGAAGTCATTCAACTGAGAGAGAAGCATTTTAATTGAAATCAATTTATTTACTATAATCAACCTTCCTTTTTTTGTTATCTCAAATCTCATGTCACGAGTTGCTTTGTTTAACAAGTCCATAATCTTCTTCTAGGTTTTTAATATTCTTCTCTGTTCTTGTGCACTTCATTTCCATTTGAGACATTTCAAAACTGGATTTCCATTTCTTCAGTCTCACCTATCCCGCAGTACACAATGCAGTGCCAGTTTCAGTGGAACTGTCTAGTCCATCTCTAGATGTTTCCATTCTGTTCAGGCATAACTCCTTGCTCAGCAGAAACAGATTTCTAGTGATCTCAGTGTTATTAGTTGCCAAAGGTGTATAGCTAAATTTGATGTGCTTTCTTTGCTCCTATTTCTTACTCACAGTTCAGTTTTACCTTTATATTAGAAACCAGTAAGTGAAACTATAGTAGGGAAGGGCAATTGCTTTGTGAGTTTCTTAGTTATTTTGTTGTTGTTGTTGTTGTTTGGTTTGTTTGTTTTTTCTTTGAGAATACCTATTTTCAAGTTTCTATCGTAATAACTTTTTTTTCAAGGAGCTCAAAGCATAAACACGCCGAGCTGAATGTTAATTCCATCCTCAAACAGAATGAAATCTGACTCTATAAGGCAGAAATCTGTCCCCTTCAGAAATGCATTTCAGGTAGGACTGTGAGAGGAGGCAGCCAGTGAGTAACCCAGAAAGCAAAGGACTACTGGAAGAGAAAGACCTCTCTGCTGTCTCTCTCCTTCTCATACATCTGCTCTCATTCCACCAACATCTTGAAAGATAAAATAGTAGCATTTTTTCTTTTGTATTCTCAGATGTTATATTAACTAGAAATATTTTTGCTGTATGAGTAATTAAAATATTGAAAAATAGATATATTTATGGATAAATGTTTGCTTTAAACTTGTATTCAAAGCTCAAAAAGCACAATCTCTGATGGGAGTCCTGCGCCCATTAGCTTTCTTAGGAAATGTATGGAATAGCATTTGCTATGAGTAGCGATCCCCTATTTCAGCAGATAAAATTATCAAAATAAAGGTGAGAATCTTTAAAAACAAGAGAGAATATAGAAATTGTGGCAGTTTGATAGTTAACAGTCACAGTTGCAGCAGTGTAATGCAGTGAGACAATTGCTAGTAACTGAGGTGCTCTAAAATTGGCTAAAAGTGAAGAAGTCATTCTGATTTGTTTATATATGCATCGTCTTAACTTTCAGTTGAGTACATTCATGATGTTTACATTTGCAATTGCTTCATAATGTTAACCTGACCCCTATGTTATATTATAAACAACACACTGGAATGAATTCCAGTAATTATGCTAAGTCTTTTTCAACAGTCAGATCCTTCCATAAAACAGACAAATAGTGTCTCAGGGCAGGCCCTGATTTCATCCTCACCACTCCTGATTACCAATCACAACCTCAATCTAGTGCAACAATCTGTTATTTCTATGTAACTCATGCTCTGCACTATTGATTATAAACTGCACATAGTGTTTAGAAAGAACTGTGCAAACTGGGGCCATCCATATCTGGCTCTGGAAGCTGGCAGGGAAACCTAACAGGTCTGCCAATTGTTCTGAACCCACAGTGCTCTCAGGCAACTGGGGAGGATTTTCTGAATACAGTTGTTAGGCTTTTATGTGTAATGTGTTGGCTATTATATATATATTATATATA